>OAMR01000075.1:947325-984057 GCA_900205405.1 Echinochloa crus-galli
ATTAGTTAATCAAGGATCTGACTTGCATCAATTAAAAAATGAAGATAAAAAACACACTTTCACCGTACTCCGTACTTAACATAAAAAAATACACTTTTTCCGAAGAAAAACGTAACAGAAAAAAAACAAAAAAAAACGGGGTCACCTCGGCCTCTGAACTGAAAGGAAGTGCTGAGCTGATCAACGACGTGCTAGAGCACGACATTCGGATGACAGTCAAGTTGCAGATTGTATACGGGAGATTGAGCATTCGCTCTGTTCGCAGTGCGTTCGAGAAGAGTGTGGGAAGCAGGCTTCAGAAGTTCAGTGGACAGGACAGCAAAGAGTTGCTTCAGAGGTAACTATAATTCAGGTCCCTTTCGGTTTCAGTTGTGTCGTTGTGGAACAGATGCAGAAACTTCTTCAAGACTTGTCCTGATGAGCTTGCTACAATGCTTTCTTTAACCCACACTTGAAACTTGGCTATTCTACTTTCCGAAAACATTGTTAAATGTCACGATTTTCAAGTTTGTATTTGGCTTAACTGAAGAAATGGAGCATACCTAATGCATTCAGGGTCATATTGATCGTAGGACTCCCATCACACAAACCTTGAATGGGTTGTTTGAGCAAAGGAAATATAGTAGGAATCATATGTTCCTCCAAAATTCCAATTGCATTCATCCAGTACAAACGGGAACCTTTTATTTATGTCATGTGTAATCTTGTTAACTAGTTGTGAGTTGTGACAAATAGTTTGTTGGTTAATTGTGATCCTTCTGCTGTATGTGACATCTGTGCTATCAATGATGGATAAATGCTCATTATATATAAAAAGGAGGGGAAATATCAAAAAATAAGTCCATACCAATGGTACTTTTAATGTTTCTTGCAATATATTTCTGAACAATATGATTAATTGATAGGATTGCAAGAATGTCAGTACCTTACCGTAAGCTTGTTAGATACTATAACTAGAATGTTTGAATTTATAAAGTGTTACAGTGACATGAATATTCTAGCAGAGATACTACTGAGCTCTTAGGCAAATGATGCTTGTTATTGTGATACAGATTTCGTAACCTATGTACATAAAATTTATAACTTGATTTTGTGCAGTTTCGTTGCACTTTTCAAGGATGAGTACAAACTACCAAAGGGGTCTGTGATTGAGCTTTCGAGGGAATCAAACCATGTGCTTAAAATAAGCAGTAAGTCCTTTTTCTTATCAATTTCTCTTTCTCTTTTGTTGATTTCAGTACTTAGGTAGAGGATTATTTTGTGAAAGGGGATTATGTAAAGAGTTTGAAAGATGTGTTTATGTCACAATGAATATACATGTATTCCTTACCTTAGTACCTGGCAACATTCCTGTGCTTTGTTCACAAAAGGACACAGTTGCTCATAAGTTGAATCAGATAGACATGTCAGTACTCGCTGCAGGGAGATTGTAGACAGTCCATAGCCCTTTCCACAATTAGGAGATCAGCCCTTATTTTTTCAAATGCAAGAATTTTGTAGAGGGAATGCCTGACTGATATTATGTTTCAAACCACCGGATCTAATCAGAAGCTGTTGAATCAGCTACCATAATGCTCCACCTCCTCCACCCTCCATTTTTTCTTGCACAAATGAGAACTGCTACTGCTGCCCCACTCCCCACTGGTACTTCGCGCCGGTCACAGTTATCACAACCCGTGCCCCCACAACTCTCTACCACGCAGATTTCTGCACCACCGTTGCTTCCCCTACTGCACCCATAGCTTGCATATACTGCCCCACAAAATGGCAGTTATTATCATCAAACCTAGTCTCCTATAGCTCCAAAGGTCACTGTTGTTCATATATAGGATCTGTTTGGTTGAAAACCAGAGCCTGCCACGCCGAACTTCTGGCCACGTCGCAAGTGGCGAATGAAATCATTGCCGAACTTGTGGCGAGTTGTAGCACTCAAAATGAACTACAGACCCCTGAGCAAGGTGTGGCACGCCATAACTCGCCACAACTCAGATCATGAAGCCAACGGTAGCTAAGCATAGGCATCCTGAGCTTTGGCGACTTGTGGCATGTTCTGGTCACAAACCTAGCATAGGCATCCCGTGTGCAATGGCATCAATACACAGTGATATATTCGTGTATTTTTCTATGCCTATCTACTACAACTGTATGTGAATTCCTAGCATGAATTAAATTGGTACTTGATGCTCATAATTAATAATTTGTTTTCTCTGTGTGTCTAGTTGAAGGCGAGGAGGTGGGAAGCATCCAGAGCAAGCTCTTGTGCAGGTCTATCTTAGATCTTTACATCGGAGACGACCCCTTTGACAAAAATGCAAAAGATAATGCCCAAGAAAATATAGCTAGCATTCTCAAAAGTTAAATGGGATGTTTGAGGTTAAATTGTCCTGGGAATATTTTTTCAGGGAACTCGATATTTTAGTTCGGGCAGAACTCATCCAGTGATTCTACGACCGTTTATATCTGTGCCCATTGTTCTTTCAGACTAGCTTCTATTTCTTTTTTTTTCTCGAACCAACCACGCAGGAGAACTGCGTGTCATTTCATTAAGGTAAACTAGCTTCTATTTCTGGACTTGAACTTCCTTGCATCGAGTAGGCAGAATGAGGAACTGCTGCTCCACCCAAATACATCAGAAAAGAAAAGTCTGGCATCCATGCCGGGTTGGATTCTGTTGTTTATTAGACTACTGGTAGGTGTATATTCTTGTAGCAACACCGAGTCTGAAAAGAGTTGCCTAAGGCCTTGTTAATTCCCAAATTTGCACCCCAAATTTACTATGTAAAAAGAAGATTCCCATCACATCAAAATGTCATAGCATGGAGTACTAAATATAGATGAAATAAGAAATTAATTGCACAGTTTTGTTGTACTCTGTGAGACGAACATTTTGAGTCTAGTTAATCAATTTTTGGATAATTTTTCACACATACAACCAAAATGTTACAGTGTGCACGTATCCTAAAAAACCAAATTTAGGGTGCAAATTTGGAAACTAAACAAGGGGTTACTGTGATGTGCAAGAATGCTCAGCTCTGACTCCACTGTTAAGTCTGGTGCTCATACTGTGCTTGCTCCTAGTCTACTTCTGTAGATTGCGTAGAAAAAACTCCGTGAAAAAACTTAATCCACCAACAGCTGTTGCCTGAATACTGAACAGCTGGTTTTTTTTTCTTGCTCTGAGCATTTGGCGACGTCTACAGCGACAGGTTACAGGCAAGGCCTGCCGTAAAAACTCTCAATTTCCTCTGAAACTCCGATGCGGACCATTGGACCAAGATCAAGCATATGCTTCGCCGGAAGGTAACTTCCTCCAGCCGGCAAGAGGCAACCCGGTTCCTTGCGGCTGACGCGCACGATGCGGATACGCATCCGGCGACACGGATTCGCCAGCCTCTCTCTCCCTCCCAAACCAAGCGGAATGATTCCTTTGCACCCATCGGGACTGGAGCTGGACGCCATCGTCATCGTCACGCGGCTCACGTCGTCCTCGGTTGGTTTTCAGCGAGGCCTTGGCCGTTCCTGGCGTGCACGAAATCTCCGCCACGCGTTGCTTTCCCCCCGCCGGGAGGATCGGCTCGCGCCATCCCGGCGGGCGTGGCCGGTTGCCTCCCCGAGTTTCCTAGCGGTGGTCGCCGGCCGGCGGCAATGATGATGTCATGATGATGGCCGATGGCAACGACGCCAGACGTCTGCTCTACTGGATCGGAAGGCAACAGGACAGGCCACGTGAAAATAAACACGGAGTACTACAGTACGTGCGTGATTGCGTGAAGGCGGCCGGGTCCGGGTGTGGGAGGGGAGAAAACGAGGTGCTGCGGCCGGCGGTCGACTTCAGCAAAGATGTTTGGATCGAAAGTGATCTTGTCTCAGATCAGACAAATAGAAAAAATGAATTGGGAGAAGATGAGGCCATCCTTGCGGTCACGACGTACTAAAGATCAAGGGAAAGGGTGGCTACTGGCTAGTATGATCAGTCATCCGACAGCCAAATAGATTCTCTTTTTTTTTCTTTTTGTGAGTGGCCAGTAAACCAGTGATGTTATGGGTTCGTAGCCTCGTAGGGCCCGTTAATGGCAAACTTATGAATCAAGATGTCGAAATCACATCATTGTGTAATGGGGGGAAAATCACTTGATAACTTGCAGTTGCAGTGTGGTATTTGTAAAAAAAAAAAGTTAGCGGTGATGACATGGCTCGGCGTAAAGCAGCTTTGAACCAATATTATGTGTTGTATTTGCCACAAAAAGGAATAAGAAGCTCGTAACTCCATCCCAAATTAAGGGCCGGATTACTGCTAGCTCTAGCCCTTTAGCTCAAGCAACCACATCCGTTTTTTCCCAATTCAGTTGCCTTTGTCCCCCTCAAGAGAACTCTTGCACGTCAACTGTAAGCTTTGTCCCCCTCAAGAGTAGCTCATACATTAAGCTAGTCGCCTTCAACAAAGAATGAGGTTCGAGATCGACAATGAATAAATAGTCTTAGTTAATAAGAACATCCATGAACGGGGAAAGAGGACGCCGTCCTTGATGCCACGTCGTAAAGATCAAGCAATCGTCCACCAGGATCATGTCTTGAGAGTAACATTGAGTTTGTTCGGCTTTATCTAGGTTTGACTTATTTCAACTTATTTGGACTTATTTTCTCTCACATAATACTATTCAATCTACTAGCCGAGCATTATTCATTCTATCTACGGCCTACCTACAGCCTCATTGTTTCATCCACCAGCCAATAAAAGATTTTCTATTTTTTGGCAAATGGCTAGTAAAAGCCTTGAACGGCCACCAGTCCTGCATTGATCACATAAGGACAACCTATGAGGTGAAAAACTAAAGTGATGCTAGTATAACCTGTCTACTACAACTCTTTTACGGTCAAGAGATTGATCAAAGAGCTCAAAAATCATTTTTGCCTTGTTTAGATCCCAAAAACAACTCCCAAATTTATTATAAAAAAGAAGATTTCCCGTCATATCAAAATGTCATAACATATATGGAGTATTAAATGAAGATGAAATCAAAAACTAATTGCACAATTTTGTTGTGCTCTGCAAGACGAACTTTTTGAGCCTAATTAATCAATTTTTGGACAATTTTTTACAAATATAAACGAAATGCTATAGTGACGCAATGATTACAAAGGGACATCAAACTCCCAAATTCAACATCTAAACAAGGCCTTTGTTGTTGTTAGAGAATCTCCGGTAGATGGCTCATCATTCTTCCAATACTAAAAAACTGATGGAAGTGCTCCAACAGATAACTAATTCGATCTATTCCCATTACTTGAGGCTTTCTGGTGATCACCAAAAATACACTACCTGAATTAAGGGGATTCATCCCACTGCCCCATCCATCAATGCTGTTTTGGTAATCTGCTCCCAAGACACAAAAGAAGCTATTGGCAAAGTCGTATCAATCCAATCATCAGTGCCACCAGCTGATTAACAATGCCTCTATTTTTTTTCCTTTGCAAATGGAAAGAAATTCCATTAGGTGTCGTAAACAGTTATGCCATTTAAGTTGCACATTTTCAAAGGAAAGAAGTTAGAGGTAGGAGTGGACTCCACCTCCGAAATTAGCACTCTCAAGCAATCACGTCAGTTTTTCCCCTAATCGGTTACCAATTACCGTCGTCCCCCTCAAGCAAACGTCTGAAACTGCAAGGCGTTGTATGCGCCTGACGGGATAAAATCGTGAAACCCCGGGCACGTAACCGCTTAAATAAGCGAAAGCCGTTCTCGCCAGCCTTTCCCCCTCGCAGCTCGCGAAAAAGCTTCATCTTTTTTCAGGGGAAGGGAGCGATTCCTTTGCACCCCGCGGGCCGCAACTCGCCGAGCTCGTGCGCTCTCCGTCGTCCCCGGGAGAATAGGCGTTTCTGCATCAAACGGGAAGCAAGGCTCGCTCGCGCTCTTTTTCCTCGGTTCATATAGCGGCCGCGCCGCTGCGGCGGGCTCACACAACCACAGCGCGCAGCTCAGATCTACGCGGCAGAGGGAGATAGAGGAACCCGGAGCCGCGGGATGGGGCCCACCGTCGACGCCGGCGAGGACAAGGGCGTGTCCGGTGAGTGACCCGATTGCCTGTTTGCCTTGGGAAGGATCGCGTTGTTTGGTTCGCCCATTGTTCTTGTGGAAGGTTGGTTTAGTTTCCGCAAAAAAAAAAAATAGGAAGGTTGGTTTAGTTCGTGGGTTTCCTAAATCATACCTCATACCGCGCTGTTCGGTCATAGTTCCGACATATGCGGTGTGAAATTTCTATGGAAAATCGCTGTTGCTGCTTTAGTTGCCGTGGAGCTACGAACGCGTGTCGTTGAGGTTTTCCAGAAAGTTGGAATCTTACGATTTTTTTTATTCTTTTGACTTGTAGAAGTGGCGAAATGGCCATACGTAATCGCTAATCCTCTCCTGTTTTGGAAAAGCTTTTTGTTGATTATTTTACCTGCTCGAGATTCAAAGCGACACTAGAACCGTTCTTTTGTCTAGCGAAATTGCATGCTTGGTTTTGGTTAGTTTAATCTCTGATGATTTGGTATTCGAACATTGGATCGTTTAGAGCGCTTTTGAATGTTAAAATTGAGGTAATTTGCAGCTTAAAGTTCGATTTATTTAGGTCGTTTTGGGGCGCAGATGGCGTCTGGTAGGATTATTTTTCTTCATTCCTATCTTCCAAATGGTTTTTACTTAATAAGATTGGCATCTAGGAGTGGTAATTTTGATAATTTGTTTTTTCCTCTTGCCTTGTCATTTTAGTTTATGATTCCAATGCAAATTCAGTTTTCCAGCGTGGAGTTTTTTTTTGACAGAATAGAAATGTTGCTGCTCCCAAAGCCTTCTTTTCAAAACTATGTTGTGGAAGGTAGTAGGTAGCTACCTTTTTTTTGTTTCCATGTACAAGTGGAATTTAGATAATTATGATGACAAATGAAACTATGATATAAGGTAAAAAATTAGGAGCATGCCTTTTATTCTCCGCACCACCTCACTATAGGATGATGAGATAAAACTACATTGCAGTAAATGCTCTAACCAATTCACTTTATATTTCAGAGCTCCAGGAAAAACATCGTGCGGACCTCCAGAGACTAACAATGACGTCTCAACCATTTAAAACATCGGCATTCTTTGTGTTAGCCATTGCTCAGAGTTTGGGAAGAACATCTTCATCTGTTATGAAGAAAGGTTCTTGGTTAAAAATCGTGGTCCTTTTGGTTGTTGCTACCTGGGGTCTGCTCTTGTTCATTGACGGGCCACATGAAAAGGTGTCATCTTCTTTCAAAGTTATTTGAACATCTGTTTTGCACATGTTTTAGAACAGTGTGAGTGATCTAGTGCTAGATTAGATAGTGAATTTTGCTATGATATGAGCATATAAATAACAGAAAGTTATGCCCTTTTGTATTCTGTGTATGTAAATATTTGAAACTGGATGGTAAAACCAACCAAATTCTATTGCCAACTTTTTAGGTTTTTATATATAAGGGGGCCTGATACTATCTGCCATTTGGCAAATGTGCCTTTATATTGTTCAAGAGAATTTCATCTCCATTGCTATAGCTTTTTCACATTAATGATAGTTTGCTTCCAATGTCTCCCATTGCAGTACTGTTGTGTACATGGTCTGTTTTGCAGCTTGGATTAACATGGTATCTTGTCATTGATGCAGCATGTACAGGAGCTACTTTCGTATGTCAGATTTGGACTGTGGTGGATCATACTAGGGGTCGCTTCATCCATTGGATTAGGCAAGTGAAAATAGTTTCAGATTAGTGAAATTGAGCAGTTATTAGTTTGATTATTTAACTTAAATATAACAAGGATTTCAGCTTACATGTAATTATTTTTGCAGGTTCTGGTTTGCACACTTTTGTATTGTATTTAGGTCCCCATGTTGCTGTATTTACTATCAAAGCCGTTCAGTGTGGTAGGGTTGATTTAAAAAGTGCTCCTTATGACACTATTCTCCTTGAAAGGAGGCCATCATGGTTAGACAGAGACTGTCTGCAGTTTGGACCCCCTATATATCAGGAAACAATTCCATTCAGCAAAATACTGCAGGAAGTTTATCTCGAAGCTGTACTTTGGGGCATTGGAACTGCACTTGGAGAGCTTCCTCCATATTTTCTCTCAAGAGCAGGTTCCGTCCATACTACTTTGCACTTAACACTTAGCAACTATAGCATAATTTACTTTATAACCTTTGTTTTCTCTTACCTGTCCACTTGATCCACCTCTTCCACTTTGAATCATCGGTTGTCAAAGGGCTACTTATAATCCGCAATCCTTTCATTTTTCCTCTCTTTTCATGATAATACCATCTTTCACTGATATATATACTTATGCTGGGATTTCCTACCAGAGTAACACAGTAGATCATGTTTACTTCTTGATATTCTGCTGCGAAGTTATGTGACTAAAGATTCAAATATGCAACAGAATGCAGTATTTTTCATTAGATGCCTTGTTTTCTTGTCTTTTAGTTTTTGTAGAAATAAACAATTATGTCTTCCTCTGATTATACATGAATAGAAGTTAACCATCCTATTAGTTTATTGGAAAGGCTAAGGCCCCTTCCACTAAGAAGTTGAAACCAGTCTGCTCATGGGGCAGATAAGTATGAAAGGAATAATAAGCTTGTATCTATCTAAACTATAAAGAATTTTGAAACTCTCTTGTTAATAGGTTATTCAGTCTTGTAAGTTATCCACAATGCAAAGTTATATTTAGGGTCACTGTGCCTTATAAGATTATGCAATTGTTTGGAAACCATCAAATTGAATGATGCAGTCGGCCCATTTTGCTATGATTATTTTATGTTGCTGACTCCTTTTATATAAATGAACCACAGCTAGCATGTCAGGGCGAACAATAGACGAGTTAGAAGATTTAGATGCTTCCATTTCAGAAGGCGAAACATCATCGACTTTGCATCGGGCCAAGCGATGGCTCATGTCTCATCTAAGCTTCACTGTAATCTTGCTACTTGCTTCGGTTAGTATCTTTCTGTTCACATTTCAAATTTGTTTGTTCAAGCCATATTTCAATATGCTGTTTTTCCCAGATATCAACTTGATTTGTAGCAAATTGCTAGGCCATGTAAACTTGTTGATAAACTCACGTTCACACTTGACTATAATTGCTATAAAAAAATTCGAAATATAGCAATGGCATGACTTATTGTCAAATATGACACGTGGAGAAAAATCTTAAATTTAATGTGCATGGTCTTTGCGGCAGTTCTCTACTGTATTGCCACACTTCTTATTTATTCGATGCGATGTGGAAAAAATTCTACAACTCTTTTCTTCTGTCAGGTACCAAACCCTCTGTTTGATCTTGCTGGTATGCTGTGTGGACAATTTAACATACCTTTCTGGAAGTTTTTTCTAGCAACTTTGATTGGGAAGGCTATTGTTAAAGTTTGTATCCAGGTTCGTCAATTTTTTTGGTACAATTCCTATACATTCTGTTGTGTTTTGTAATCGTAGTATCATAGAGATTTCATCTCATCTTTGTTAAGCTGACTAACTATATTTTATAAATTTCTTATGTAGACAACGTTGGTGATTACTCTCTGCAACAACCAACTTCTTGATTTGGTGGAGAAAAGGCTTATATGGGCATTTGGCAATGTCCCTGGAGTGGCATCCATCCTTCCCTCTTTAGTTACCAAGCTGAAGACGGGCAAGGATAAGTTCTTATCAGCTCATGTTGCTGCATCAGCCTCTACTGCTGTGAAGGTATGAATTTCACTCGGCTCTGGCAGATGTCCAACATTTACTGCAGCCAACATCAGCTTCACTTATTCCAATCTTTAAAGTGATCTGGCCATTGTCGTTGAGGCAATAGTTATATTTCAAAATTATCATTGGCCATGCAAATGCACAGCATGGTATATCACACCATGGAAAGTTGTTCTTGTAGTGTAGCAGTACTAAAATATATATACTGAATCATTGATGATGATAAGGCAGCAATTTACTATCCTGTTGCCATCTTGGTTCTTACTATTGCATTGTTTCTAAATGTTCATATGTTTGATCCATGTTTAGGGAAAGTGGAATCTGTCATTCGCTTTGGTCTGGAACACTGTGGTGTGGCTCATGGTCATAAACTTCATTATCCAGATAGTTACTTCTACAGCACAGGGTTATCTCAGAACACAACAGGAGCTGGAGATCAGTAAAAGGTTGTCAGAGACCGAACTTTCTTCCTCTGAACCTTCTGGCTAATCCCATTGATTCGGCCTGGGTATTCAATCTGATTTCTTCATTTGTATGTATACTTATATCGAGTTTAGTGAGGAAACTTGCATGCAGAATGTGGTAACGGATTTGGGAAATCGAAGTATCGTCACCAACAGTCTGCTGCTACAATTCTTCAGGAAAGAGCATTGATACATCATACATTGTACATAACCACCCCATCAAGCCATCAGTGCAAGCTTGAGGCTCTCCTGCACTACTGCAGAGCACTACTTATTATTGCTGTATATCATTCAAAACCCCGAAAAGAGAGTTTGATTAGTGCTGATACTTAAAGCTGCCCAACTACAATTGTGGGCTTTGTACATAGCAACCAAAACATTAAATGAAAAAAGGAAGAAAAAAATCACAAATATATAAGTTATGCCTCTATCTTTATTGCTGATTTTGTCTCCGCATTGGCAATAATCTCTGTAAAGACCTGTCGTTTCTACATTGATCGTGACACGACTCTATTTCTGTTCCTGTCAATGCCAACACCACATGCTAGCTGGTTAGGGAGAAGTTGAATCTCTATCAACTCCTTTTTCCTGTGATGTTGTAGTTGGCTGTTGGCATTGCTTGCATGCACCAGACAGTCCAGCTCCTGACGCAACTTCACTGGGGGGAATTCTTGGTTTCCTTTATCTCTCCTTTGAAAGGTATGTGGGGCCATGTTATCTGTGACAAGAAGAACTGGTGAGGAAAAGGATGGGCAAGAGTTCTAGATGGAACCTGATTTGGAGCCTGCTTCAACTATTTCTGGTTGATTGAAAGCTTTTACTTGATGATTGGGCCATTCATAGGTGATAGATCATTCATGTGGTACGAGTCTTTTTGCCCAAAAATGAACAGGTCACTGCTGCTTGTGATTTGTGATATGCATTGGGCTAGACAGGCTAGGGATAAAAAATAAAAATGCATATGCTGAACTGCTCTGATTTTTTGAAACTTTGAACTGCTCTGATTAACCCAACATGGACTGAACCTTCAACCACAAGTGTAGGCCTGTAGGTGTTAGGCCTTAGCCTTTGTGACTGAGGATTTCATAACTGGACATTGAACCCACGAGTTGCCGGAGTATTCTGCTATCCATAACTGGACATTCTTCATAACTGGACATTGAACTCTGCTATGCGCTATCCATGTGGCTACCGTAGAAAACACTCTATTCGAAGATGGTGATGGTGCAAATACCTTCCGCGCTTTTAACCCAACTCCTAAGACCGTGATTTGCAGTGCTTAAGGTCTAGACCTGATGCAACAAAAAATAGAGCGCACTTTTAGGCTCCGGGTTATTTTTCGTTCTTTTCAAAACAAAATTGCTCATTTTATATGAGAAAAAAAGAGGGAATAAATGTTTGCCGGAATGCGTACAACTAAACAGTACATTAAACTCTCAACTCCTTGGACTAGACTTTCGTATGAACGCCATTTTGCAATTGCTACTGTATAAGATATACGGAGTACTCCACTGCTATATACGGCTAGTATCGCCTGAGAACCAGATTTTTACTGCACCAACTGAGATGACAATTGATAAATGCAGCAATGCACGGCGCCACACCTGTTCTGGGCCATGCTATTTCCTGCACACTGCCAACTGGTCTAGGGATTGTCCTTTTACCCTCCATGGTTGCTACAGTGCCCATGACGCTACTACTATGATCCTAGCGCAGCGAACCTCCAACTGAAGTGGAGGGAGAGTACAAAGGCTGCCTGCCTGCCTGTGCCTGCAAGCTAGGAGAATATGATTCGTGCTCTATGAAACTACCCATCAGATCTGCAAATACAGTGGCTGTTGGTTTCTAGGGATTCACGCCAAGTTATAATACTTGTCATTTTTCTTTTCTAGGAAAACAAATACAGTGTACAGTGTACACGTATCGTACAATGGTAGATGAGATGCTATCAGTGAGTTTCTCTCAAAAGAAAAAAAAAAGATGATAGTATCATTTGTGTCTCGAAATGTTGGTCTTCTGGGGGGTAACATGCCAGGTATATTTTAATCTTTACAATACATAGTCATAGTCGACAGATAATATATGAATATAATAAGTTAACAACTACAGTACTCTCTGGAAGTACACTGACGTTATTAAAATCTAAGACGTTGTTAGGCACTAATGACAAGCCATTCTAGATCACCCTTTCCTCTTTCCTGCCACGCTATCCTGTAAACTGCTCTAGACTCCAATTCAGTCCCTTTCAAGCCATTGCAACTACCATAATACGTCTATACGATAGCCATTAACATACTTGTAATGTAATCGATGTGGCACTAATAATAAAAAAAAAGGAGTACTCTATAAAAATAAGTTGGCAGCAGGGAGAACAATTGTTTAATGATGAGGATAATCTTGGCGGATAAAGAAGTGATAGGGCTTAAATAATGGTTGTGTGTGGAATTGGCCGTGCATTAGCACCAGCATTATACAATATGGTTCAGATGTGTGTTCATGGTAGCTATAATTGTAGTGGTCAAACAAAGGTTCCCAGGCTTGCACTTGCCCTAAATAATTGGGCTTACCACCAAGTATTTTGTACCTAGTGGTACACATATAAACAATATTATACCCATGCATCAGACTAGTAGAATATTAAGAATTTTTTTGTGGCACCAAGCTTGTGAGGATCAAGCTCTAGTGGAGGTGGCAGCAGCATTTGGGTTGCTTGTCCATGTCAATGTGGGGCTTGAGAAAAAAAAATAACCTTGAAACATGATCCCAGATATAATATAACCTCGGGCCCAATAAAGTAAGCACAAAGAACACAAAAGACTAGAACCAATTCACATCGAGTTGCCTACCACAGCATTAGTTTATTGGGGCAGTAGACTAAAGAAACTGGACAAGAAAGAGCCTTTCAAGCGTTGGGCATCACTTTTCTTGAACCTCATTATCATGTTTTCAGCCTTTCAGGCCTTTTTTAGTCCCTGCTCCCTCACTTGCCCTATAGGATGCAGCTGAGTAGCACTAGGACATCTCAAAATAACCAAGGTGCAATAATATAATAACCAACAAATGTGTTCATCAAGCAGATATGGTGATCTGTGGGAATTGTGTTTGATTGATATGATCTTATGATCGAGTATGGCTAGTGTGAGTAGGTTTAGCATTAATTTATATTCATGTCAACAATAATATAATTAACCACAACTTGCATTGTCAGGCTGGTCCACGTCGATCCTAAACCAAAATTAGCTAATTATTTCTTTTAAACATATTCATCTTCTACATAATAGAGTAATATCATCTCAAGTTTAAGGTAAATACAATAAGTAAGAGTGATATTTCACAAAATAAATAGGAAAATATGATTGCCTGAGTTTTGAGCTTGGCAATGAATTCCAGATTACCAATGGTTTATATTCTTGGTGGCACTGAGAATTTTTTTATGAAAATGCAAAATATTTTAGATGGTGACAGTTTGGACAAACTTGGCCCGTGGTATAGTTGGGTTTATATATATATATATATATAGGCAGTTCCTACTTAGCTAAAGAGCACATTTTGAATGCAGAGGATTGTGCTGCAGGAGTGCAACGTTGAATTTCTATCCAGAAGCAGGTAGTCTAGTTTGGAGTAAAAAAGTGGGAGAGGAGAGACAGTTAGGCTGGTCCAACTTTCAAAAGGTAGATTCAGCGAGATAATCATCAAGACCAATTCTTCAACCTCATTTCCCAGGTTTGAAGCAATGAGCATCATGATCATCATCATTACTCCATTAGCCAATCTCGTGGACACGTCTATTTTTTTCCCATTAACTTTTACTCTTTTTTCTATGGTTGATAGCCCATTTATTTTTACAAAATATTTATAATTCTACTTACAGAAAAGTTACTACCTAGTAGAACTAGCTTGAGTAGTTGATGACACTCTTTTCCTTCTGTTATTTATTAAAAATGATGGTTAACACACCACAAAAAATAGCATAAAAAGGTCCAGAAAAGTAGCATGTGATTTAGGTGGAATAGGAACTGGTTAACTACAATGAATTGTTCTTCAGCTCGAATTCAAGCTTGTTATTCGAACTGATTAAGTAGAACTAAAAACAATTCATCCCCAAAATTTTGCTACCCACCATTACAGATGACCCACATGTCCGATCTGTGGGGGGAAATGTGTTGATAGAATTTGCGCCGTCGAAAAAAAAATGGTATTTTATAGAAGGTTTCTACCGTTTGGAGGCTACTTTTTTCACCAACAAAAAAATTACCTGCCTCGTATACCCACGGCTCTACCCACCAGCGATATGACCTTCCTAATCTGATTTGATCTTTGGACATTGACCTTCATAATCATAATTTCTTTGAGTGTATGTTATCCAGTCTTATTTTCTATTGAATGTGCGTGTCGCATGTGCCTTCTTAAAATATAGTTCATGCCATGAAACAAGAGTGTGGACATTTGTGAGATTTTCTAACCGTGTCCTATTTTATTAGAAAGGAGATAAAAATTTGGTGTAACTTTCTTTCCTTATCTAATGCAAATAATGAACAAAGGGACTTGAGAACAGACTAAAATAATATTCTATTTTTTTCATTTCAGATACATATCATTTCACAATATGGAGATATGACTGCGGATCCAGTATTTACCATGCATTTTATTAAGCCTTCAATAGTCTGACTTTGTCACGTATAACACCGGATTGATTTGCTCAATATCTATTCAATTCTGGTGTTATGCTAATACCATGGCATTCAATATGAAATCTGGTATAAGGACATAACAATATAGATTTATGGAAATCTAGATGTTGCATATTCATGTGTTCAGAAAGAATATAAGTATGCATATGCATGCAAGTTAAATGTTTTTATTTCAGCTAAAAGCATTACAGGCATCCAACGAGAATGGTGTGACCTTTTCAGACAACAGATACATAAGTACTCAAATCGTGTTGTTAGTCTAGATATCCATTCTCTGCTTTGCAATCTAGAATTTGACATCAGGAAATAAAGCTTGTGCGGACCTTGAGTACGACAACCTGAGCTGAATAAATAAAATTAGATAACTTATTTTTTTAGATAGAATTTAGAGAAACTTATTAAATTGTGATGTTCTTCAGTGATATGGGAGGGGTACGAGCATTATATTTATATCTACTACACTGTGCATATTAGATTGAATTCTCGCACTTAAGTATGTTTTGGAAAAAGTGCAGTGGGACTCCAACTTTCTAGGATTGAATTGCGATGGCAATTTCTCCCTTTATATATTATGTTGCCCCACTTCTAACAGCAAACATAGGTCATTCCGAAATACATGAGAAAAAATGCCCTTTTTTACAAGGCACCTAGCACATTCATGTGCATCAAGTTGTGTATATTAAAAGACTACATAGGTTGGTTCGTGACAATTCACTGTTTAATCTTTTTAACAGAAAAGAATATAGTGATGAAGTTTTCCAAACCCTGTGGATTTTACTACTACCTACGTCTCGCAAAGGATGCACTTCTAGCATCATGTTCGGTCAAAGCCTCATAAATTTGACTGAATTAATAATAAATACTAGCATTTATCAATTTATTATGTAATATATTTTTATAGTGTCTATTTGAATAAATGTTGATACTACTTTCTTATATATCTAGTCAAAGACATATAGTTTGATTCAAACTAAACCTCGAATTGCATCATTTTGGAGGACAGAGGTAGTAGATGCTAAATGACGAAGTGGCTAGCAGACGGCCGTGATCTCGTCCCTTCGCTTCTCATCAGATAGCTTCGGATGGTTTACCCAAAAACATGTGTCCATGGGCACTTGCCCATTTAAAAATGGCGAAAAGTTAGTGCTACTGTACATCTGAACTGGACACTAAGGAGGGTATTTCTCGGGTACGGATCCAAGTGATCGAGATTTATATAGTGGCAGAGGCCTAGTGGAATTGGCAACCACATTTTTGTATGGAATCATTGTACCATTAGACTCCAGTAGTTCGATATATAAACTATGAGCCGTGCCTCCAAATTTTTAAGTGGCATGATAGTACAGTACAAATTTATTTAGATAATAAAGGAGCAGACGCGTATCCTTTAGCTATCTAGTGATACAAGACTTTGTTAACTATTGTATCCCCGTCGTCCATCGATCGGATACTTATATAATCACCTACCTGATATCTTATGGACTGATTACTATCCGTGAAATGGACAAAGACGGTTCTAGATTTCAAGTATTTTATTGATCGGTGATAGGATATTAATAGTTTTTCGTTAAATTGTTTTTGGAGGACTAGTCGCCAAGTCAACTAACTTAACATCTTGAACTACTTATGTAACTAGCTTTCAATAGCTAGGTACGCCATTTTTCTCGAACATAAATTATTTTAGCATCTACAGGCAAGTGCAGATGCTCAAATTCATGGGGGCATATGGTGGTAATATTTTTAGAACTGAAAGGCAACATGTTCCTTCGAAGGAATTTTTTTAAATTAATATTATTTTAAATCGAAATTACAAATTAATTTCTCTAATTTGCGGAATTACAGAAATGTGGTACCATCGTCTGCTGAGTAGATGAAAATAGAGATTTCGTCTACCCAGAAGAATTACTAATTTCGTCTACCCATTGGACGAAAATATGTTTTCGTTTATTCAACAGACGAAATCTCCCAAATTTCTAATTAAAAATAGAAATTTCTAATTAAAAATAGATTTTGTCTACCCGGCAGACGTAATCTCCTAAATTTTCAATTAAAAATAGATTTCGTCTGCCCAGTACACGAAATCTATTAATTTCGTCTATTCGCTAGACGAAAATAGATTTCGTCTCCGAAATATAGGCCCCTAGGTTAAAAAAATACAAATTGTGCAACAAACATTATTATTTCACTTTATTATTTTTATTTTCACATTTCACCAAAAGATCCCGCAGCAACGCGCGGGGTATCACCTAGGAACTAATATTCCGCGTGCAGCGCGATTGGAAAATGTTCAGCTGAAATTGCGGTTCTGCCCCGTGGTTTGCATCTCGAGTTTGCACGAGTTGCTGCAGATATAAGATCTCAACAAACTTTGTTTAGACTACAGACCGCATGGTTACATATAACTTGACACAAACCATGAAACTGACTTCTGAAACAAACGGAACGACGTATTAATTACAGGGTTATATAATTAATGTATAAAAATATTTACGAATAACTAATATTCCTCTCTTTGATTATTACAGGGAGGAGAGAGGTATTAATTATTCAGTACAGGGAGGAGAGGGGTATTAGTTATTCAGAAATATTATGATTTACGGGGTATATAATAATAATGTATAATATGTTTTGAAGTGTATAAAAATATTATAAGGAATTTAAGAGCAAATTGTGTATAATAAGTTGTAAAACTTACAAATGGATGCATTATGGTGGTGATCGAGTACAAATATGCCAATTCATCAATATATAGTACTTCAATGTTTGTTGCACACTTTGTATTTTTTAACCTAGGGATCTAAATTTCGTCTACTCAGGAGATGAAATCTATTTTCGTCCAGCGAATAGACGAAATTAATAGATTTCGTCTATCGGGTAGATGAAATCTATTTTTAATTAGAAATTTGGGAGATTTCGTCTACTAGGTAGACGAAATCTATTTTTAATTAAAAATTTGGGAAATTTCGTCCGTTGAATAGACGAAAAATGTATTTTTGTCCGATGGATTGATAAAATTAGTAATTTCATCTTCTGGGTAGACGAAATCTCTATTTTCTATTTTCGTCTACCCAGCAGACGATAGTACCACATTTCTGTAATTCCGCAAATCAGAGGAATCAATTTGTAATTTTTAATTAAAATAATATTAATTTTTTTAAAAAAATTCTCCTTCGAAGTTTAAGACCTATGGCTCCATTAATTTAAAATAAAGAAAATAGAATTGTAGGGGTATCAAAATCACGTTGAAACCATACTTATTGTTTCTATTATTTTTTATTTGTAATCCATACACTGTATTTTTTCCCTTAAATTTGCAATCTTGTTGGTTAGGAAACGGACAATTAGTGAAACAAGCAAGGAGGTTCGATATACTCTGGAAAATAAGATTAGATAAACAAACATGGTTAACAAATGAGGAAAAAAAAGATGACCGTGAGAAAAGAGCAGAAGAGTAGGATGACAAGTCCTAAAGTATATATATATATAATCTCCAGAAAGTCATACTAGTAACAATCCACTATTTGCCATTTGAAGCTTAAGCACAACCACAAAAGAGATATACTATTTCTCCAGGAGCTATATCCGTATGTGATTAGTCCCCAACTGTGCTGTGTAAATCAGGCATGATAAGAGCTAGCTTGGACATCTAACAAAAGGAAAAAAACATGGGCCCACCAAAGACACACACAGGGAAAAAAGGCAAGTAACTGATGCGGGAAGGGACAAAACAAGCTGCATGAAAGCATAGAAAACAAGGCATATGCATCATCGTCTTTGGTCATTGCTTAGCCCATGTGTGGTCAAATAATTAAGGAGTGTGCATTATACTAATGTGCGGCTTTGCTTGCCGTCTTTTTGGTCTACCTGTGAGTGTGTGCTAAGGTCATCACCCTACTCTCAAATGATATGCTATTAGGTTGGACCCGGCGATCAAGGGACCGTTCGTGCATAGACCTGCAATATGCAGACAAGATAATTTATCCTAGAGATGCGTATATATCCTTGTCATATGTCATGAGGTAGTAGCTCACCAATTCGGTTACATGAAAAAGGGTCCACAAGCAAGGGTGCGGACCACACAAACTAGATCTACCCGATCATGTGGATGGCAATATTGATACCATTTTCTGCATTTGATATTAAGAGAGATTCGTCATGCTTGATTTGCCATGGTGACATGTATTTCCAATATCAAGAAAAGTTGATAGTTAGTGCATAATTATAACGGAGATAAATAAGATAGTGTTTGGTTGGTGAAGCTGGGGCTGAATCCAAACATACATGTGACCACCGATGAAAAAAATTATCTAATATTTCATCTTATCACGATATTCAAAATTTATTATTATTAACATCAAGAGGAGAAAAATGTATTATTATTAATTAATAAAAACAGAATTTAAAATTTAAGCCATTGAATCTGAGATCATGTATAACATCCTAAAAACATATGCAAGAGGCATCCATCGAGATGTGGAGGTCCAAACGAGCTTAGTGATAGAACCTTGGCACATAGGCTACCGGCGATGCGAAGAGTTTGGAAGCAACGGTGTTGTGAGTCAGTGTAGCAATGTGATAGCCCGGTGATAAAGTGGATTGCAAGTTGCACCAGCAGTTCTATGGTGGTGTATATTAGAGGTAAGCAACGTGCAAATGGTCCTGTGGAGGTCAGCGGGGTTGTAGTTGGCGTGGATGTTGATAATGACATAGTGAAGTAGAGGCCGAGGTTGGTAAGGATGTTGCAATGCAGAAGTCAATAATGGTATGAAGGTCCAGAGTCTTGCAATTATGTAATGCTAAAGTGGAGTGAAGGTCGGCGTTCTGCGATAGTGCGTATGTGTGGTGATCGATGATGGTGGATGCGAATGTTGATAATGGCGTAGTGGCGTAGAGAGGTTGCGGTACCATGGCAATGTGGTGTGGAGGTTTATGTAGATGTGGTGCTAAGCTGGATCGAAGCTCGACTATGGTGGGTGGTGCTAAGGTTGATGGAGTGGAGGCTTGCGACAATGTGGTGACACAATGCTAAGGTGGTGTGTAGGTGGTTGACTATTCCATGGTGGCTTGATGACTAATAGAGCGATGGACATGAAGGCCACTAATATGCATATTGTAATGCATGTTGGTCTTCATATCCAATCAACCATAATAGATGGTATTATTGTACTAGGTAATTTTTTATTTTCAATTTTTTGAAACATACATACAGATGTAAGTGTTATATATATGCATGTAAATGTTACCTATATGAACACGCATGCTTGTCGTTTTGAAGATAGGTTACTTCACATCAAGATTTTTCTGGCAATACGATTCATAAGAAAAAATATATATAAACTAGCTAAGTGGGAAGTTTTATATCAACAAAAAAAAACAAGGGGTCTGGGAATTCTAAATATAGGGATCCAAAATAATGCTTCTTAAGTAAATGGTCATATAAGATTTGCAACAAAGAAAGAGTTTTGGCAAAAGATCTTCAGAAATAAATACCTTAAAAACAAGTTGTTGGGACAGGTGCATAAATGGCCAGACAATTGACAGTTTTGGATGGACTTAATAGGGGTCAGAGAAGATTTTCTTAAATTAGTCTCCTTTAAGGTGTTTTTCGGGATTGTAAACTAGGTTTTGGGAGGATACTTGGTGGAGCAAACCTTGAAATCGGAGTATAAAAACTTGTATGATATTGGTCGAAAGAAACATGCAACTATTTCAGAGGCTTTTAGTATAATTCCTTTAAATGTATCTTTTATAAATTCTCTAGTAGAAGTTAAACTAATTAAATGGGATAATTTAGTAGCTAATGTATACGACATCAACCTCCAAAGGGGACTGGGACGTGTTTCTATGGTCCTTTCATAAAAAAATAATGAAATTTGACAATTGAATATACCTTTAAAGATTAAGATTTTTATGTGGTACTTGAAGAAATGGGTTATCCTAATTAAGGACAACTTGGATACAAAAATTAAAATACAAAAATACTATATTTTTTTTGTTGTACTATATAGTTTATTAATCATCTTTTTTAATTGTGGTTTCACTAAATCCTCATAGAGATCAAACATATAGTATTTGGAATTCATCTACCAACAAGCTTGTGTTCTTTTTGATAGGTGGGCAAAATAGAAAGATCAAAAACTAAATCTTTACTTGTTATTGGGGCCACAATGCTATCTTGGGATATTTATAGTATTAGGAATGAAGGGTTTTTTTATAAATATTAATCTAATTTTTTCTAGTTATTGTTCAAGGAACATATTGGCTCCACTTTTAAGCCAAATTACAGTGAAGTCAGAGTGACTAAGAGCTCTTAAGGACACTATGCCACATCCTGGAGATGGCTGTCATGCGCTTCTTTAGTTTGAATGGATGGTTATTTAGTTTAGGCGTTGTGTTTGAGACCAGTTTATGTGTTATAAAACTTTGTGCATGCTGGGTAACAAATATTTACTTTATGCAATAATTTGGGACCGACCCCTTTTCCGTTAAAGAGGGTGAAGCTGGGTTTTAATGCATTATCTAAGAAAAAATGTCATGTTGTCAGTAATCACGTCGTCTACCATTTACTTAGTAAAAAATATAAACACATGTCTGAGTCGAAGACTTAGATCCTGACGTGGAGATTCCACCAAAACAAAACTGTTTTTTTTAAAGAAAATCCTCGGGTTGATTCCGCGGGTAGTGTACAAGGGTACCTTTTGTAATTTCTCCTGCTATACGGCGCCTGTTGGTTAAAAGAAATTCGTGCAACGGCTACAAGCCTACATGCTTAGGTAATCAGTGAGAGTTCACCGCCAAAACAAAACAAAACTAATCAATCCAAGAAAGGGTCCATGCGCCCTTTGGGTGCGTTCAAAAGACCATCACGCCGGAGGAAGTCGCCTACACGTAAGAACATGAGCCTTAAACAAGTGGATCCGAATATACAAATCGGCCAGGGTGAGCGCATCAAGGGCGCGTGTCCCTTTTGATATATACGCGCTTTTATATAAAAAAAGATGGAGGCGATAGCAACGGCCCCAAGCAACGTGCAGGAAACAGCTAGAAGGCGCTCGCTTTCCCTCTCTCTTCTCTCCCGCGTTATAAAAGCAAGGCAGGTGCGAGGCGCGCTTCTTCCTCCATCAAGGCAAAGCAAGCTGGCCTCAAGCGTGTGGGCGGGTGCCCCGGCCGACGGCGAAGATGACGGGTGTCCCGTGCCGCTCGCTGACGCGCTGCCCGGAGAAGAAGTGCGCTCGTGGCGTCGGCGGCAGGAGGGGCGGCGTCGTGGCGCCTGCCGTCTACGGCGAGGCCGTCGCCGGCCGGCGTCGGCTGGCCGGGACCAACTGTTTGTGCCGGTGTGAGTGGCCGTGATGGTGTGTGTTGCCCAAGAGCAAGAGGTACGTGGAAAGCTAGCTAGATCATTCAGCGTTCGATCATTTCGCGTCTTCGCCGGTGTCAAGCTTCTTCGCCGGATGTGGCGCCGCGCGCGCCGCCGGCCCGCCGGTGGGTGACGGTTGGGCCTCGACGGCGGCCGTGGATTGGTTCCTGACGGCGCTCGGCCCGGCGCCATGGATCTCCGTGCCACTGTTCCTCTGCTTCGATCGGGACGGCAACAGCTACGCACGCTGGCTTGCCGCCGTGTGCATCCACGGCGATCTGTCCATCTTGGCGGCGGGGGCGAGCATGGAAAGGAAGCGCCGAATCCGGCCATGGCCAACACGGATTGATTGGTCCTCGCGGGATTCCGTGCCAGAAGAGCAGCCGGGACACGCAGTTCGAGGCCTCATCCGCCTTATCAATGATCATGCCTTCTTCACCGGGTTTGTGCGGTGCTGTGTCATGCCCATCTTCCTGTGGCCTCCGCCTCCCCGTCCTCTGGCCATTTCATCTTCTGTAATTCTCCTGCGATTTTTTCTCCATTTCTGCCTAACCAAAATCTCTGGTACTGGTTTGGTCGAGTGGCTATTGTTTTTCTCTCTTTTCCATTTGCCAATCGTCTACTACTCCTTACAATGTGGACTCGCATTATGACATTGTGCTGAAAGAAAAGATGAAATGGACCGTGACAACAACATCATCAGAGTTGTCTTCTCAATAAATCCTGCAGTCATCATCATCATCCCACACTCCATCGAGTCTACCGACAAAGTCGAACAGGCGGAAAATTTCCAATAAATAACATGTCTCCAAACAGCAACATGCATGTGCTCGCCAAGTTGCCATCCCGGCCATATCCATGATCCATCCAATCTAAAATAGCACAACATTTTACCATGCAAAGAAATTACCGCGCGTGTCACACCGTCACCTACCCCCGACGCTCACGCTAATCCGCACCATCAACGGAGTCCATCCGTACCCGCGATTATATTATTATTATTATTACATCCGTCCAACAAAAAAGGGGTTTCCAGGTGGAGCCTTTCGTACTCGCGTCGCACGCTACGGCAGCCCGAATCGCACTTCCCACGGCCCGCGCGCGCGCGCCGGCCAAGCCGGTGACCCATCGCTCTCGGCCCCGGGCTTCCACTTTGCTCGCGCGTGCCCGTACGCCCCGTGCCACACGAAGCTTACCGGGAGGCCGGCAAGGCCGCAGAGGATCCGGGCCGGGCCGCGGCGCGGGACCCGGCGACCACGTGCCTCCTTGTCAAGATCCGGTGCTCACGTGAGTGGCGTGTGGTCCCCGGCCCGAGGGGAGGGGCCCGCACTCCCCCGAGGCAGCCCCACACGCTTTTCCCACCACCGAACGAACCCGCCCGCCCGGCGGGCCCCACCCGTGGCAGGCAACAGGAGGGAGAAGAAACGACTGCGATTGACACGCCGGCCGGGCCCACGCGTCGCTGGGCCCGCGAACAGGGAAAGGCGCGCGCTGGGGGCGTGGAGACGAGCGAGTCCCGCTTTTCCTTGTCCTCCCCTTTTCCCCTTCGAGCAGCGAGAGCGAGCGAGAGAGAGAAAATAAAATACGTATAAAAATGGAAATTCGGCTTATCCTCTGCGCGGGCCCCGCCACATCCGGCCTCTCCCTTTTCGCGGTGGTGGTGGCGGGGCGGTGCACGACAGCCCATGGTGGACCGCGCCCACGCGTGCCCCGCCTCTCGCCTCGGTGGCCCCCACAAGTGGGCCCCGCCCGGTCACACTACTGTTTACCTTGCCGCTAACCGCCGGGCTAAACCTAACCGGCTCGATTACGATTAGCAGCCAGCTTGCTACTGCTGTGCGATCCGTCCAGCTCTGATCCGGGGGCGGGGCCCACCGGGTCGTCACCGCCCCCGCCGTATCTGGAGGCCCCGGATCTGGCGCTGCGCTGCCCCGGCGCTGTGAATTTTGACCCGTCCCGGCTGCCGGCTGGCCCTAGCTACTCCTACCACACCACAAAAGCGCTCATGGGCTGCCATGCCGAGCGCTCGCTTGCCTTTATTGGCGATGTGGGGGTAGAAAACGGCATCCACACGTGTTCATATCGAGCCAGCGAGGAACCCGTGGAGGGAAGGCAAGCAGCGAGCGAACCCAAACCCACCACGGTTAAAAGAGGAAAAAAAGCGGTGTGTCCAGTTAAACAAAATTCCATACAAAAATAATCTGTACAAAAACAAAATTCCATACAAAACCCGTGGGGGGAGTACTTTTAACGATCATTCATTTTTGGAAACTCTTAACGATTATTGATTCTATTCAAATTTACAAGTCGGCTACGTTCGGGTTCAGAATTTTTTTTTTCAATAAAGTCGGGTTCAGATTTGCTATGCGACTTTTATCCACTCTACTCTTATTTTGGGGGTATATTTCACTTAATCATTTATAGTACGTAGGCACGTAGCAATAAACTAGGTACTCCCTCCGGTTTAGTAAAAGAAATCGTTTAGGATAGCGACACGGTCACCAAAGCACAACTTTAACTTCTCTTTTCTATAAAAATATTTCTTGAAAAGTTACATATTTATACTTTTATGAAAGTACTTTTTAAGACCAATCTATTTATATAATTTTCACATTTCTAAACTCAACGACTTAAATATTATTCATGATTTATATTTCCAATATTTGATTCAAACCTTGTCCAAAACGACTTCTTTTACTAAACTGGAGGGAGGGAGTACCCCTTAATCGCTAGAAATGGTGACGTATTCGCAATCTCTTTCCTGGTGGACAAGTATGTGACCCTACTGTACTAAATTGACCAGTCTCGTTATTATAGGAGGAAAAAAACAGCCGGAGGGGTAAATTGGTAACACATATTTTATTTTTATTTATTTTTTTGACACGAACATATATTTTATTGAGAAAGTAGTAGTAGGCGAGTGGTGCGGTGAAGGTTGGTGGCTAGTGGGCTCTCGGGCTGACGTCACCCTTGCTGCCACGTCGGCGCCCACGAGCAGAACAATAAAGAAAAGCGGGGGTAGGGCGCGGGGCCCGCGCTCGGTCCCTGGGTCCCACCGCCACTGCCTGCCTGGAGACTTTCCCCCTTCCCTTTTAACCCACCGCAGCAACCGGTGCGAGGCCGCGCCACGTCAGCCCCCCCGGTAAAACGCCCCCCTCGCCAGTGTCCAGATCAGGTCCATCCGTGGGCCGTGGGGCCCGCCAAAAGCGGACAAGCCATCCATTTCAATATCGTTTTTCTCCATTTGCTAGCGTAGATAATTGTCCGGTTAATTGAATGGAATGGGGGTAATGGCGCCCCCGTGAGCTCTTCGCTATCTCTCGCCCGCCGAGTCGTCCTCGGCGGTACTGCAAGATTCGCGAGGATTCCGAGGCGCGGCCCACCGGATCTGCGGCGCGGCGGCGGAGCTCGTCGGAATCCGGCGAGGCGGCGGTGATTTGCCGGGGATCGGCGCCGCATGTCTCAGATCTGAGATGGACAGGATCCGGGACAGCAGGCGGGGCGGCGTGTCCGTCGGCGGCGGTCCGCAGCCGCGGAGGCGCCTCAGGAGCAACGGCGGCGGCGGCGGAGGCGGCGCGGGTCCCAGGGACTCGCCGCGCTCCGAGCGCCGCCGCGGCGAACGGCTCATGCTCAACGGCGGCGGCGGCGGGGGCGGCCGTGACGACGCAGACGACTCCTCCGACGACAGCCTAGGCGACGACGACGACGACGACGCCGAGGAGGAGCTGGCGCCGCGGTACCATCCCTCGTCGCGGCGCTCGCCGAGCACCGCGCCGCCGCCGCCCTCGCCGCCGCAGCCCGGCGGCGGGCACCACCACAGCAGTAGCAGCAGCGGCGGCGGCGGCGGTGGGGGTTACCACAACCACCACCACCACGGCCAGCAGCAGATGCGCAAGGGCGGCGGCTCCAATCCGAAAAGCCCCATCGTCGGAAAGGTCGTCGACGAAATGATCGGCGTGCCTGTCCCGAGGAAGGCTCGCTCAGGTACGCGCCCGAAAAGCGTGGATTTTTTGGCCTCACCGGAGGTTTCATCCGCATGGCTATAACGCTTACCTTGCTGCTGCTTTTGTGTTCTTGTTAGCTTCTACGAAACGCTCTTCGCACGAGTGGCCTGTCCCCGGCGGTGGAACCAGCGGAGGCAGCGCCGGCGCCGGTGACGGCTCGCAGATCCAACGGCCTTCGTCGCGGCCGATCTCTCCCGCGTCGACCTCAACCACCGCCCCTGCTCGGAAGAAGCTGGTGCATCCCTGAGCCCGGCGGCGTCCATGTCCTTTCATATTTCCTCAGCTCTTGCTCTTGATTGCTGATTTTTCTTCTCTTCTGATGTGCTTCTCAGAAACCACTCGGCGGCGGAGGGAGCAGTGGAGGTTCAGGGCCAGCGCCGAAGCAGCGGCCATCGCCGTCCCCAGCGCCTACAACGACACCGCCACAGCCGCCGCCGCCCAAGATTTCAAAGTCCCCGTCTTTCATACAGGAGGAGATCGAGGTCGCCGAGGTGCTGTTCGGGCTCACCAGGCAGTTCCCGTGCCCTCCCAAGCAGGAGAGCAACCACAAGCTGGAGCCTAGAGACGCGCCGGAGGCCAAGTCCGGAAACTCCTCGCCGGCCCCCTCGTCCTCTGGCGTCCGACCGTCAGATTCCGCCTCCCTTTCCACTATAGGTGCGTAGTTCTTTCCGTTGGTGGTTTTGCCTTCGTTTTCCCCTTCTGTTTTTCGCCAATTTTCCCCTCTCCCCAATTTTGTTTTCTGGGGTCTAATCGAGTCTCCCGCTGGCTGTTGCAGCGCCAAAGAGGAAGAGACCGCGGCTGGTGAAGTATGACGAAGACAGCCGCCCGGCGAGCCCAGCAAAGCCGGAGTTGGCAGAGCCGTCCTCAAGGCCGGAGGCACCTCCTACGGCAAGATCAGAAGGAAAGACTTCTACATCGGCCGCAGCAGAAATTAGCACCAGCGCCGCACCTGCTGCTGCCCAACTCGAGACTTCAAGAGAGCCAGAGAAGATGGAGGACCGTGGAAGAAGCAGAGATTCGGAGCTCCGACCCAGTGAATCAGATCGGCGGGATCACAGACCAGAGAGCCGAACAGAACTTCCGGCAGCACCTTCAGGCAAGCCGGATGGTGAAGCAAAGCCGGTGGGCTCCGAGGCCAGGAACGGCGAAGCCACCGCCACGACAAAGATGTGGGCCTCTTGGATTTTTATATTATTGGTGTTGCGATAACCATTATTGTTTTTGGATTGTGCCGATCTGATTAGTATATTCACAATTTGTGTGAACCATTTTTTTCAGTGAGCTGGCATCCGATGGCGCTCGGCAAGAAAAGTTTTGCATTGATCTCATGGTGGGTATATGCTTCCTTGTCTATGTGTGTGTGGTTGAATTGGTCTTGCGGAATTTGTTGGGCAAAGATTGAAAGCGACAATTTTTGCTGCAATTCCTGCTTGGTGTTTTGTTTTGTTATCTTTTGGCTCCTTTTTCTGACTTCTTTCACCTCATCTGTTTATTTTCTGTTCCAGGCTCCCCCTCCTGGGAAGCTATCTCCTGATAGAGATGGCTCCTCCGACCCTGACGCAGATAAGAAGGGATTGGATTCTGAGATGGACATGGTGAGCACTTCAGTTTCACCAATTCTTTTGATTGGCATCATTGGCTGGAGCATTGGATATTGGATTCTGATTGATATTTTTTTTACTTTTCCTTTCGGTTCCATTCAGTTGGGGAGAGGGAATTCTGAAAAGAAAGATGGTGAAAGGACTCGGAGAGGGCTGGATATTGATTTGGAGGACCAGAAGGTGCAAAGAATTCCAGCAGATGAGTTCGCGCCAAAGAAGCTCACCCTGCAGTTGGATTTGGAGAAGCCCAGCCTTGGCGATGAGAAATCACCATCCGAGCGGCGGCAGCCACAGCCACCACAGCTGCAGCAGCAGAAGCCTTCAAAGTCTGAAGTAAAGCACGAGAAATCCGGTAAGTGTTATGTTTTGCTATTTGCATGGTCGTTGGTTTTGGAAAGATGTTTGTTTCCTTTTTTTGATCTGGATTTTCCTTTGCCTTGCAGCAATGCCTGCTGTTACACCACCTATGCCAATACCTGTTGGAGGCTGGCTGGGGAGTTTCCCACCGTTTGGGTGAGTTCTTTTTACCTGCTGGATGTGTAATGTACACTGCACTGCTCAGTGGATTGCTTTCTAAAGTTTGCGGTGTTGTGTTGTTGGCAGTTACCTTGGTCCAGTACCGGGGCTATCAGCAGCTGGTCTTCATCATCCTATGGATGTCAAGCCAGGTTCTTCTAGCGGATTGCAGGTATGTTTTCTTGCATCAGTCAGTCTGCATTTGTTTTTTCTCCCTCTAAATCTTACAGTGTTCTGTATTTTGCAGCATGCTGCTTTGCTTCCACCGCCAACACGCTCAAAGCGTTGTGCTACACATTGCTACATTGCACAATTTATCCAGCACCAGCAGCGAGTTGCAAAGATGAACTCTTTCTGGCCGCCAGCTGTGGCAGCAGCAGCTGCTGCCAATAGATCGGGGCCATTCTTTGGTGCCAGACCATTCAACATGGGTGTTGTGCCACCTACTGATGCAGCCTCGCTACTTGTGAACCCAATGCAGGGGAGCTACCCTGTTAGGGCCCACACTCCAATGCAAGAAGCAAAGGCTCCTTCAATGGCTACCCCACAATTTCAAGGGTCTCTCTCAAAGGATAAAGCACTAGGCAATGCTGGCGGTGCTGAATCAAGTCAAAGGAAGCAACCCCCTGTTCATGAAACACATCAGTCGACTCCCATGCCTAACATGCTGGTACGTTCATGCAGGAAAATTTACTCTTTTGTTTGATACTTCCAAAATTTTTAAGTTGGATCTTTTTCTTAAAAGATGTTTACTCCGTTTTGCAGCAAGGCCCTGCATTCATATTTCCCTTCAATCAGCAACATGCTGCAGCGGTTGCAGCTGCAAATGCTGCCAATCGAGCTGGGGAGGCAAAGTCTTCTGGAGCCAGCAATGCAATGCCAGCATCTGCCAGTGGCCATGCTTCGGCGGCAAACCCTGGTGCTGCCGCCATGAACTTGAGCTTTGCCAACTTGCAACCGGATGCCCAGTTCTTGGCAATCTTACAGAATGGTGCATACCCGTTCCAGGTTGCTGCCCATGCTGGAGGGCCTCCATCATATCGAGGCATGGCACCGCCAGGCCCAGCTGTTCCATTCTTCAACGGGCATGTGTATTCTTCTCACATGCTGCACCCGTCACAGCAGCAAGGTGCGCAGCAACAAAATCATCAGAAGACCCCAATGCCAAGCTTGTCCAGTTCATCACAGAAGCATCAGCCACAACAATCCCAAGGGCTATTGGGATATGCCCCAAATGCTAATGCAGCAGCTGCTGCCAGTAGTTCCCAGAACTACTCCAGTGGCAATCAACGCCCTGTCCTACTACCTGGCCTCACACACCGGCAGGAGGGTGACAAGACGGGGCAAGATGGCCCATCGAGTGAAGACAAGCCCCACCCTCAGAAGAGTGGTTATGAACACAATTTTGCTGTTCCAGTTCATCTTCCGAATTTTGCGATGATGCCAGCTGCTCAAACTACTTCCAGTCAGAGCGAGAAGAAGTTAAGTGAACACCATCATCAGCAACAGCAGCAGCAACAGCCACAAGTCAGCCGAGGCCAGGGTGTGAGGATAGATCTTGCGTCTTCTCAGCCTTTCGTGATGCCCTTTGGCTCCATTGGTCCTCCTGGATCTGCCCCAACTGGCCTTGACTTTTCTGCATTGGCGCAGAACCATGCAGTTTTCCAGAGCCATCAAGAAGCAGCACGGCATGGTTATCCTCAGCTTAATTTCTCTGCAGCTCAATCTGTCCATGCTACACAGCATAAGCCCCAACACCAGATCACTGGAGAAACGAAATCAGTTGCTGGGGATTCATCCTCCACGCCAAATGCTGGAGACAGTGAAAGAAAGAAATCGGCATCTACCAAGTACCCGGGTGATTCACAGCAGCATTCACTGTCCTTCACCAGGACGGAAAGCAAGTCTTACGTGCCACCTTTCCTTAGTGGCGGCACAAATGAAAGCTCATCCCGCACCTTGAGCCTTATTGGAGCAGAATCTCCGAGTACCTTTGGTATGGGAAGTAAATCCACAAGTTCTTCCACCCCTGCATCTACACCAGCTGCAGTTTCATCCATTTCCCAGCAGCAGCACCACCAGCAGCAGCAGCAGCTCCTTCAGATGCAGCAGAAGCATCATCAGCTGATGCAGCAGCAGCAGCACCATCTGAATCGGCCCAGGTCTGCTGCACCAAGTACACCAAATAATGCAGGAGGGTACCCAGACCGTCTGAACATGGCGAGCTTTCAGAATATGATGTACCCAGGAGGTGCTACTCAAGGGGGAGTTCAATCTCCTCAGTTGAAGGCATCCTCAGGTAGAGGGACACCTTCATCTGGTGCTACGACTCCGCCTGCTGCCCCACCCTCAAATTTGATTGTGATGAAGAACAGTGGTCTCCACCAGCAACAAGCAAAAGTTCCTATGCAGGCTCTCTCCACGCCTGGTCACCAATCCCAGAGTTCTTTAAGCATGACTTCATCAAAGATGGGGCCTTCTGTAACTAACCTTTCTACCGGAGGAGGGGATCTATCTCGATCTTCAAATGCTCCTGTGGCTTCTGGTTCACCATCCAATTCGGTGTCCAAAAGTACTGGTGGCAGCCCACCTGCCACTGGAAGTGCAAAGGGTGTTCAGCAGCCTGTACAATTGCCATCACCACAACAGTCAGCCAAGAACCCAGCATCGACGTCCAGCTCCAAGTCAACTCCAACAAATCACTTCAGCATGGCTATGCCATCAATCCTTGGCCAACAGCCCAATGTGTCACCGGGTTCCAACGCAGGCAGCAAGCAGCATTCACATATGCCCCCCTCATCATTGAAACAACAGCCATTCCCACAGGGCCATTTCTTCATATCCAACGCATATGCGCCCCAAGCTCCAGGTGCTGGTGGCCCTGCTGCTCTTGGCCTCTACCAGAAACGCCCAGGTGCTCAGCAGCAGCAAGTGCCCCACCAACAGAATGCCATGTCAGGTTTGTTACCGATGCTCTCCCTTCACTCTGATTCCATAACAATTTCCTCTGTTGTGCCCCCCTCTGACCCTTGGAACGCTCTTGCAGCTGCCGCTAGCAATAACATGAAGGCGCTTCATCCTGGTTTTATGCATCTTACACCGGCTGGCCAGTCTGCGGGTGGTGTACCGCACTCCCACATGTCGGCCCAGTTGACTTTTGGAGCAATGTCGATGCCTGTAAAACCCTCAAGCGATCAGAAGCCTGCTGCTGGTACTTGACTGACTAGATCTTTAGTACATCAGAAGTTCATACAGTTCAGTTCTTTTATCTTACAGGGCAAGTACCTTTGTTCTCATCAGGAAAGTAGACATTCCGGACGCCCACGCTTTGGAGTGTTAATCTGAACCGGCGAGCTAACTATTCAGGGGAAGGCGAACGGTGGCTACACCTCCCAGGATGTGGGAGAAGAGAAGGAATCGCAACAGCAGCGGTGGCTCGAAGAACCCACTCGGCTGCTGCGGTGGTCACAAAGGGAGGCGCGCCAGTTCCATCCTTGCAGAAGCCTTGCTAACTTAAGAAGTATTCGAATTTCAGAATGGTTGATGGGAGTGATACTTTTGTGTAGTTGGTTGGTTATCCTCCCATGGCGGGAAAGGCCGGGAGGTGCATAGAAATCTCTCTTTAGCCCCCTTTTTTATGCATGGACGGATGCCCAAAGCCGGTCTCTCTCTCTTGTGGCATTGCTCCTCTATTTTTTCTTCTTTTGTTCTCAGCTTAACTGATGGAGGGAAGATTCAATTAGAGTGCAGGGTCAGGTAACTTTGTGATGCAGCTGTTGGTGCTCCCATCATATAATCTGTCAGGATACACTCTGCTTGGATTGTTTTAGCTGCTGCTAGGGCCTAGGGGAGAAGGAAAATATCTATCCCAAGTAGAATAGAAGCCGGCCATGGCTGTGGGGTTGGTGGTGGCCTGGCGTGACCTGTTTCCGGGTTTGTTGTTGTAAGTAGCTTTGGGGAAAGGAAATGAATGAATGAATGAAAGTGACTGATTATGGATGCAGTACCTCTGCTGTGGTCTATGTGGTGACAAATCATTTATGCGCCATCTCCCGTCTCTGTGATGACTCTGCAGCGCTCATCCGAAAGCGCAGTGCATGTGGGGCGCCTAGCACCAGCGCTCGCTAGCAATTTCTGTGGATGGCACGGCGCTGTGCGCTCGGTATCACAGGGATAGAAAGATATGTATTGGATAATTTTCAAAAGAAAGATGTGTATTGGAGCTGTCGGCGAGCACACACGTGCCTGCGCCCATCACCGCTGGACGTGCAGCCTCGAAAGTATCTGGGAGCTAGGAGGAGCACCAGCACCACACCGGGAGAGCCTCTCGTCAGTGATCTCCATCTCCATCCAGCAAGCACAGGCAAAGATTGTTTTGTTTGGTGTTGACGCTTTCCCTGTCCCAAGTGGGGAGGTGCTGCGATGGGGCCGCGCACCATATTGCTGAATTGTGAATTCAGCTATCAGCTTTGCCTTGGCCAGATCCAGCGCCAGCTTGGGGTGGTGGCGACGTGTGACTGAATCACTGAATCCCCCTGCTGGATGGATGGGTGGATGGATCGCTGTCCAACGCAGCCCAGCCGGTGGAAGCTTTTACTCCTTGGAGACTGGCGTGGCGAGATAGATGGATAGAGTTTTCAGACCATCTGCACTCATGGACAGGCAGGTCGTCGCGAAATCTTGTAGGCGAACAGGCATTGGCCCGGTGGTCCCTGTCGATTGGGAGATAATTGGCTTGGAATGGGAGAGATGGCAGGGGCAGCGTCTCTGCGCCCCCTTTTAGCAGGTGTGTAAATGCTTCTTGTGTTGACACAGCTGCTAATGCATGTGGATATATGTGGGTGACTGGCCCTGGGGTGTCGCTGTCCATGGCGTGGCAAAGCGAGGAGGTTCCCTGCAAGTAACAGATTCTGCAAGCGTCGTCGCCGTGCGGCGGCTAACTATCATCTCATCGGCTGGGTTGGCACGAGCTGTGTGACTCTCGGAGGAAACAAGTCCCTTTCGTCTCGTGAAAACCAAGCGGTTCGTCGCCCTGGTTGTGGTCAAAAGCTCCTCTGTCTTTTTTCAGTTAGCCTGCTTCCAGAGTTCCAGTCGTTGGTTTTGGAATAGAATAGGTTTCTCTCTTTCCGTGTGAATTTCGTCATGCTGTGCTGACTGGTTTTGTTGACCACATGCTGCTCCGGCGATGGGGAGCCGTTTCGTTGGACTGTCAAGAGCTCCTGTTTTCAGCCGGTGACTCGGGCCTCATCAGGTTGCGTCAATGCCAAGGTTATCAGCAAGCCAGAAAAGTTAGTGCCGCACTAGCTCTCATGAACAACACCTGTATGATGACAGCAAATTAAAGGATGTCTTTTACTAGTTCGTTGCCGCAGTTAGCCACGTCTTTAGGCAACCAGCTGACCTCACGATATAGGGCTACTGTTTGGTTAGCTACCAATAGGGCTACTATTTTGCAGGGAAATCTCTAGTGTCATACGGAAGCGATCATCCTATCACCCCCATGGGTGCCAAGGCTCCCCTGGCCCCTCCCTAGCTCTGTCTCTGGCTACTACACTTCTGGTAGACCCCCTCTTATTGGCTTGTTTTGTTGCCAACATTTTGCCACAACTCGCATGCATTTTACCATGGAGCTCCACACTTCTGGGACAAAAGTGTGGCAAATTATGATCATCAACTGAGTGACTGACACAGGCTCTATAATTTGCCATACGCATACTCTAAGTCATTGTTCAAGCTCCGTTAATCCACCATGGCTGTGGTCAGCATTGAAGCTCACAATCTGTCATGCATGTGGTCTAAGTCATCGTTTAGAATGTTGATCGACTAAGAGCGCTTCGATATTTATTTTCTCGCATGTGGTCTAAGGGGGTGTTTAGTTCCTGGAAAAAGGGTGAAATGTGAAGTGAAAAAGTCACATCGGATATTGTAGCGCACTGTAGCACTTTTCGTTTGTTTGTGGTAAACATTGTCCTACCATGACCTAACTAGGCTCAAAAGATTTGTCTCGTCGTGTACATCAAAACCATGCAACTAGTTTTTTTATTTACCCACGTTTAGTACTCCATGCATTAGAAGAGAGATTTAATGTGATAGGTGAAAAGTGAAGTTTGGAGAGAGAATTTTTGAAATTTGATGATGGAATTGGGAACTAAACAGCACCTAAGTCATCGTTTAGTCATGATTTCAACGAGTATAGATCCGATTTCATTCCAAAAATATAGCTAGAATTATGACAATTCAAGGGCAAGTCGTTCAAAATTGTTTATCTTTAGACATGGGGTGCAATTCAAGCTAGTTATCTCTGGCTCCAGAAACAAGCGCAACCCTGATTAGGGTCTACGGCTTTAGAGGGACGGCCAAGAAAGGACTAGCCATAGGCAATGCCAACGACAGAGTGGCAAAGCAAGATATCATCAAAAGACATATTAGTGCAATGTGAGAAAAATTACCACCGCCAGCAAAGATGGAGGAGAATGGTGATTCAGAGATCTCACCATACATGAAGGGTAAACGATGCCGTAACAAAGAAACAATATTGAAGCATGACGAAGGCAACCATCACCACACTTGGGTGGAGAGTAGGGGGGAGGGAGTGATGGCGGCGGCGTAGTGGAGTGGGGAAAGAGGGGGTTTGTAATATATGACTATGGTTAGAGTGATAGAAAGAAGTGATCCGAGCTACTAAATTCATATCCAACGGTCATATATTACTTATTTTAATTTATCAGAGGATACCACTTGCAAATCTAAAAAATAGTATTTTTATTCAAATGGTTAAGAATCCCGGGGAAAGCACATGTTGCTCAAACTTGATTGGACCATATATTGCTTGTCGGTTTGCTCTCAATTGCCCACGAGTGCTTCGCGTGCCTTTGCTGGCTCGGACAGTTTCTATCTTGGAGAGGCCGGGGTAGAGTGTGTCAGGACTAATTAGTCGTACGCATGTCGTTGCAAGTTGCACTGCATTTTCATTGCGTGTTCCTCATTTCCCGTGGTACTATACATGCTCGTACTACCGAGTAGGTAGACGTTTTGAAAGGAGTGCTGCTAAGGAGTACTACCTTGTACCGCGATCTCGTCGTGACCTTTTTAGTCCGGTACATGTGGGGGAGGAGAGGCCCCGGAAGCACCGACCCGGAACGGCATTTCTTCGCCGCAGCAACTCCATCGATCGATCCATGGCTTGATCATGACGGGCGGGCCGAGATCCAGTCCAGCCGAGCCCCCATCTCGCCGGGAACAGGAACAGAGGGGAGGGGATCGGAGGTGACCACCGCCCGCCCCCGCGTGCATTCATGAAAGCCCAAACAAGCACCAAGCAGCACACGGGACGGGGCCGCCGGCCTGGACCCACCGCCATCCACGGCGACGCGACCCCACCTCCCGGGCATCGGATCCCGCGGCGCGGCGGAGACCACCAGGCACCACAGCCTCTGACGACGCACCAAGCCAGTCAGTCATTCAGTCTGGCAGCATCCTAAATTCACCTCCCAAATTTACTATGCAAAAAGAAGATTCCCCGTCACATCAAAATGTCATAACATGCATGGAGTACTAAATATAGATGAAATCAAAAACTAATTGTACAGTTTTGTTGTACTCTGCGAGACGAACATTTTGAGCCTAATTAATCAATTTTTGAATATTTTTTTACAAATACAAACGAAATGCTACAGTGACGCAATAATTATAAAGTGACATCTTGCTCCCAAATTCAACACTTCAATTCCAACCTCTAAACAAGGGCTCACTGTTGCCGCTTGGACCTGCAGCAGCTGCAGCTCGGTCCCGGCACCGGCAGGCGGCAGCGCCAGCACCGCAGCAGGGCACGGCGCTTGGCGCATGGGCATTGGCCATTGTGGGCAAGGGCCACCGGCGACGGCCCCTCGGCAGCTGGCCGCTGGCGAGGGCAGCTGCTCCGGCGAGGGTACGTTTCCTTTCTTTACCCGTAGTAGGGGTAAAGATTGGGCAGGGATGGAGCGGGAGCTGCTTGCAGTGTCTGCAATCATCATGAATACGTGCAGAATATTCACAGGCGCAGCTCGCGTCACGCATGCCTGTCTCTGGTCTCCCTGTACGGGCCCGTGACGGAGTTCAATGCACTTGCCTGCCCTGCCCACGGGCCCATCTACCTGCAGCCTGCCTCCCCAACAGTGGCGTAGCCAGGAATTCTATCTAGGGGGACCGATCAGATACGTCAACATATATCGTTATAACTAGACTATCAACAGATAAAGGGATCCAATAGAATTTTACTGCATCACAAAATATAAGTAGGTGCAATATTAAAATTTATGATTACCGTACAGAAAAGCAACAATAGATCAAAAAAATCATAGGAACTAACCATTTTCACTT
>OAMR01000075.1:986236-1022184 GCA_900205405.1 Echinochloa crus-galli
GCTACAGTAGCGCAATGATTACGATGTGACATCATACTCCCAAATTTACCCACCCAATTTCAACATCTAAACACGGCCCAGAATTCTCAAAATTCTCTCTCCAAACATCACTATCCACCTATCACATCAAATCTCTCTCCTCATGCATGGAATATTAAACGTGGGTAAATAAAAAAACTAATTGCATGGTTTTGATGTACACGACGAGACGAATCTTTTGAGCCTAGTTAGGTCATGATAGGACAATGTTTACCACAAACAAACGAAAGGTGCTACAGTACGCTACAGTGTGATCGATGGTCTTCTAGAATCTGGATTCTGATCCCTCGGCTTCCAATGTTGTCTACTGGGCTATTGGATTGGACTATTGTTTACTAAAAGCCCACGCAAAGAAGTTCTTTTGGCCCATAGAACAGCAGGGGGGGTAATTTTTTTTTGGCACGTTGGTGGGGGCCGTGGCCCCTGCTGGCCCCCCCCCTGCCTACGCCGTTGCTCCCCAAAGCACTGTTGTTAACGATGCAGGAAATCAGTGGACCAAGGAAAGAGAAGAGCTGGGTTTTCATCAGAAGAAGAAGAAAAGAGAAAATACATAGGCTGTGTTCAGTTCCAAAAAATGTGGAGAAAGTTTGGAAAAAATGTCACATCGGATACTGTAGCGTACTGTAGCACCTTTCGTTTGTTTGTGATAAACATTGTCCTATTATGACCTAACTAGACTCAAAAGATTCGTCTCGTCGTGTACATCAAAACCATGCAATTAGTTTTTTTATTTACCCACGTTTAGTGTTCCATGCATGAGGAGAGAGATTTGATGTGATAGGTGGATAGTGATGTTTGGAGAGAGAATTTTGGGAATTTTGGTGATGGATGGGGAACTAAACACAGCCTAAATTGCCAAAAAGCTCATCAAAACGAAACCAACCTCTCTCTGGCCGTGGCCCTCTGGCACGCAGCACGCGCTCCCGCCCGTCTCCTCTCGTCCTTCCTTTAAACCGCGCCACCCCTCCCCCTCGCTCTCCATTCCCAACACCCCACCAAACCGGTCACATCGGACACTGTAGCACTTTTTGTTTGTTTGTGGTAAACATTGTCCTATTAAGACCTAACTAGGCTCAGAAGATTCGTCTCGTCGTGTACATCAAAACCATGCAATTAGTTTTTTTATTTACCTACGTTTAGTGTTCCATGCATGAGGAGAGAGATTTGATGTGATAGGTGGATAGTGATGTTTGGAGAGAGAATTTTGAGAATTTTGGTGATAGTATGGGGAACTAAACACAGCCATAGGAAAGGCCAATCTTGCCAAGCCTCCTGCTGCTTTTACCACTAGCTGCTGTAGCGTGGAGTATGTAGCTGCCTATCACTTCACCTGAACTGAACCGGGCATGAAGATGCGTTTAGTATCCATTCTATGTTCTTCAGACCGCGTGAGAGCAGGAGATGGAGAAAATAGAAACTGGAGCGAGAAAATCCATGGCCAGAAATAAAAGAATTGGCCCGATAAATATCGACGGCATGAACGTTGGATCACAGAAAAAGGAGACCAAAATGGCTAACAAATGCAATCGGCACAAACTCCCGTCGCCTGACGAAACCCACGGAGTCGATACCCACCGAACGGGGGACTGGAGGAGCAGCCAGTAATGGAGGTCGCCGCTGGTCGCAGGTCGCAACGGAAGATAGACGACGAGCCGACGAGATCCGAGCTGGATGACGACCTTTGCCTGTTGTTCCGCGCGAGCGAGCGCGAGCAAAGCGAAGGCACCGCAGCTGCAATGATGCAATTGCCCACTATTTCGCCAGTATATATACCGCGCACCTGGATGCTATAGAATCTAGGCCTTCAATCCCTGGGTGCTGGGCACCGTTGTCCTTTTCTCTTTCCCAATCAGGGCAGGGGCCCACTCAAGCCACGATCACTCGTTCGTTCATTCATTCGGCGGGACGTCAACGTTTGGCTAGCATTACTAGGCACTAGCAGCCTAGCACTGCTTTTGATTTGCCCTTCTATGCCTTTGTTTAGTTCTAAAAAGTTACTCCAAAATTTTGTATGTAAAAAGAAAAATTTTTCATCACACCAAAATGTCATAATATGTAAGAAGTATTAAATAAAGATGAAACTAAAAACTAATTGCACGGTTTTGTTGTACTCTACGAGACGAACATTTTTAGATAATTTTTCGCGCATACAAATTTTTCGTACTCTTTTCGCATTTATGGCGCACAGTATTTACTCGGATTCGGGAGTCCCGAATCGGAAATTAAACACGGTCGTGGATGTTTTGGACCTTGGCTGTCACAACTCTCACAAAGAGTGGCTACATATGTTAGCACAAAATCTGTGCTGCGAAAGGCTAAAATTCTAAGTAGCTTAGTTTGAGCAATGCTAAACCTTATAATTTTTCAGTAAACTTCGCAAACTGCACCATAAAACTAGACTTTTATGGAGCTATTTTGCAGAATTGTAGTGTTTGGTTCTTTTGTATTTTGCAGAATTGTAGTGTTTGGATCTCACTCAAAGTTGTAAAGCCTCCAAACACGCTACCTGCACTCGGCTACAAAGACGGTGCGCACGAGATCCCGGATGGATGGGACCAGGCACCGCGCGCTAGTCCCACAAACCCGGGTCTGTTCGGGCCCACCGTAGCGCGGACACGTCGGCTTTTCTTTTTCCTTTTCCGATCCGTTCACGGCCTGGCGCGATAAAGGCCTTGTTTTCCAAAAGTGAAAAAAAAACAACTCTCAAATACACCATGTAAAAGAAAGATTCTTCATCACATTAAAATGTCATAACATGCATACTCCTCCGTCTGCGAGCTCGTATAAATGGCGAGCATGGCCGCCCAGATTCTAGCTGTCATATAGTACATAATAGATATCATTAAATAGATATTTGAATCTAGTTTTTTAATAAATTTATTTGGAGATTAAAATGTTGCACGTATTTTCTACGAATCGAATCTAAATCGTGGCACGGAAACCAATAACGACCTACATTAAGGGACAGAGGGAGTAGACTATTAAATGTAGATGAAATAAAAAAGTAAGTGCACAGTTTTGTTGTACTCTACGAGACGAACATTTTAAGCCTAATTAATCAATTTTTGAACAATTTTTCGCACATAAAAACGAACTTGCTACAGTAATGTAATGATTACGAAGTGACATCTACCTTCCAAATTTATCCTCCCAGCGTAGTCGAAGCGAAAGCGAGTGGCGTGCGCGTCAACGGTGAGGGCCCGGCCCTCCCAAACGGCTTGCTCGAGCCTCGAGGTCCTGAGCTAATCACCGGTCAGCTGCATCGCCACCAAAGCGTATGTTTCCAGTTGACGGGGTATTTTTCTTTCCTAGGCTAGAACAAAAATAGTCAAGCAGTAAGCACGGCTGAATTGAAGCGACCACATCCGAGTACTCACTCGGTATGAATTTAGACGCGCGATTGGACCTGTTGGAAGTGTGTGAATATTCGCTCGATCTTACCGAACAAGTGACGCGCGGCGCATGGATTCGTTGCGCACATACAGTACATCCCAGTCCCTCCCTTTGTCTACACACGAGCTCGAGGATAGGAGATCGAAACCAACTTCTCTTGCTACTAGCATGGCTGGCCCGGCAGCATGGGTGAGGCCGGCGAGGTCCAAGGTGGACTAGCACTAAGCTGGTGTGCTGCCGTCTCTGACTTGCGCCGTGTCCCGGTCGTCGCCCGTATACGGGATACGTGCTCCTCCCTCCGGCGGCCGGCGTCCTTATCCTCGCCGGCGAAAGCGACATGCGCCATCGCTCGCCCGCGTCGCGCCGGCCGGCGACAGCATTTGCACGGTATGATTAGATAGGCCGATGCCGTCGCGTTTCCTGCCCACGGTTGAAAAGTACGCGCGTGGGCGCGTACAGTACAGTAGATGGGGATGGCGCATGGTCCTGTGAATGAAACAAAGACGGGGGTTGCTTGGGAAAGCATCTGATTTCCACTATCATCACGTTTATGCGAAACCCCGGATCCCTACCTCTGGAGACGTTCGTTAATGCAGGCCACACAAGCGTCATCATTCTACGGAGCTATTCTTGCCTGTACCGATGCCCCCGATCCGCGGCGGGGCCCACGGTTCTGTCAGAGGCGTGGGGGCGGGGGTCCTACTCGTGCCTGCACGTGGACCCACCTGTGGTGGCCCGACGACGAGGAGGTGTCGCCGGCCAGCTCGGATCTTTCTTGTGGTCGGTGGTCACTCGCCGGCGCCGCACCAACGCCTACCATCAATGGCTAGGTCTGGTCCGCTAGCTGCCCTTGGCCGTCCTAAAATATCTCATGGCGTCAAGATTCAAAGATTATTCATCCAAAGCAATGATCACCCGGATTATTCATTGCATTCTTAGAAAAAGAAATATTATTTAAAAATATTTGAGACGCTGCATCGACTAATGCATAAAGTTGTTCCTTATTATAATTCTCGAGAAACTCACATTATAAGGAATAAAGAAACAAAAATTTGATCCATAATAAAAGATACAAACGAATGCATGTTAAATGCAAATGCAAATGCAAATGCGCATAGAATAGTTAGATAGGGGGTGTTTAGTTCCATGGAAAGAGGTAAAAAGTGGGGGTGAAAAAGTCACATCGGACACTGTAGCGCACTGTAGCACTTTTCGTTTGTTTGTGCTAAACATTGTCCTACCATGACCTAACTAGGCTCAAAAAATTCGTCTCGTCGTGTACATCAAAACCATGTAATTAGTTTTTTTATTTACCCACGTTTAGTGCTCCATGTATGATGAGAGAGATTTGACGTGATAGGTGAAAAGTGAAGTTTAGAGAAAGAATTTTTAGAAGTTTAGTGATGGGATGGGGAACTAAACAGGGCCGGCTTTCCAACAAACCGCGGTATAGAATTGTCTGTATTCTTGCTTTCATATTGGTGACATGTGTCATGACTCCTGAATGCCTGTTGAACTAGCTCTGCAAAATGTAGAATAGGGCAATTTTAGCTTTATCTGTGTAACTCGTCTTTGACGATCGTAAATAAGTTCTTTAACAAGTCGAACTTGTGGATTCACAACGAATGAGCTCCTACATACTTATATTAATTGCCGGACCACATATGACGGATGACAGTGTATCAGTGGGCCACAAACAGTACTCTTTCTCCCCCGACGCGCCCACAGTGCTGCTACCAAGCTAGTACTGCCACAGTCACGTACGTCAAGCGCTGTGTTTATGTTTAGTTCCAGGTCACATCACCAAAATTCTCAAATTTCTCTCTCCAAACTTTATCATCCATCTATCACATCGAATCTCTCTCCTCGTGAATGGAACACTAAACGTAGGTAAATAAAAAAACTAATTATATGGTTTTGATGTACACGGCGAGACAAATCTTTTGAACCTAGTTTAGTCATAATAGAACAATATTTACCACAAACAAACGAAAAGTGTTACAGTGTCCGATGTGATATTTTCTCTAAACTTTCTCTTCTCTTTTTTAAACTAAACACAGCCGAGGTCAACTAGAGCGGCCTTACTTCTTCTGGATATAAAGGCACGCCGTGGGCGCGGGCATGGACGGACGGACGAACCGAGTGGCTTCACCTCTGTGGCCTGGCTTGAGTGGCTTCACCTCTGTGGCCTGGCTTTGCCAACAGGCAGAGCTCGCCTATAATTGTGTTGGGCCTACTACTGGCGTGGCTCAACAACCGGCGACCGGACATTGATCGAAGAGTAGCATCGACATCCTTCTCCGCATCTCCAAAACATCAACGCATCATTGTGAATCGTAAAATGCCTGTTTGCAGTAAAAGAAACGTAAAATGCCTGAGCTTCCCGTTCGTGAAGTGAAGTGGAAAAAACACGAAGGGGGTATAGAGCAAGGAAAGGAGTGACTCGCCGACTTCTGTGGTGGAATCATGGAAGTAGCACGGAGCCTATGGTGTTCGTTCCTTCACCTCAACTGATCTGATCAGGCGCGATGCTAAAAGAGAGGCCGAAGAGGGCAGACTGCCCCTCCGCTTTTTATTAAGAGGGAGCAGGGACTCCAACCCGGGTCTCCGGCCCCAGAGCGAGCTCCGGTAACCAGTCGCCCGCGAGAGCACCGATCAGGCGCGATGCTGAACAGGAGAAGTAGGGCACTAGTAGGTTCCACGGGGTGGAGTAGAAACCGGAAGACGACGCTGTCAAACCATGCCGACGGCGGCTCCTTGTTCTCGATCTGGACCGTCGCGGCAGCTAAAAGGGAGAGAACCAAACCAAGAGCAAATGATGCACGCGAGAAACCATACGTACGATGCGCGGCAAGTGAAGCGGAGCAAAATGAACCTAGCTCCGAACAGCGTAGCCTGATACGGGCTTTCCCTCGACCGGACGAATCGGTGGCGAGGCTCCACGGCGACTGATCGTCGATCGAACGGACGAAGGCCACTATAGCTGGAGGGAATGCTGCGCAACACAATGGACAGGAAGTTGGGACTGATAGGAGGGGCTTTTCGGCTCGTTCCTCCCTCCATGCAGCACGCGACTGTGTGCAACAAGTGAGACTCTCTCTACGGCAAGCACGCAATGATAGGCGATGCCACTAGCAACTTTGGGCACTATATATGCACACTCACTCTGGGCTCTAGCCTCTAGGTAATCATCGAGGTCCGTCCTCTCTCTTCGACTCCGATCCCATTTTTTTCTGTTGAAAGAAAAAGATCTGTTCTCTCTATCTCTCTCTCTCAATCAGGGGGGAGGGACCCTACTCGCGGCGCACGATCATTCGAATATTCGATTGAGCCCGAGCTTTCTTTCACCTGTTAAATGGCTTTTCATTTCTACATCAACGTCAGGCCAGTATTCAGTACTACTCCCTCCGTCCCATAATATAAGGACATATAGCATTCAAACTCAAGAAATAACAATGAGATGAAATAACCTCTATACCCCTTATTTTACACTACCCACTAACTATTCACCTACTCACCAACCACTCACCAACTTGTCTTATTCTTCCAGATCTTTATATTTTGATACAAAATTTGAACCCTCCAGGATCTTTATATATTGAGACTTTATATATTGAGACGGAGGGAGTACTGCTTGTTGATGACTGTTGAAGTGTTGATGACTTGATGTGCGTGTCTGCTTCTTCTCCTCTCCCATCATCAACTCGTGCAGGCTGTCGTTTTGGTTGGCATATATCGCATGCAAAGTGGCCCTACTGCTATATACGCTGTACTCAGCTGTCTAGTGCCTATACACAAGTCTGGAGATGACTTCTTTTGGAACTTGCTGGTGTGGTGCCCGCCGCTGGGCATGAGTGGCGACATCTGTCGGTACAAATTATTGACATGTCAGCATACGTCGGCAGCAGTGGCTTTTGTCCGAACAGAGCCTACTTTGTCGCCGAACGCGTGGCTCGTCTGCTCTTACACTTGTCAAGCCAGTCTTGTACTACTCCGTAAGGCCAGTTTCAGTGGGAAGGTCATCGATACAGTTACTTAGACTGAAATTTTAAGAACTGTGTCAGTAGAGGGTTATGATGATGATCCTCCTCTCATATTTTATGACCCTCCTCTTTTCTCTTTTATAATACTATTGGTACATGTTATCAAATTTAATGTCTACGAGACTGGCCTAATTACTTCCGTCTAGGTACACGCACAAGCGGGTGTTGTTCGGATGGAGAGCACGGCTGGGTCCGTGACCCTGTCGCGATAAGGTTGGGTAGGAAATGACGGGCACACAACTACGGAGTAGTACTGCTGTGTACAAAGCGTTTAGGACGGTTGTAGCGGGGTTTTCACAATAAATATTAAACGTGTTGATATGATATATGAGGATAAAAATTAAAATATATAAGATGAATTTCATCACTATAAAACTCTTTTATCTTAGTTAACTAGCTAGATAATCATATAAGAGTTGTACACTAAACTGACGAGGGTGGTTTGCGATGGACGCTCTCGTCAACCTACAGGCCTAAGGTTCTCCGCCTTCGGCAGCAGCCAACCGTGTTGAGCACTGTTAGGACGCATACTGTACCTCCGTAGCGCTATATTTAGGCCGATTTATACGCAATTAGCGTGTTGAGAAAGCCGAGGTTTAATATCCACTTTGGAGAGAGCGGTCGCATGCAGTACAGATTTACATATCCTATTCGTTTGGCTGATGACTGGAGCTGGTTTTTGCTGAGAGAAAAACACTGCTGGCTGGCTGGAAATCATCCAGCCGAACAGGGCGACAGTGAGTGAGGTCATGGTATCTCAGCACCCTTGTTCGTCGCATCTGCTCCTCGGTCCAAAACTCCTTTCGTACGTGCATGTTAGGACTAGCTGGGAGACTGTGTAGGAGCGCAACTAACTGCTGACGCCCTTGGAGGAAAGCAACTTGCCTTTCGATCTCTAGCTAGCATGGGTACGTGTAGAGTGTAGTGTGTGGACTTGTATCTTGCTTCGTTCCTTCCTCGCGCGCTAATCCGGAGCACACAACACGCACCGCACCGCACCGCCACCGCACACACCAGTGCTCCCGCGGATAACGCGTGTTTCGTGACGTCAGATCTTCCGGCCGGAGAGGAGTCTCGTACAGTCGTACTCTCGTACGACCCCCACGCGGCCACGCCGTGTCCGATCCGGTCGACGAAACAGTCGATAACGTCGTCACCGGAAGCACGTCGCTTGATCAATACGGAGTATATCGCCGCCCGCCCGCCGTCGTCGTCACCCTCCCACGCGCGTACTGTATTTTAAGTTTCCACGAGGCCCATGAAGCGTCGCGACGGCGATGAGACAGAACCTGAGGCGCGCGCCTCCTTGTCACGCACTCCGCCGCACGTACCACCGGATAGGAAAGAGCCCTGAGCCCGTGCTGTGTCTTTGTCGCCACGTCTCCGCGTCCAACACCGGCTGGAAAGCTAGCACGCAATCACTGCACTGTGCTGTGGGAAAGAAAAGCTGTGATCTCGCATCCGTTCCGTTCGGCGGAAAATGTATTGACGGCCGAAGCGGCGACCATTCCACGGTTTACGTTCACACCGTGAGATGAGGACGGCCAGCTTCCGTGCCGTATGGCACAACGTGCGGTCCAGGGCCACTCCACGCATATGTCTCGAGATCCTGAAAGATCGGCCCAGAATTGTCCATCACGGCGCGGACCAAACAAAGCGTCGCTGTCCGAAGCTGTTAACTTCACCCGGACCGCTTGGGGTTAAGGCCCCGCGCCATTCTTTTCCGATCCCCGACCGAGACCGTCGCGATCCGCGCCGTCCAATGGGAGCCCGGCCGACGTGGCGGATCGCACGGTCGCCGGCCGGCGAACCCATCCTTTCTCCCACCAGCGACCACCACACGGTGAGGAGGGCGGGAGGCACGCCATCTTATCCCGCCGCGCGCCATTATTTGGATCCCGTGGGCCGTGGCCCGATCTCCTCCGCGGGCCCGCGGGCCTGGCCTGGCTGGTGGTGGGCTGTCTGGCGGAGCAGGGAACAGGTGTGGCGGGGCAGGAGGGCAGGGCTCGGATCTTCTGCGCGCAGCTAGTGCTTGCTCGGAGTATTTCAAGGAGTAGGTTGGTGGTCATTGCACACGTCAATCGCTGCCGGTCTACAGAGTCCATCTTTTCCCCACGCGCCCACTTGCCTTTCTCCAATTTTCCATACTCCACTTGATGCAACATCTTTTATATATACACTAAAATATTGTTTCTTGACAGCCTACACTTGCTAAATGCGCAGAATTTATTAGTCCGATACTACGCCGTGGGTGGGCCCGACCTCTGCCTTTCTCTCCCTCTCGCTCCAAGCGCGAACAGTGCTCCCCGCCGTCTGCAGTAGCCAGCCAGCAGGAGGGGGACAGGTCAACTAGAGCGGCATATATAAAGGCGCGCTCGCCTCCTGCACCACAAAGGAAGGCCACTACGACCCGCTGATCGGCTTGTCATCGCCGGCCTGCGCCCTGCTTCCATTTGTCTGCAATAGCTCGCGGGAGGCGACCTGACCGGAGCCGGCCGCCGCCGACGGCCAACCGTCCACCGTCCACGGCCGACGTCGCGCCGCCGGCCATTCTCTTGCCCTCTCGGCCACTCTTCTCCGTACTGTGTTTTTCGCGATGGGATGATTTGATCCGACCGTCTTCTTATATCGCTTTTCGACTCTTGAGTTCCCCCTGGTCCTGGCAATCGATCCGCTACGGGCTGGCGTGGCTGCAAATGCTACACTAAACAATTTTCATCTTGCTGAATTCAGCTTCCGGGCGAAATGTCTTTACTAGTTTCTATTTGGTTGGTTTGATGCTAACGTTCAACATTTTATTTCTGGTTTACATAATTTTCTTGAATCACTCTCTTGACTCTTCCACGACAAGAACAACCTCTATAAAAGCTTGTCGTGGTTGTTTTACCATGTATACTATGTGTTTTTTGCCCTTCGGGCGAAACCTTTTTCGGCCTTCGAGTAGTTGGACGCTGTTTTTTTTGCTTGTTTTCCACTCGCACTCAGGCCTTGTTTACTTCTAAAATGTAAGTCCCAAATTCACTATGTAAAAAAAAATTTCTCATCACATTAAAATGTCATAACATGCATGGAGTAATAAAATAGATTAAATGAAAAACTAATTACACAATTTTGTTGTACACGAATATTTTAAGCCTAATCAATCAATTTTTAGACAATTTTTCGTACGTACAAACGAAATGCTACAATACGCTAATGATTAAAAACTTCCAAATTAGGAGCTCCCAATTTGGAATCAAAACAAAGGCCTCAGTTCCATCTTTGGGGTTTTCCGTAGTTTTTTTTTGAAGAAGGGGTTTTCCGTACGTAGTTACTTGCGAATTCTCTTGCTTGCTGTTGCTGTCTGCAGGACTCCAATCGATGTGTGTAGTGCCAAGTTGCTCTCCCCGGCGCTACAAGACCACAAGCAAAGCAATGCTGCAATTGCCTAGTAGTACGTACTCAACGCTCCGTGATTAAATCCAATCTTACTACTCGGTGACAAATCACACATCGTTTGCGCCCGTGGAAACAACTGCATGCTTGGTGTCGCTGTCACTGGTACCGCTCTAGCCTCTAGCTACTGACAGCCACATCACACAACCAATCCTTGCTCTCAGAGCACAGCGGAAAGCTGACCGGTCTACTATGCCGCTGCTACAGCTAGAGCCGGTACTCGTACAACGGATATGCCTCGTAATTATCACAGTCACCATCGCTGTTGTCACTGTCCCACGGACTGCTGCTACAGAAGAGGACAGGACGGGACCTGCCGGGTCCCACCGCCCTCTGCCACGGCGGCCCAGGGACAGGGCGGTGGGCCCCTGCGGTGGGGCGGCCCAGGCCATTACCGCAGCGCGTCCCTGTCGGCGCGAGACGTGTCGACCCCTCCTCCGCCGACGAGCCAGTGGGTTGGTGACTTGGTGGTGGTAGTACTCCGTATCTTTCGCCGGCCACCGGGGATCGCCGGTGAGCCAAACGGCGCGTCCTTTTCTGCTCTGGTGACGATGACGAAAATATCAAGCATTTATTAAGCCGAGATTTCCAAGAAAGATTACGAATAGACCTGATACGTAAACCCGGGCCAGGGTGCATAGTCTGCATCCAGTGCCCGTCCTGGGGCCCACGTGTCAGTGACAGTTATGTGTTCAGTAGAACAAGAGTCTTACCCCTCAGAAAGAACAGTAGAGACTGGGCAGTAGGCCCCGGAACAATTCACGGACGTTTGATTCACAGATGGCGGCAAATATTGACAATGTAGCGATCCGACAAGACGGTGATGCGAGGCTATTTGCGAGCACCACAGAAAAGTGAAGCACAGCAACATTGTCTGAACTTGCACCCAAAAGCTCCAGCAAAGCTCCAACACGCAACGTGCATCCCCGGCGCAGCGCCAAAGGCCAAAGCCCAAAGCTGCCGACCATGAAAAAGCAGGAATTGCTTCTGAAAACATTTACCCGCAGAATCATTCAGACTATAGCTGCATGCTGACTTTTCCCAGGACGTGCAGGGTGCTCATACTACTCCCTCCGTCCAGTATATAAGCATTTCTAGAGTTCAAATTTTGTGCCAAAATGTAAGCATTTCTAGAGATAGGACAAAATTAAATAGGTTGGTAAGGTGGGTGGAGAGTTGATGGTAGTGTAAAATGAGGGGTATAGATGTCTTTTGGCAGTTCTGTTATTTCTTGAGTTTGAATGCTTGAAATGCTAATATTATGGGACAGAGGGAGTACTTCACAGGAACAGTAACTCACCACTCAACGCTCCGTGATTAAATCCAATCTTACTACTCGGTGACAAATTACACATCGTTTGCGGCAGTGGAAACGACTTCATGATTGGTGTCGCTGTCACAGTATCGCTCAAGCTGCACAGCGGAAAGCTGACCAGTCTACATGCCGGTACTCGTACAACGGATATGCCTCGTAATTATCACAGTCACCATCGCTGTTGTCACTGTCCCACGGACTGCTGCTACAGAAGAGGACAGGACGGGACCTGCCGGGTCCCACCGCGCCACTGCTGCGGTGGACCCGCACTGCTCTCTGCCCCGGCAGTGCGGTGGACCCCGCGCTGGAGCGGCCCAGGCCCCTGGCCATCACCATCCGTAATTGCCGCAGCGCGTCCCTGTCGGCGCGAGACGTGTCGACCCCTCCTCCGCCGACGAGCCAGTGGGTTGGTGACTTGGTGGTGGTAGTACTCCGTATCTTTCGCCGGCCACCGGGGATCGCCGGTGAGCCGGTGTGCCACACGGCGCGTCCCTTTCTGCTCTGGTGACGACGACGAAAATATCAAGCATTTATTAAGCTGAGATCTCCAAGGAAGATTACGAATAGACCAGATACGTAAACCCGGGCCAGGGTGCATAGTCTGCATGCAGTCCCCGTCCTGGGACCTACGTGTCAGTGAGGGCCGTAGTTTTGGAGAGTACGATGTCACATCGTAATCATTGCGTCACTGTAGCATTTTGTGCGAAAAATTGTCCAAAAAATTATTAATTAGGCTCAAAATGTTCGTCTCGTATAGTACAACAAAACTGTGTAATTAGTTTTTGATTTTATCTACATTTAATACTCCATGCATGCTATGGCATTTTAATATGATGGGAATCTTCTTTTTCATAGTAAATTTGGGAGTAGAAATTCTGGATCTACACAGGGCCTATGTGTTTCGTAGAACAAGATTGTTCACACTCCCAAATTTACTGTGAAAAAAAAACAAGATTTCCATCACATTAAAATGTCATAGCATGTATGGAGTACATGTAAATAAAATCAAAAACTAATTGTACAGTTTTATTATACTCTGCGAGACGAATATTTTAAGTCTAATTAGTAAATTTTTGGATAATTTTTCGCACATACAAACGAAATACTACAGTGGGTATTTATTGCGCACAGGACCGCGCTGTCGCCGCAGACCCGATTCCAGGCGGCAGAATCGGCAACTAAACACCGGCCGCGTTTAGATCCAAAAGGTTCCCAAAAACAACTCCCAAATACACTATGTAAAAAGAAGATTCTCCGCCAGATCAAAATGTCATAACATGCATGGAGTACTAAATGTAGATAAAATCAAAAACTAATTGTACAATTTTGTTGTACTCTGCGAGACGAATATTTTGAGCCTAACTGATAAATTTTTAGACAATTTTTCACACAAACAAACAAAACGCTACAGGAGCCGGAGGGGCAGGCCTGTCAGACCGCAGGCCGGAATCGGCCTCCCCGATTCGGCATCTAAACGCGGCCACCGCCAGTTTTCTTACCACCCCCGAAAGTTCACAGCAGAGACTTGAAGTAGGCCCCGGAACAATTCACGGACGTTTGATTCAGATGGCGGCAAATATTGACAATGTAGCGATCCGACAAGACGGTGATGCGAGGCTATTTACGAGCACCACAGAAAAGTGAAGCACAGCAACGTTGTCTGAACTTGCATCCAAAAGTTCCAGCAAAGCTCCAACACGCAACGTGCATCCCCGGCGCAGCGCCAAAGCCCAAAGCTGCCGAGTGCCGACCATGAAAAAGCAGGAATTGCTTCTGAAAACATTTACCCGCAGAATCATTCAGACTATAGCTGCATGCTGACTTTTCCCAGGACGTGCAGGGTGCTCATACTACTCCCTCCGTCCAGTATATAAGCATTTCTAGAGTTCAAATTTTGTGCCAAAATGTAAGCATTTCTAGAGATAGGATAAAATTAAATGGGTTGGTAATGTGGGTGGAGAGTTGGTGGTAGTATAAAATGAGGGATATAGATGTCTTTTGACAGTTCTTTTATTTCTTGAGTTTGAATGCTTGAAATGCTAATATTATGGGACAGAGGGAGTACTTGGCAATCACTCAATAAGACTTCTCCAATAACATATTCCCTTCTTTTATTTTTTGGGACTGGCGGATTGGACTTTTGTGAAGTCCGCAGATAGAATTAGGAGAAGAGGCACTCATATCCTAATTTTTGCGTTGAATCCTTGTAAAAACTTAGGGCAACTCTAACCGAGCTCTTTCTTCGGTCCAGTTTTTTGGTGGGCACCCGCTGAGCGGGTGTTATCTCCACCTATCTCCGCAGGCCATTTGTCCTTGTGTCATATCAAAGCAACTGACGTATTTCCTATTAAAGATCTAAATACATTTATATACATGTGTACACGTATGAATACGAACATATATTCCTTTCCCGTATCTGCGTTCTCTCTCATCCCTTCCTGCTTTCGCCTCTCTTCTTCTCTCCCGCAGCTGCTAGTCTGCCGTCCCCAGCGCCGCCGCCGCCACACCCGCCACCGCCGCCGCCCCGGCAGTGCGGTGGACCCCGCGCTGGAGCGGCCCAGGCCCCTGGCCATCACCATCCGTAATTGCCGCAGCGCGTCCCTGTCGGCGCGAGACGTGTCGACCCCTCCTCCGCCGACGAGCCAGTGGGTTGGTGACTTGGTGGTGGTAGTACTCCGTATCTTTCGCCGGCCACCGGGGATCGCCGGTGAGCCGGTGTGCCACACGGCGCGTCCCTTTCTGCTCTGGTGACGACGACGAAAATATCAAGCATTTATTAAGCTGAGATCTCCAAGGAAGATTACGAATAGACCAGATACGTAAACCCGGGCCAGGGTGCATAGTCTGCATGCAGTCCCCGTCCTGGGACCTACGTGTCAGTGAGGGCCGTAGTTTTGGAGAGTACGATGTCACATCGTAATCATTGCGTCACTGTAGCATTTTGTGCGAAAAATTGTCCAAAAAATTATTAATTAGGCTCAAAATGTTCGTCTCGTATAGTACAACAAAACTGTGTAATTAGTTTTTGATTTTATCTACATTTAATACTCCATGCATGCTATGGCATTTTAATATGATGGGAATCTTCTTTTTCATAGTAAATTTGGGAGTAGAAATTCTGGATCTACACAGGGCCTATGTGTTTCGTAGAACAAGATTGTTCACACTCCCAAATTTACTGTGAAAAAAAAACAAGATTTCCATCACATTAAAATGTCATAGCATGTATGGAGTACATGTAAATAAAATCAAAAACTAATTGTACAGTTTTATTATACTCTGCGAGACGAATATTTTTAAGTCTAATTAGTAAATTTTGGATAATTTTTCGCACATACAAACGAAATACTACAGTGGGTATTTATTGCGCACAGGACCGCGCGTGTCGCCGCAGACCGATTCCAGGCGGCAGAATCGGCAACTAAACACCGGCCGCGTTTAGATCCAAAAGGTTCCCAAAAACAACTCCCAAATACACTATGTAAAAAGAAGATTCTCCGCCAGATCAAAATGTCATAACATGCATGGAGTACTAAATGTAGATAAAATCAAAAACTAATTGTACAATTTTGTTGTACTCTGCGAGACGAATATTTTGAGCCTAACTGATAAATTTTTAGACAATTTTTCACACAAACAAACAAAACGCTACAGGAGCCGGAGGGGCAGGCCTGTCAGACCGCAGGCCGGAATCGGCCTCCCCGATTCGGCATCTAAACGCGGCCACCGCCAGTTTTCTTACCACCCCCGAAAGTTCACAGCAGAGACTTGAAGTAGGCCCCGGAACAATTCACGGACGTTTGATTCAGATGGCGGCAAATATTGACAATGTAGCGATCCGACAAGACGGTGATGCGAGGCTATTTACGAGCACCACAGAAAAGTGAAGCACAGCAACGTTGTCTGAACTTGCATCCAAAAGTTCCAGCAAAGCTCCAACACGCAACGTGCATCCCCGGCGCAGCGCCAAAGCCCAAAGCTGCCGAGTGCCGACCATGAAAAAGCAGGAATTGCTTCTGAAAACATTTACCCGCAGAACCATTTACCCGCCGTGTGCCTGCATGCTGATTTTTTTTCCAGGACGTGCAGGGTGTTCATACGGAGTACTCCAGAGGAACACAGGTCATACTCATAGTCAGCTTGAGATCTAAATTTTCATTAGTTTTTTTTTAAAAAAACTATACAATTCTGTTTCGTTTTCTTAGTGTCATATCAATTGACAGACAAGAGACAACTCAAGAATACTGCAAGTTCTTGTTCCAGCATCAAGTGTACTCATTTGGTTCAAATTCAGTTCAATATGACCATGATTTTAGTCAAATGAGCCAATTGATTGTATCTTGCCTGTGACAGGAAGCATATACAGAACGAGCAAACTGCAAACATGATGCCTTGGTAGGGAAAATGTTAACGAATAGGTAAAAAGTACCTGTTCCTTCTGCTTTCGGATGGATTCTATCTTTTTTCATGGAGTATACTCGCGACTTTCTGCAGAATTATGTGAGAATATCAGTACAGATAAGCTGTTCAACTGGAAATGTCAGTAGAGATACAGGAAGGAGAGAAGAAAGAAGCAAGTGTCCTCACTTGTACGTCAGCTGATAAATCTTTCACGTTATATTCAGAAAGCTTCTTTTAATACATAAGCAAATGCAACACATGTGTTCCATCGCAGAGCTACAGTAGTCCCCTTCAACTAGTATACCAACTGATATAAGGGTATACCTTGTACCTTCTGTAGTTTATGGTAAGCTTTGATTGCATCTCTTCTTACTTTTGTCATAGAAACCTGTAAAAAGAGCAGTCAATCAAAGTAGGAAGATAGAAAAGGCAACATTTCAGGTGCCAACGTTGCGAGAAGGTTGAGCAGGCAAAACTCTAGGCTTGGTCTCGGATATAATACCTTGCCATCTTCAGCTAACTTAGCTGGGCGGTTTTTGCTAAATCCTGCAGAGAAATCACGGAATTCAGAAGGGTAACAAAATGATAAGAACTTTAGAACCGGTGCAAGACATACAATGTTTACTAAGTATTGAGCTGGAACATAGCGTTAAACAACTTGGATACTATCATCTTTTTTTTAACTACTATAACTTTGACAGTATCCTAACATGAGGAAAACCCAAAACTGTGCGCTGCCCAGTTCTGGGCCAGGCCTACTTGGTCACCGATTTTCCGAGAACACTCAGGACTGAACTTAGGCATGGGCCTGAGCAGACTAAATTCACTTTGGAACGGTGCAATTTATCAGTAAAGCTCTTAACACGAATAAAAGAGGCATAGTATCAGCAAAGCTCTTAACACGAATAAAAGAGGCATAGGGTTTCTCAGATTAACGCCCAAGTGGTTTTAGATACAAATTACTACTCCCTCCGTCCCGGTATATAAGCATTCGTAGGATTCAAATTTTGTGCCAAAATATAAGCATTCCTACAGATAAGACAAAATTTTGTGGGTTGGTGGGGTGGGTGGAGAGTTGGTGGGTAGTGTAAAATGAGGGGTATAAAGGTCTTTTAACAGTTCAGTTATTTTTTGAGTTTGAATGGTTGGAATGCTTATATAGTGGGACGGAGGGAGTAAAACACTATGAAATTACGTATAGAATAAGCACAAGGCATTTGCTTTAGTTATTATCAGAACCAATATATACTTGATAGTTAGATAGTTCCACATTCTTCAATTGGAGTTAAAATCTACAAAGCTGAGGATACTAGTAATTAACTGAGCAATGTAGCCGTCTGTAGTTTTACAGAACACGTTTAGACAAGCAAACAGTGAGTACCAAGTATTTATGGAATTGTCGCGAAATCAATTGTACTTGCGTATCCTAAATGCAAAGGGAAATGCTGATCGTGCAGTGCGGCAAGGAATGAACCAAGCGTTTGTCCCTTGCTGGCTTGCTGCAAAGAGAAGTGATTCTGAATTAAACTCTGAAACATTAGAAGCGCAGCGTTCAGTGACTGCTGTAGGTTGAAGCGGTTGCCGTTTGAATTACAGCCCGGATGGCTGCTAAATCGCAAGGCATAGGTAGCAGAACCAGCAGTGGCCACAGACAGTTTCTCTTCCATAAACCCACCCCCATCAGGATTTGTGCATTCCTAAACAACGCGGTCCTCGTGTCCTGGTTTCTCTAACTAACAATTAGACTCTGAAACTGAAATGTTATGCCCGCATGGCGGGAAGTAGGCAGGGAGGAGGAGAGTGCGCGCAGCGGGGAGGAGATCGCGACGAGCGCCATGTCGCCGGTGGGCGGTGGCGGCGATGCGGAAGGACCAACGACGACGATCCAAAGGATTCGCACGTTTTGACGGGCCGGGCTGAAGGATATTGACGGTAATATCTTAAACGGGCCGAAGATGTTATTACGGTATAAAGTGGGCCGGAGTACGTTCCTTTTTGCGAGGGCCTATTGCTCTGGGCCTTACCTAGCAGGCCGCTCCATTTGGCGAACGCTCTGCATCTGCATGCTTGCATCGGTTGCGTGTGCCGTGTATGACCGTGTGAGCTCATGGTGCCATCATGTCGAGCGTCAGCGACTCATCCGGTTCACGAAGAAGCCTTTGTCGGATGCGTCCGGCGAGCCTCCCGGCCGTCTCCGGAAGCTGGTGCAGCGACGTGTCAGATCCACCGATGAGCGGCCGTCACCGATCGTATCAGCACTCGCGCCTGCCTGTCGTAGTCATCCTGTCAAAAGGAGGAGGAACCTCTCTGACAAAAAAAACTACTCCCTCCGTCTCAAAATATAAGGTCCTGAAATATTCAAATTCAGAAAATAACAGTGAAAAAAATAACTTCTATACCTCTCATTTTACACTATCTACCAACTCTCCATCCACCAATCCTATCTATTTTTTTATCCCTTCAGGATCTTATATTTTGATAAAAGTTTTGAACCCTTTAGATCCTAATATAGTGGGACGGAGGGAGCATAATGGGACGGAGGGAGCATAAAAAATCTAGAGCGCGTACCGTAGTGCATGGAGTCAATCCACAGTCTACTGAATGACTGAGACACCCTAATCTACCACCCAACCAATAGCCTACGCCTACACACGGCTACCACAACCTCTGTCAGCTACTCACGCGAACAGTGTGACAGCACACGTACGTGCCATCCCAACTTGGTGCTGCTTTGACATGTTCCACGGAAAGAAATCTCTCTTGACACCTTACGCGCTTGCACCGAGTGCCCCACCACCGACAGCCATGGGCGCGCACACGCCAAAAGCGTTGGGGACCCGAAAGCCCCCGGCCCTGGCGCATACGTATGTATACGCCGCGCGTACTCTCGTGCTACACACGCCTGCGTGCGTCCACGGTAAAGAAGGCTCCACGGACACGCTCCCGGCCGTATTCTGTATCCTCCGCGCCATGCTTCTATTCTACAGGAATATCGCGCCTCAGCTGCTTCCTCCGCGTACGACGATGATATCCACTCGTTTGCTTGGCCCTTCGCTGGGGTGAAGCGATGGAGCCGGCTCGGAATTGAAGCAGCTGCATGCCACAGCAGCAGTGGCCAGGCGTGGCCCCGGGGACAGCGACCCACGTACGCCGGCGGGGTACACGGTATCGGCGTACGTACAGATATACCCCGCCGTGTCAGGCCGGGGGCAGGCAACAAAGCGGAGCGCCGGAGCGCGAGAAATTACCATCCCGCGCACGGCGCACGTAAAACCCGCCGTAGCAACCGCTGTCCGCAGGGGCATTTCCGGGAACCAATAATGTTTTTGCTGCGCAGCGGCAGCGCGAGGGCCGGGCTGGAAAGCCGTGGGGCTTTTATTTAACCGGCCGGTTGGTCACTCACTCAGTAGTCAGTACTCCACTGCACACTGCCAGCGCTCTCCTGCTGCTGGAGCGAGCAGCGGCGGCAGGCCGGGGAGAGGAAGCTAGCTCCATCTCGCGTCTCTCGTCTCTTTGCCGGTGCTCGGCGACAGCCAGCCAAAGCCATGGGCGGCGGCGCGGCGGGGAGGCTGGCGGTGGCGGCGCTGGCGGCGGCGATGCTGGCCGGCGTGGCGTCGTCGGCGGCCGTGTACGAGGTGGGTGACAAGATGGGGTGGACCGTCATGGGCAACCCCAACTACACCGCCTGGACCGTCTCCAAGATTTTCCGTCTCCACGACATCGTCGGTACGGTCTCCATTCTCCACCCTCCCATCCCCGTCTCTCTTTCTTCTCCATCTGTTCTGTCCAGCGGCACACGAGCACTCACTCAGCTCCTCCCTCGCTACAGAATTTCTTTTCTTTGTTTTTCCCCTTGAGAATTTCTTGGGAGAACTCTAGTCTTGGTGCGTGTTTGCAGGGTTTCGAAGCAAACGCGCTCTAGTCTTTTTGGCGCGTTGCTAAAATGCTCAACGAGATAGTTCCCCTTGTTTTTTCGCGCATGTAGTAAACTTTGCCGAAAAAAACACGAACTGAATTAGGGCGGAGCGCTGCTGCAACCGTACTAGAACCCAACAACCAACAGGCCACATGGTTGTAGCAAACAACTTGGTAAAAACTCAGCACGTAAATAAATACCACCACCATACTCTCGGAACAACCAGAAGCAGAGTGTTTTCCGTCAGCTTAATTCAGGGTTCCAGTAATGGACATGGAATAGAGTAACACACCACACCTACGGAGCATGTATCTACCTGCTCTGCTGAGAATTTGGAAGCGGGCCCACACCCCAATTCCGGAGCACCAATAAAAAAAATTGCTCGCGTTCGCGTCTGGACACTACTCGTCCCAGTGCCAGCGGCGCACCTTTGTGTGGTGCGGCACTCATGGCGGGCACCGGATCCGGCGCGTCGCTATCCATAAAAACCTTGGCATAATCTACCTACTATCACCGGCGGCCGGCCTCGATCTTTTCTTTACACGTGAAAGCATATACGATGCGAAACATTGGTTGCCATCCACGACGAGTACGCGCGGCGAGCGGTGTGCGGCGCCGAGCTACCCGGGCTTCATTAGAGCAGGTTCGTACGCACGGCCGCGGTAGTGGCGGTGGAGGAGTACCTGCAAAAATCCCCGCGATAGCAGGAGTACCGCCACGAAGTTACGACCCACCATGCGATAGTGTTGATGGCAGCGGCGGACGTGACGGAGCGTTCGTGAACAGAGTCCGATCTATGAATGGCCAGGCTAGCGATAGCCAGCAGGGGCTTCCCGAAGGCGATCGAGCCATCGAGGAGCAGCACCATGGAGAGGGGACACGTACGGTCATTTCCCTCTTTCCTGCGCGAGCGTGACGGGGCCTGGTGGCCCGGCAGCGTCCGGCCCGGGCGCCATGTGGTGTGGCCGTGTGCCCCCGTCCCGTCCCGGCGCTTTTCGCGGGGCGTGCACGCGCTGGCCGCTATAGCCTCTCGTGGTTGGCGGGGTCGCGCGCGCCTGGCGGCCACTGCTCACCATATCTCCTTTGCCCATCTTGCTGCTGCCGTCCGACGCACTCTCCGCCGGGCCGGCCGTGCCCGCCGCCAGCCTTTTCGTCCTGCATTCTGTTCTGCCTTCGCCTCAGCTGAGTGCCGGAGCAGGCCAACAGAGACAGAAGGCGGGGAGCAGGTGCCATGACACCGTCTCTGCCACAGAGACACTCTTCACGACTACGTGCCCCTGTTGCTAGCTATGGTGTAAGGCCCAAGGCCCTGTTTGTATATGTTTAGACCTCTAACTAAATTTTAGTCCCTATTCTATTTGGATTGAGGGACTAAAAGGTATTAAAGGGTTTGTGAATCGCCTCGTTGGAGAGAGAAGAGCGGCGTGGGGTCGAGACCGAGAGGGTAGGAGGTCACTTTTGGTCCATTTTAGTTCCATTTAACTACCATCGAGTGACTAATGGACTAAGCCATTTAATCCTCTATTTAGTCTATATATATGTTTAGTTATTTAGATACTAAAAGTGCATGACTATAGTCCATTGGATTCAAAAGGGGCTTAAAGGACGAAAGAAAGGGGTGCTCTGCTCCCGAACCATCCAGAGGGTCAACATGATTTTTGGCTTTGTTTATTTTAATCTCCTGCGTGAAGCGCGCGCGACTGGAAAAGCAATGGATCACCGCTAGTATGTGGTTGGGTCTGTGACGCCAACAATCGGAATTAGCTGGGCACGCTTAGGCGACCCGTAATGCTGGTTTTTCAAGCTCGCCTTTGTTGCTTGGTCCTCTCAAGGAGGCTTTTCCTGCTTTCTTTTTTGAAAGCTAAACTTTTCCTGCTTTTATTCAGGAGAAACGGCATTTAGACATGTCTGGTGATTATTGTTATTCGAAGGAACTTTCTTATCCTGAAAGGAAGAAAAAAATTGGAGCCGCTTTTGCTGGACCCCCCAGCAGAAGGAACTTTCTTATAGGATTGTGCTTCGCATCAACCGTCCATTTTAATGTCCTATACATTAAACAATTTTGAGGTACGCAGAACAAATATGACAAAAAAGATATAAATCCAACACCATGTTACACATGATGAACATAAGAAAGTTTTTAATTCACCGTAGACGCGATTCAATTTCAAGCACTGGACCATTAATTTCTTCACGCAGGGTTGCCCCGACAGAAATATTCACTGCACTTTGTCACTTGTCCCAACTATAATACTCACCTTTTTTGTTTTTGAGAAAAACTATAGTACTCACCTTGAACCGCCACATCCAAGTCAGGGAAAGTTGAGATAAGATGGGCAGGCTTTGCAACACTGAGCCGGGAGAAATCATTCTATCCCCTTTTCAGATCTGACGGCACAACGCATGTTAGGCCTTCTCCAATGGTTGAGATAGCACGCTAGCTCTAAGCACTTTAAGAGACAACTCCTTCAATGATCTAGCTCTTAGCACATAACTTATAACATGAATGACCCCACGCGTCATCCTCACATAATCTTAAAATACGTGTATGAGACTATCTCTTGAACAAGAGATAGCTCATAACTTTTTGCACTATTCATGGATTAAAAAATTTATGAGCTAGTCTAGTCTAAAAGCTGGCCATTGGAGAAGGCCTTAGGATTGCCAGAAATGAACCACGCACCTTCAGGTATCTGCACCAAGCCGTCTTTTGCGCCCAAATGAGCTCACCGCGTGTCTTATCACCAATAAGGCACTGAGATGCATATGCTGGTGCTGGAATGCTGGTGAGCACATCTTTCTAGTGCGATCGACTGCCCTCCAATGGCAGTGCCGCCATTGATGTAGTCAGACACGGTTGTTACCAACTAGCTCTCATCTCCCATGCCGTTGGTCCCTGCCTGGTCAGGATCACACTATTTTGCTAGCACTGAAATGATTGTAGCCTTGGCAAGCCAGTAATTCATTGCGACCTAAGAATAAATTAAAGTCAGTTACATAGTAGAGTTACAACATTCTCAAGAAAAGGAGAGAAAAAAAAACCTGACTCTCATTTGACCTGATCGATAGCTAAGGTATACTTCCTCCTTGGTGGACCATGCATTCCCTTCCGGTTCCATCTGCTAGGCATCTAGCTACCACTCAGTCGTCCCAGCTAGTTCGGTGGTAATCGGTACGTGTATGTGTTCCTCTCTGCATCGATCTGCCTGAAATCCCTTTTGGCCTTTGCATGCTAGTACTTGTCAAATAATGCTGGACCATCTTGCCAGCTCACGGAAGGAGCATGCGCTCTCATTGTATGGCTCCTTTCATTCATGATCGTCCGCTCTTTCGTCCGATCGAACAATTTCGTGGCCGGTTGGTAGCTGCGTCTGGCCCTCACTGGGTCCCAAAGAGATGAGGGCGTGCATGTCATCTTTAGCTATAGTAATGAGAGGCCAGGCATGCAGGACTCCAAATCCGGATAGCCCATCCAGGAAGGCCGGCTTCTATAATCGCCACTGTGCACGCATGATACAGTTGATAGGGAAGATGCCACAGTGTCATGCTTGGAATGTGGATGATGCCAGATTGGGGGTAGGCCATGAGCTGTAAAGTCACCATGGTGATCATATTGTTTCTTCCACTGAGATGCTGGCCACAGAGTCAATATGGGTACCCTTTTTTTTCCATGGTTCTCTCCTGTGTGGTTGTGGATTAATAATCTCTTGTAGTGGCTAAACTTCAGCTGCTCTGAGTTTTTCCTCTCGGTTAACCGAGAGCTTACAATACTACTAATGCATAGGGAGAGTTAATGAGACCTTTTGTTGACCATAAGCTGTAGCTGGATGGAGAGAGTGAACTGGGTCACTTGTGGCCTGGCGTCATGGATGCAGACTGCCAGATAGTGTGGAATTCGATCTACTGCTTTTTTTTTATCGAAAAGAAGATCCGCTGGTTGCGATTGAGTTTGAGTGGGTTGGTAGTACAATTCACTATATGCTTCTCGATCTGTCCTCAGCGACAAAAGTTTGCTCATGAGGACGTTGACGTTTTATATGTCCATTAAGGGGCCCTTGACAAAAGGATATTAGTATGATGTAGTGCATAGGCAGCATAGCTGAATAGTTTAAAAAATGTGGCAATGGAAGCTCAGCAATTTACTCCTTTGCAAAGTTTCATAACGCGAAACACATGGTGATGTCAAATTTGTACCCATCTCGCGTCAATTCTATGCTACTTTCTTGCTCGGGAAAAATATTCTTGCTAAAAAAGTCTATGGTACTTTGATCAGTGTTGCATTAGCTTCTTCAGCAAACTTGCTGATTATCATGCATTACCTTTGCTACTGAGATTTTATTTTCATCAACTGCTGTAATTGCGCATGGCTGGTCGACGACTCCTTGCCTGATCTTCTGCTGCGACGATGGTTTTTGCAGTGTTCACTTACAACAAGCAGTACCACAACGTGATGTCGGTGAGCAAGGCTGCCTACAAGAACTGCGACGTCTCCAAGCCGATGGCCACCTGGTCCACGGGCAACGACTCCGTCGTCCTCAACACCACGGGCCACCACTACTTCATCTGCGGCTTCACGGGCCACTGCGCCGCCGGCCAGAAGGTGGACATACGTGTCGCCGCCTCCTCTGCTGCCTCTTCCCCGGCGCCCACCCCGGAAGCCTCCGGCGGCGGCGCCACGCCCGCTCCATCGCCAAACGCCGCCCCGGGGGTCCTCGCCGGCCGCTCCGTCGGTGCCACCGTCGCTGCGTCCCTGCTCTCCCTGGCCGCGGCCGTGCTGGTGTGACCAGAGGCTCTCGTAGTGTCGCTTAGGGGATTGTTGGCGCCTTTGTGAATTACTGAATTGAATGGTGTGTCTGTTGTCGTATGAGCATGAGCAGGAGCACCAGCTGGACCTGCGTCCGTTTTACTGCTTTGCCCTTCTGGTTCTGTGGATCCTGGTCTTTCTTGGGGATTTCTGCCGGTGTTGTTAATTAATTTTCCTCGTATTTCAAGCTCTTCACTTCGTTCATCTCAGTGCCGTGGTATTGGTTGCGCGTTACTATCAGCGCGTCAGCATTTTTCAGCAGTAGTTTTCCTCATTGTCATTGTGTTAGTTTGGCAATGTGAAGTGAGGACTGTTTGAACACTTCAGGTTTCTTCAGCCATGTTTCCGATTGTGCGATTGTGACATCCTCTGAATTATTGCATATGTCCTTGGGGGAAACGACATGTGTGTTCCTGAAAGATGGACAATAATCGCCTGGGGGACACAATTATTGAGCGCATCAGCATGATTAACAAAATGTTTTCAGGAAAAAGCTGCCTGGAGGATGGGCGCTTGGTCCAAAGACAAGGACGGCAATGTCACTACCTGCAGATGTGGTGCTCCTGAATCCTGATCTTGGGGCGGTCCCGTCGTGCAAACGGTTTATGTCCGACCGGCAGTTTCACTGTACTATATCCTAATCTGTTTACGTATACTATATCTATATGCTCAGTAACAGATAAGAAGTGCTACTCCATGTAGCAGGATGTCGGCTAAAGTTTGTACGTAGCTTCTTGTTCTTGGGCAGATTCTTGTCAAGTTCTCTGATCTGAATAGGCATGTTGCGCTGCAACTTCGATGACCAGCTACTACTGATGGCCTGGTGCTGCTTCTGCCCAGCCAGTCCTTCAGATTCTAGGCTTGGGTGTTTGTTGATATGCATGTCTGCTGGTAACTGCCTCTCTAAGCTAAAACACATTCGCGAGGGTGAAATTCAGCCGGATGAAGCCGAAGAAGTTCGCCACAAGTAGCATTTTTATTGCGGAAACAACAAAGCGCAGAATGCTCATGCAAACTGAAGGCAGCAGAAGCTGCAGAACGGCTCACAGACCCAACGGCGCGCCGTGAACATTGCAGCAATTTTATTTTATTTTGGGTAAACGCAGCGTTCCGAGTCTATACGGTCTGAACTGTCAGATTCAGCACAATTGGCCTTGTCTGAATTGTTGACTATTCGCCTACTGCACTACTACTCTCTCTCTCAGACTTATCAGTTCACTAAAATATCCAGTCCACGGCGCAGGCGCACATGACAATTCTAAAGCTAATTTCACTCGATCAACACCACTATAATATCGATAACTTGATAGTACATGTTTTGATATACGTATTAAGAGAAAAAGAAGTCTAAAATTGATATGTGTATTTATTGTTGGAGTCTGTTTCGCCTTAGACTGATCGACATGTCTGTTTGGTATTTATAGCCTATTCAATGCATGAATTTCTTAGGTAAATCAACTTTTGCATGCTATGAGAGATTGGTCTCTGTGCTGCTCAAAGGTGGACGGAGAGAGTGTTACTGAGTGTGTCTGTGCGTGGAATATTAATAGATTTAGGTAGGATCAAACACAATGTCCGCGATCAAGTCTACATGACTATGGGCGTGTTTGGTAGAACTCAACCTGATTCTGATTTCTTATGGGAGCTGATTCTCTGAGAGAAGCGATTCTATGGCTGAAAGTGATTCTTTTTTATTTTCTATTATAAAGTCTTAATATCAGGATGGAGAATCACTTCACAGAATCAGGAGAAGCTACTTTTTCCAGCTCCCAGCTCGTCAGTTCATTTCAGAGAATCAATTCACAAAATTAGCAGAGAATCACCTCTCTCTGAAAAACTGTTTGGCAGAGCTCCTCCTGTATTTACTGGAGGGGAGCTCTGTCAATAAGGGCCTATATATGGGCTGCCAAGGCAGTTGGGTGAGGATAAATGTAACCCTTGGTCCTTGTTCAATTCTTCAAACACCCTTGAGGCCTTGAAGGCATAAATTCCTTGGACTCGAGGTGCATCGTGAACATGCTCTATAGCAAGTCAACCCGTCTTCAAATCGGAACCACTGCAGCAGCAGGATCCAAATTTGTTCGCCGCAACCAGCCCAGCCCAGCCCAGCCCATGTTGCCCTCCTCGAGCCGTGAAGCGACCGGCCACGGCAACAGCAACAGCTGAGAGCTGACCTGACCCGCGCCCCAAGTCGTCGTCACTCGTCAGCGGCCCACCGGCCATCCCCCTCCCCTCAAATCCAACAGCGGCGAGGCAAACCAAACCAGACCCGGCTGCTTCTCCCCTGCCTAGGGCCAACTTCCTCCCCAAGCCTTGCGCCCGCGGACTCTTATCGGCGAGCCGGCGGCGTTGAAGCCCGCGATGGATTCGAGGCCCCTCGAGACCGACGCCCCCGGCGACCCGGCCAACGGCGCCGCCCCTCCGCCGGCCGCGGCGGTGGCGGCTGCGACGGGGGAAGTCGAGATCACCAGGCCCCGGAACGACAAGCGCGGGTACCGCCGCGTCGTGCTCTCCAACGCGCTCGAGTGCCTGCTCATCAGCGACCCCGACACAGACAAGGTCCGCTGCTTCGATCGGGCTAGGATGGGCTGAACGGGGTTTGGCGACGGGTTTATGATTTTGATTCGGGGCTGTGAATTGTGGTTTGTTTCCCAGGCGGCGGCGTCGATGAGTGTTTCGGTGGGGTACTTCTGCGATCCCGATGGTCTCGAGGGGCTCGCGCACTTCCTCGGTCAGTGCTCTGCTTACTGCATCTGAACTCGCTTAGTGTACTGCAGCTGGAGTTGTTTTGCTTCAGCTTGATCCTGATTTTTGTCTCTAGCTTTTCTCACGATTGGTTGTGAATTTCTCCAACGTGAGAAGCATGTGAATGTTAATGTTTCTGTCTTTGTGATGCTCTCTGGATACTTTAGTTCCTTTTGGCGAATCTCCGTACCTGTAGCTTGTTAGAAGCAGTCTTTGGGTTCTGTAGCATGTTCCGGTGAATTTTGCTTGGCTGTTTAAGGGGCTCTACTATATCATGTCATACATGGAAGGTGGTTAGTATTGACATAAGAGATACATAGGTCCATACCAGCGTGTTAATTGTTTTTGTCGCATTTAGGCCCTAGACTCTGAAACCTGCCAGACCCCACATGAGCACTTTCTGAAATAAGCTTCTTCTTAATACAAAGATATGCAGCTCCCGTGTGTGTTCTCGAAAAAAATATCAGAGGAAACTTATACCACCATGCTAACATATCATTGAACTCGAAGAGTGAAGTGAAAATGTCGTGGTGAAGTGAGATTCCTTGGCACTTGCAGCTATTTTGAAATTTACTCACAATATCGATTAATGTTAAACGGGCTGGAGCCACACCCCACCCCACCCCCCATGATTAGTCCTGAAAGATGAGCCATATGATCGCTTAGTTTGGAGGTTCAGTGGTGAAAAACTATCCAGATAGCTTACCTATCTGACATTGTATATGCTTGACAGTAAAAATAAATATCAGTGATGAGATTCATGCTTGAAGAATACTGTTACATTGCTTTGATACTTAAATGGATGGCATATGCTACTTGAAAGTTCAGTTGGGTAGCTTACTATTTGTTATGATGGGGTAGGCGATGAACTCTGGGGCTTACCGACGTTCTCTAAAAATTATAGGTTTTCTGGATTCTAGCAATACATTTTTTTTGCTTTGTTGGATCCTTTGTCCAAAAGAGCTCCTGACCTTTCTCTGTTGGTTCCGGGATGCATTTCCTCAAGTCGTTAGTAGTGACTGAATTCTTTCTTTAGAAGCTTTCTTGACACAGCAGAAGTGCTTAGAACATGATGGGCAAAGCTGAACTTTAGAATAGGGCAACTATCACGTAATATTTAAATGTAGTTTGGACCCAGAGCCTTACTAAAGCTAGGCTTTGTTTTACTTGTTTTTAGACCTGAAAGCCCAGATCGTACCACTATACCAGTGTAGAGAAAATCAGCACCCCATAACTCAAATAGTGAGTTCAGGAAAACTGCTCCAACTTTTGTTTTTCCACAAAGTTCAAAGTTCAAAATAGAAAAAGAGAAATAACTGAATTCCCAGTTATAGCTAAAGGAACATTTTCACTTGATGCTATCCTGAATATTAGTATGCTAAATTAGTATTTAGTATAGGCTATGCTAAATTAATATACTTTAAATATTAGTATTTAGTATAGGCTATAAACAAAATGATTCATCTAAATACTCTCTATGTAATCCCAGCTCCAACTCCAGCATTTCTTGGAGCACCTCATACCTAGCTCCAAGAACTCCACAGATTTTCTGGAGTTGGAGCTGTGCCAAACAGGGCCTAAATATGCTCTTGTGAACAGTACAATTGCTTATGCTATATTCATGATGTGCTTACAGATTTTATACACTAAATTTATGACACAAAGTGTCACCTATGGTACTTGGATAACAGCTGTTTTCTTGTAGCATGGTGGTTCAACAAATGCCTTCACAACTACTGAACGCACAAACTTTTATTTCGATGTGAACAGTGATAGCCTGCATGATGCTTTAGATAGGTACCTTCCATTGCTTTTCTATATCTTTGCCCAAATTTTCCTTGTGCAGAATTTCACTTGTGCTTCTGTCATCTAATCTTAGGTTTGCACAATTCTTTATCAAGCCATTGATGTCTCCAGATGCTGTACTTAGGGAAATAAAAGCTGTTGACTCTGGTCTGCTACATTTTCTCTTTTCTGGGCTTATTGCCAGAGTCACCTTTAAGATTCTAACTTCCATTTCCTGTTATCTCCAATCTTAGAGAATCAGAAAAACCTTTTATCAGATCCTTGGCGAATGAGTCAGGTACTTCTATTCTCCAAGCTCACGTCAAATAAACAAACAGCTTAGTCATGGCGATGTGTATTGTGTTAATATTTTTAACAATTTGCCCTTTCTTGTTTTCAGCTTCAGAACCATCTTTCCGCAGAGAATCACCCTTATCATAAGTTTGGCACTGGTTGGTATCTGAACAATGTTCTTTTTCTTGCCTTTTCTTTCCATTCGTTTCCTTTCCTTTCTGATCTGACATGTCATTGGTGCAATGGAGAATACACCACTCTTGCTACCTAAGCTTACATTTCTTTGAACATCTCTCTTCATTTTTTCATTCGTGAGCATTGCATGACCGGTTTACTTACAGATACCTTCTGATTTCAGTGTTTGGTTGTGCTAAAATCTCGAAATGCTACAACAAATGCTCCAAGTAGATATGGGTTTCTTGCTGTTGATATTAAAATCAACAGAGTTCATGATATAAAGAACTTGTATTGAGAATAACTGAATGCCTAACTTTGCTTTGCATGGACAACAGTTACCCTCTTAATTTTTAATATATTTCATGCTACACGTATCATTAAATCAACAATTACAACCACCTTAGATGTTTATTCTTAAAAGTAACAACTTTTAATTTAATAGGTTATGATATGATTCGCCACTTTATGCAAATATTGGACCATTTTTGAACTAAATTTCGGAATTGTTGTTGATTTAGGAAATTGGGATACTCTTGAAGTTAAAGCAAAGGAAAAAGGATTGGACACAAGACTTGAGCTTATTAAATTCTATGATTCGCACTACTCAGCGAACTTGATGAAACTTGTTGTGTATGGAAAAGGTATATCAAACTGTTCTGCATTTCCTTATAGGTTATCTGCATCAGAAGTCCTTTTCTGTTCTTTTCCTTCTCACATTGTCTGTATTTGCAGATAGTCTTGATAACTTGCAGAACCTTGTTGAAAATAAGTTCTGTGATATTAGAGATGCTGGGAGGAAGCCATTTTCATTTCCTGGCCATCCATGTTCAAGTGAACATCTCCAGGTTTACTATTTACAGAATACAAGTTGACAATTCAGACTTGCAGATGCTTGTGCGCTTGTTTATATGAATTGTTCACTTGCAGATCCTTGTCAAAGCAGTTCCCATAAAACAAGGTCACACTTTGAGAATCCTGTGGCCAATCACTCCCAATATTCGGTGTTACAAAGAGGGCCCTTGCAAGTATGTTAGCCATTTAATTGGCCATGAAGGAGAAGGTTCTCTTTTTTACATACTTAAAAAGTTAGGTAAGTTATGTGCCGGTATTCTTTTCTCCACTCTAGGAACCTGTACTACATGCAAGCAGAGGGAGAGGAGTAACCATGGTAGCTTAGGCCTTTAGGGTACTGAAGTAACTAAATACAAGACATGAGTGAAAAGAGAACAACTCCCTAAGGGCAAAGAAAAGGAACCAGTGTTCTGTTCCAATTTTGTATAATTTCTTTCTTCATGTTTTTTTGCCTTTATACTGTTGCGGTATACTCCATGTATAAAACTTGTTTCCTGACATGATCATTGCTCATCTTGAAAACTCTAATTTTATCCTCCTCAGTTGGTGGTCATGAATTTCTAATTCTGCTCAATTATTCAGGTTGGGCTATAAGTTTGGAAGCTGGAGAAGGGGATTGGAGTTATGATTTTTCTTTTTTCTCTGTTGTTATAAAGCTTACAGACGAAGGCCAGGGTTAGTTCTAATTTCTGAATGCTATTTCGAAAAGTTTTGAGATATAGGTGAAAATCACATATCTGACTATTGGTGATAGAGCACATGGAGGATACTATTGGACTACTATTCAGATATATAACTTTGCTGCAGACATCAGGGACTCCGAAGTGGATCTTTGATGAGGTAAATTTGGTCTGGAATGTGTTTTTTAATAAAAAAGGGAATAAATGCTATACCTCACCAAAATTAGTAATCATTTTTATGCAGCATGAGCTGAAGCTTTGTGCATGTCAGAGATTATTTCAGTTCCCTGAATTGCGGCATATTTTGGAATTTAGTTGATCAGGCCCTTACCCCTGAATGGTTAATACCAGTTTACCACTTACGAGAAAAATCTGCATGTAAAATCTTAACTTTTTGATGGGATACACAACCATGTTAAGTTTGTTCAATCCTTTTAGTTCTTATTGTCATAGTTAGTTGTCTGATATGATATTCCTACTGCAGTCGACCCGTATTCTGATTTTAGGGTATACTTGTAGTACAATTCCTTTTCCTTTATCACCCAGTACATGGGTGCTGGCTTTTAGCACTCATTCTTTTCTTTTTTTTTCCCTAGCACTTATGTAACTAAAATGAAATTGGAATGACTTCTTTGACTTGCAAAACAAAATGACCAAGTCATACAAATGCATTGTTCAACATTGAAAGGATTTGGATCTCTCTGTGCTTTAGATTTTACATTTCCTTTTTCCTGTACTAATGGATTATATTACCTTTTTGGTGGGACTGTGAAGCTTCAAACTATCTGTGAGACAGGATTTCACTACCGAGACAAGAGCCCTCCTATCCATTATGTTGTACATATTTCTTCAAACATGCAGGTATTAGTCATACCTTGGTCACTGCACGTATGCTTATCTTAAATTTTATCTTCACAGCTGCAGCCCTCATATATAATTGTTTTATTTTCACATGCCTGTTGGAAACTAGAAATTGCCATCATGTTGTTACAGTGAAGAGCTTTCTATTCACTTGCTCCCTGCAACGAGTAAAGCTTATTGATTTCATCATTTTTTTTTAACTTGCGGGGCATTGGAGAACATAAATAATATGTAGAAACAATGTCTCGTCGACATTGCTTGTCGTATCTGTGATTTCCACACACATTTCCATGGTCGTGATTCGTATATGTTTGGGCAAGCAGGCTTATAGCAATTTTAGTATGTTGATCTGTGTATGTAGGCAAATTTGCAGGAAATATACATATGTTGTATAATGGGTCCCATTATTCATGTAATAAGCTATGCCAAATTTGTATTTTCTTTTTTGATAACGGTAAACTTGGCCAACCATTTGATATAACCCTTTTGTCTTCTATCCTATTGCAGTTTTTTCCACCAGAAGATTGGTTGATTGCATCATCTGTGCCATCAAAGTTTTCACCGGATGCTATTCAGAATATTTTAAATGAATTGACTCCTAAGAATGTGAGGTAATTCTCAGGCACTTGGATTTTGTAAATGAACTGGCTCCTGAGCATTTATTTTCTTTGTCTACCCATTTTCTTTTGCTCCCATGTTTAAGTTTTTATATTTTCTCTTCATATTTCTGTTTAGAATATTCTGGGAATCGAAAAAGTTCGAAGGACAGACAAACTTAAAAGAACCATGGTATGGCACATCGTATTCTGTTGAAGCTGTCCCTCCATCCATTATACAGGTACACTTTTGGGCATTATTACTCCTGCAGTTGAGACATATATATTTCTTACATTTTTAGAATTATTTTACAGAAATGGGTAGAGAAAGCCCCTGAGGAAGATTTACACCTGCCAAAACATAACATCTTCATTCCAAGTGATCTTTCGTTAAAAAGTGTGGAGGAAAAGGTAATATTTTGAAAGGCTTGCCTGATTAACATTATTATCTGCCATGCTTATGCTCTATCTCTCTGGCACACCCAGGTAAGTTTTCCTTCCATGCTGAGGAAGACCCCATTCTCCAGATTGTGGTACAAGCCCGATACAATGTTTTTCACACCCAAAGCTTATATCAAGATGGATTTTCATTGTCCACCGTCCCAAAGCTCACCTGAGTCAGCAGTTCTTACTGATGTATTCACAAGGTTGCTAATGGATTATTTGAATGACTATGGTATGTTTCAGTTGTTTTGATTTCTGTTTTTATGCTTCTTGCTACCAAGGCTAATCAATTTGTTTAAGTGCATCCGTTCACCTGTTTCTCTATGATTTGACATGAATAGAGTTTATAATGGATACAATATATGCTAGATACTATAAATGGGATTATCGGATTGTGTTTTGTGCCAATGCGTCCATATATAGCAATTATTACGTATACATCAGTATACTCTGGTACTGAGCTCCCTGATTATGTTTAATTCAGCCAGTTAAATAATAAGGAAATAACACAATTTTGAATGTATGAAATACTACTATTTTTGTGTTTACATCTCTCAAGCCCACAGCTAATGCTGGAACTTTACTTTATGAGAGACACACAATCATGAGTAAAAGATTGTATCATGGAAGGTTGCAGCTGTTTTTGAGTTAGCTTATTAAAGTTATTCACCCTATCTTTTGTTACGACCCACCAATTTTGCTTTTGCTTTTGCTTTCAGCTTATGACGCTCAAGTGGCTGGCCTTTATTACGCTGTTAAGCCAAATGATACTGGTTTTCAGGTTTGTTTTGCATTTCATTTCGAGTAATCAACTGCCTTTCCACTAATCAAGATTGAAAATAACAATACACGATTAGTAATGTTCCAGTGAACAGTTTGTTTAATTGTCTGAATAGTTCTTAAGCATATATGACGTACTACATCTGGTCCACTTAATTTCACATTTCAGACAGGGATTTTGACTTGGATGTAGTTCTATTTGCATGTCTGAAACGTCAACTAAAACTGACCGGAGGGAGTTCTTTTTGAAAAAATATTTAATGCTCCTATAATTGGTTATTTGTAAGTTTGATTACTATGAAAGTATTGTGCTTTGTGCTTGGACTGCTATATCAAGACCTCGGATCCTCCACTAAAAAAAAAATTGGATCCTCAATAATGTCGGGATCTTACTCGAGCATTTGACCTTATAATGTATAACATGCACATCATAAGAATGAAGTTTTCATTTCACACAACTTATACCAATCCCTTCTATGATTTCTTTGATGTTTGATGCTCTTTTACAATGTACAAATCACATTTTATTGGGTCGTAGTTCTAATGCCTTTTGCAATGCTAATATGCTCACATTAAAGTGCATGGCAGTACGGCACCAGAGTGCCAGCCTGATGTTTCTTGATGGCAGATGCCTTTTTCTACCTAACTCAGTGCACTACTACCATATATAATTAACAAGTTGCTACAAAATGTATGACTTATACTATTATTGAAAACTTAATTCCATTATGACCCAATGTTGGTGCTGCCTTGCAGATAACTATGGTTGGATACAATGATAAAATGAGAACCCTTTTGGAGACTGTTATTGGAAAAATTGCAGAGTTTGAAGTTAAGGTTGACCGTTTTTCTGTAATAAAGGTAATTGACAATAGTTCCTTGCAAATTTGCATGTTGTTTGGTATTTCTTTTGTTTACATTCTAGAACTTCTAGGAGCCCGAGCTGGGGAGGGTATACAACTATACATTCAAATGTACAATTTGGAAAATCCAATTAAATCCTCAGAATTTTTGGTTCTTGTTGGAGTATAGTTGTATATAGCCCATAGGGCCCATGTATACTAGGCCCATCAAGGCCCATGTACATCAACCATATAACCCACCCTTCTAGGGTTGGAGGAACACAGCAAACAATTCCTCCAGCATGGTATCAGATGCCTCTCTTCCTCCCTCTCTCTCCCGGTTACTGTAGCGCCGCCGCCGCCGCCATCATGGCTGGCCGACCGCCGGCGCCGCCTCCTATCCTCTCTTCCCTCTCTTCCTTCCCTCCTCTCCCCTCCAGCGCAGCAGCCGCGCGCGCCCCGATCCACGCTGCCCAGGCGCTGCCCCCGCCGGCCATGGGCGTGAGCTCCTCTGCTCCGCCCGGCCTGGCACCGTCCGCCGAGGGG
>OAMR01000075.1:1052828-1067035 GCA_900205405.1 Echinochloa crus-galli
ACATATACCTCATGATAGAGGAATACTAAATGGGAAAAAGGAGATCCATTTGGTTCAAACTTCCATATTGGAAAGATTTAATGTTGCGGCATAATTTTGACTTCATGCACATAGGAAAAAATGTGAGTGAAAGCTTAGTTAACACATTCATGGGCACTGCTAGTAAATCCAAGGACTTGTAATCTTCTGACCCATTCTATAAAGTTTCAACTTCTAATTTCATATTGGTTCTAGAATCAACTCTCATAAGTGCATCTGTTTCACACCCAAGCAGCAGCGTCTGATTTCACCGCACACCTGTTTGCAAGCAGCCGCGCAGATCAGCATGTCCTTGACTTTAAGCCGTAACCGTAAGGATAGCTCGTGACACACCACGATAGATGGTGATCGACACCCCGTGGTCCATAGATCGACATGCCATCATCGTCCCTGTTCTCAAAGTCACGACACTCGAAGGTTCCATCCACGAGATGAATCGCACTATTGTCCATGTAACCCGTCAGCAGACTGTCGAATCCCAGGCAGATCGTGTCGGCGCTAATGGAGGGGAACACCAACAGCGACACGGAAAGGGCTCGCCTACAGCCGATGAACACCGCGCGCCCGCCCAGCCCGCGGACAACCGGGCACCATCTTCCTCGCGTCCAAGTCTACACGGTACACCTTGTATCTTCTACTGTTGCAGCCATTACGTTCACGGTCCACGAGCATCAGCTCCCCGCCGTTGTCCATAAGATGAAGGTTGTCCATTGCCATCCAGTAGAACGGCCTAGCCAGCTCGGCGATGATGGCCAGCCGCGGTGGCTGGTCGGCACAGGTCTCCACCACCACCACAGCTTTATTGGTGGCGCAGTAGGGGCTTGTTTGGATTGAGGCCTGCCAGGCAGCTTGCCGGCTAGGCAGCGATCTCAGCCCCAGGCCATCGAAATCGGACGCCTGGGCGTGCTGCCTGGTCCAGGCAGATTTGCCAGGTCCTCGTCCAAATAAGCCCTAGAAGCAGCCGGCGAAGGACATGGCTGGCAAGAATATGTCGCGAGCAACCACTGTCCAACGCGCATCGCCTTCCTTGGCGACAGTGACCGTTCTGATCCCTGCCAAATGGACTTATTATGCTGAATTAATAGTTTTGTTCATTTGAATAGATCTCGTTGGATTGTTGGTCGGGATTTCTCTCTAATCGTCGAACCGTCGGTCACTATGGAAAAAAGGAGCCAAGAGGACGTGTCCGTGGTTTGGGTCTTGGACCCACTCCCCAATCTATTGGTACCCCAGGGTTGAGGGCTTACACACCAACAAGGCTTCAAATGGAAGTTCTAGCTCGTAAAATGGTTGAAAGTGAGAAAGCAGCGCTAGAACGACGCATAGCGGAGATGGAGGAAGCACTTGGAAAGGATGGCTAGGCATAATGTGGAAGTCATCTCACGAAGTGGTTCTAATTCACGACCCCAGTCACAGGTCTGGTTCTAGGCACAGTTTATATTTTTGAGTGTCTCAATCAGATTTTTTTTTGTTTGGATCAGATTTTTTACACTTTAAATGATGGTTGTAGAGCCCAAGGTCTGAAGGACATGTTGATGAGGCAAATCATGATGCTGAATATGAAGATGGTGATTCCGATGATCAAAGCGATGAGGATCAGAGCTTGCTTGCCAATAGGCATTCTGCAGCGCCATTGGTGCCAACGCCCCAGCCCTCCCGCCGCTGCAGCCCCATCAGCCCCACAAGCGCAGTCCCATCAGTCATACCAAGGAATGATGGCACTCACTCACCACATGATGAACTTGTAATCTTCTGACCCATTCTATAAAGTTTCAACTTCTAATTTCATATTGGTTCTAGAATCAACTCTCATAAGTGCATCTGTTTCAGGTTGGAAAGGAGGTGATATTGTATGCCGTGTTAAGATCTGATCTGCCTGTGGCTAAGGGAACAATTATTTCAACTAAACCAACCACCATGGTAGGAGGTCAGCCTATTGGAAAGCAATATTGTGAGGTTATTGTGAGTTACGTGCTAAAAAGGGATGCAATTCTGCCCCGCCCTTATGGTGATATGAGCACTATGGCTGATGCTCATATGATGTCAATTGCATGGCCATACAGAAAAGTAATAACCTAAACTTGTCATTGTTAATTTTTTCTTTTTTTTTTTGCATTTCTGGTGGTTGACCAAGTTTCTAACTAATGATATTCATGCTAGTTGAAGGTTAGCAAGGCATCGGAATCCTCCAAGGGTAATGCAGGTATTTATGCTGAATTTACTTTGAATAATCAACATGGAGTTAGCAATTACCTTGTCTTTGAGGCTGGAATAGTTGAAATATTGTGAGAATTTAGTGAACTGACCAATATTTGTAGTGAAATACAGCTGTGATTAGATTACAAAGTTGTTTATTTCATTTTTTTATTGAGTTGTTCAAAAAATCTGCTGGCTGCCATATAAATTGTAGTGCTAAGATATGTGCTGCTGGCTGCCATATAAACTGTAGTGCTCTAGTGATGAAAATTGTTTTAGTGGCTGCATGGCATTTTATAGTGGCTGCTGCGATATATATGTACTTGTTTTAATGGTTCTATGGCATTTTCTTTAGTGGCTGCATGGCATTCTAGTGCCATCTGTGATATGTACCTGTTTTACTTTCAGGCATTTCTGGAAGCAAAACTAGGAGGGATGCTTGAAGCTGGATGAAAGCTGATCAAAGTGGCCTGCAAGTTATGTGATTGTTGTGTTTTGGAGTCCTGGAAATGCGCATCTGTAATGGCTGCTAGCTTCTTGTAGTGAACTCTATGCAAAATTGATGGTTTTTGGTCACAATTGTCAGCTGTGGAGGTGATATTGTAATGGCTGCTAGCTTGTTGTAGTGAACTATATGCAGCATGATGGCTTTTGGTCACAATCGACAGATGTAGAACTGTTGATCTTTTGCTCATTGATGTAGACATGGTATGGCAGCTCTGTGAGCCAGTAGTGTGTTCTGATGCAGAATGTGACATTAGATTGGACTTCTAGCTTTGTATGGATGTATGACTTGATCTATCAATGCTATATGCTCATTCTCAATGAATTGATGTCAATATATGTTGCCGCATGCTGTGATGTCTGCTTACCCACTAATATAAACTCAATTTGGGGTAATTATTATGCTGAATTAATAGTTTTGTTCATTTGAATAGATCTCGTTGGATTGTTGGTCGGGATTTCTCTCTAATCGTCGAACCGTCGGTCGCTATAACATAGTCGGTCGCTATAGACATATAGCGACGCCACTTTTAGCGTCAAATAGGTCTGGTCGCTATATGTCTATACCGACCGATGATCTATCGTTGCAATGGGTTATAGCGACCACAATGTAGACCGGCCTGTGGGGCTGTGTTATAGTGAATTGGCCGGTAAATTCGGCGGACAAAGGTGGGAATTGAATGAATTGAAGAGACAAGAGACACATCTGCTGCGCCGTACGTGATCAACCGCCGTCCAATGCTCATCGTCTGGCTTGACAACGGTGATCGTTCTGATCGCGCGCTGAAATGGACCGCATGGATGGAGTGATCGGCAAGGGCAGCGCTTTGAGATCAATCGGTTGCCCCGAGCGTGACGTGCTGGCTCAGCGTGGCCGCTGGGAAGTCTCGGCCGCCTATGTCACAATGAGGTTGCAAATCGATCACAGAACAAATCAAATTCTCTCCCAGCGATAAGCTATATGAGTATAAAATCTCGCTGGAGTTCTCGAGCCGAAGGTTACCATAGCCGATAAGTTGGCCTTGTTCCCCAATGAAATCATGTAACACACGGTTTTTTCGAAATACTAGCTAGTGAAGACGCAGATGCTCACACAAGCATGCACACTCATCCTTATGACTACGTGCACACAAATCCTACCTCTATGATCACCTCCAAGAGACTAGGACGGAAGATCCGATCTTAACATTTACGAAATCATCACAAGCGCTTCGGTATTAACAGGGATGTGGGCTACCACTGGAAAAAACGTCGGTTAATTTCTGAAATAAATCTAGAAAAATACAAGCACGCGTGCCAAGTCTGAAAATACGAGCATGTGTGCCAAGTCGAGGACTTCAACCCATAAATAACCTTACCAGGACAAACTAACCTATAATCACTTCGCAACCCCGTAATACACGTTGCAAGTACGGATGATGTGGCAACAATGATGCTCGTTCATGGGCCTAGTTTTACTAATCAAAATTACGTTTATAGAAAAAATCAAAACGACCTACAATTTAGGATGCAAGGAGTAATTGACTAGCTGAGCTTGCACGCCTGTTTCACGGGGATATTGCAATATTGCATTATGTCAAGAGTCGCACATATACCTCATGATACAGGAATACTAAATGGGAAACATAATATTGTAAACCCAAGCAGCAGCGTCTGATTTCACCGCACACCTGTTTGCAAGCAGCCGCGCAGATCAGCATGTCCTTGACTTTAAGCCGTAACCGTAAGGATAGCTCGTGACACACCACGATAGATGGTGATCGACACCCCGTGGTCCATAGATCGACATGCCATCATCGTCCCTGTTCTCAAAGTCACGACACTCGAAGGTTCCATCCACGAGATGAATCGCACTATTGTCCATGTAACCCGTCAGCAGACTGTCGAATCCCAGGCAGATCGTGTCGGCGCTAATGGAGGGGAACACCAACAGCGACACGGAAAGGGCTCGCCTACAGCCGATGAACACCGCGCGCCCGCCCAGCCCGCGGACAACCGGGCACCATCTTCCTCGCGTCCAAGTCTACACGGTACACCTTGTATCTTCTACTGTTGCAGCCATTACGTTCACGGTCCACGAGCATCAGCTCCCCGCCGTTGTCCATAAGATGAAGGTTGTCCATTGCCATCCAGTAGAACGGCCTAGCCAGCTCGGCGATGATGGCCAGCCGCGGTGGCTGGTCGGCACAGGTCTCCACCACCACCACAGCTTTATTGGTGGCGCAGTAGGGGCTTGTTTGGATTGAGGCCTGCCAGGCAGCTTGCCGGCTAGGCAGCGATCTCAGCCCCAGGCCATCGAAATCGGACGCCTGGGCGTGCTGCCTGGTCCAGGCAGATTTGCCAGGTCCTCGTCCAAATAAGCCCTAGAAGCAGCCGGCGAAGGACATGGCTGGCAAGAATATGTCGCGAGCAACCACTGTCCAACGCGCATCGCCTTCCTTGGCGACAGTGACCGTTCTGATCCCTGCCAAATGGACCGCGACAGTCGAGTCATCGGTGAGGCCGGCGCCCGAGACCTTCACGAAATGCTCTCTGTCGTATCGTTCCTCCACCTCACTTATGGTCATCAGCGTGGTGACCGGCGGGAGGTCGGCGGCCTGGCGGGTGAGCGGGTTGAGCAGAGGACCACGAAGATGGCCCTGTCGAGGAGGACGAGGAAGCCCTGCATGGTGGGCCCGAACGCGTAGTGCCCATGGAGCTCTGGGAGATCTACATACCTGCAGCGGCCGGTGGCTATGTTCATGAAGACGCGATGGTAATATCTAGAACAACTAGATATTATTACTCGTAATCACTTGACCGTCAAGTGAGAAAACCATGTCCTTTTATTATTATTGTCATCAATTTAGAACTTGTTTGGCACGAGAAAGTCGGCCTATAATAGGTATACACAGTTCGAGACCTAGCGACGGGAGTGTAGCTAGCTAGTAGCTCCTCATGCATGGCTTCCGGCCCTCCGAGCCTTTGCCGGCACTCCTGGCGTTGGCATTGCTGGCGTTGGCACTCCTGGCGTTGGCATTTCTGGTGTTGGCATGCCGCCACAGGGAAAAGTGCACATACAATACTTGATTAATGGAATCCCTTTACAGTATCCACCAGTTTTACCCTCTAAGACACAGTGGTTGGCACAACTCATATTCCACCAGCACAGCCCTGGGAAGGTGTTGCTTCGCATTCTGCACATTCCTTGGGCCTCCGCACCTTCACGCACAATCAAATTATTCATGCATCAACCATTCAGCGGCAAATCAAGAGACAAGGCCATTAATTTAGAAGGGTGACAACAAATTAACGCATGGATTGGATGAACGCTCACCACAGATCAGGAGGAGCAAGCACAAAGCAGCTGTCGCGGCAATCTTGCCCTTCATGGTTGAACCGAAATTTTTTGAATAGTTATGGTTGGACCGAAATTGATATGAGATTTGCTTTGCACGGTTGGGTGAGGAAGGGAAGAGCGCAACCCCTATTATACTGTTCCGAGTACGTCCATTGCCACCATGTATAATATATGCATATCCTTGTCTGAATACTCGCATATTAGTATTGTATCCTCATATCCTTTTCTGTATTCTCGCATATTAATTAGGAAAACTTATTTATGTGCATTATTGCATAGATTTATTTATAAGCATTATTGCATATGCATCTTGGTAACAGGTATAGCAGCAAAATGATCGATATGCATATTATATTCAATCTTTGCATGGCATTTGTCTTCCTTTTTATCTAAGAGATGGCATTTCATACGTCTTCTTTTTTATGCAAAAAGATGCATATGTAGGTCTTCTTTTATTATCTAAATAAAAGAAGGCATTTGCCTCTTTTCTTTGATACGGTCATGTTAAATAATGTCCTAGAGATATCTTCATTTCATTTCTCCCTGAAGCCGGAGAATGCATGCATATGGTGGCATATGGAGTTCTATATTTGCTTCGCATGCGGATAGTGGGGCGGGGCATGTCATCGCTGATGTCTGTCATCAATGTTGCGAGGCTAGGCGAAGGCGATTCCAATTGGGCTGTTGTAGCTTACCTATCGTTGAATATCCCAAGTACTGTACACGACGGCATCATGGAGACCGCTCGATCGTTGTACGCCCGGCCATCACCGCGCGTCCACCGATGATCCCACGCGCGGATAGGCATAAACTAATAATCTTCTAGTCCACCCGATGCACCTCGTATCTAGCTTTTCTTCTGTTGTCACGGCGCCCACGGTCCACAAGCATCAGCTCGATCCCCGGCCGTCAACGTCCACCAGGTGTCCAGGTGCACGTACAGTGTTCATCGATCATTTGCTGACTGCTGGGACTAGGTCGTGGGTTGAATGGAGTGGCCCTAGTGATGGTGTTCTCTTTAATATCGTGATTGACATGTTAGCAATCATAATTAACAGAGCTAAGGCCGGTGGTCAAATTTTAGGGGTTGTGCCGTATTTAGTTGATGGAGGTCTCTCTATCTTACAATATACTGATGACACAATTCTTTTTATGGATCATGACTTAGCTAAGGCTACGAACATGAAATTAGTTTTATGTGCATTCGAACAATTATCTGGTCTCAAGATTAATTATCATAAGAGCGAGATTTTTTGTTTCGGGCAGGCTGAGGACAGTGAACAATAATATACAGAGATTTTTGGGTGTCAGTCCGGGTCATACCCTTTCCGGTACCTTGGCATCCCGATGTATTACCCGAAATTAAGTAACTCAGACTGGAAAGTAATAGAGGATAAATTTGAAAAGAAATTAAGCAGTTGGAAAGGAAACCATATGTCCGTAGGTGATAGACTGGTATTGATTAATTCTGTCTTATCCAGTCTAGCTGTGTTCATGCTTTCTTTTTTTAAGATTCCAAAAGGAGTGTTAGAACGGCTGGACTACTTTAGGTCAAGATTCTTTTGGCAATCTGACAAACGTAAGAGGAAATATAGACTTGCCAAATGAAACATCTTGTGCCAACCAAAAGAAACTGGTGGGTTAGGCATTAAAAACCTAGAGATCCAGAACCAGTGCTTGTTAATTAAGTGGTTGTTTAAGCTGATTAATGAGGATGGCCTTTGGCAACAAGTTATAAAAAACAAATATCTACGTTCTAAGACCATCACACAAGTAGAGCGTAAACCAGGGGACTCTCATTTTTTGTCGGGATTGATGAAAGTAAAACAAACCTTTATCAATTTTGGGACTTTCCAGTTAAATGATGGTAAGCAAATCAGATTCTAGGAAGATAAGTGGTTGGGTAACTTTACATTCAGACAACAGTACCCATCCCTGTATAGCATTGTCAGGAAGAAGAGCGACACAGTTGCCACTGTTTTGTCTAGGATTCCACTAAATGTGTCTTTTCGGAGGGCATTGGTAGGACAGGATTTAAACTTGTGGCATAACTTGATTGGTCAAATTTGTCATATTCAGTTGAATGACAGGGTAGACTCTTTTAGATGGAGTCTAACACAATCTGGGTTGTTTACTGTTCAATCTATGTACATGGCGGTCATTTGGAATGATAATGCGCAGGGACATAATAATAAGATTTGGAAGCTCAAATTACCGCTGAAAATCAAGGTTTTCTTGTGGTACTTAAGAAGAGGGGTAGTCTTAACGAAGGATAATTTAGCCAAAAGGAATTGGAAGGATAATTTAGCCAAAAGGAATTGAAATGGGAGTAAATTATGCTCCTTTTGTCTAGGAAAGAGACTATTCAGCATCTCTTTTTTTATTGTCATATGGCACGCTTCCTATGGAGAGCTGTGCAGATAGCTTTTAACCTCCAACCACCTAGTAGCATTAACAATATGTTGAACAATTGGTTGGTTAGGGTAGGAGGTTCAATTAAAAAATAGCTGTTAGTCGGTGTCTCGGCTTTATGTTGGACACTATGGCTCAGTAGAAATGAAATGGTTTTTGACAAATCTCTAACGAAAACTTATTTGCAGGTACTCTTCAGACGGACATATTGGTTCCGGTTCTGAGCGCACATATAAAGGCGTGAACAAGAAAGGGATGCAATAAAGCAGGCATGTCAGACTTTGGAGGTCCTGGCAATGCGTTTTTTTGCCCACCGTGGATGGAGATTTAGCAATAGGATTGCTGCTAGTTTGTAAACTTTGGCCGTAGCCCCTGGATCAAGGCCGGATTATCTTTAATCCATTATCTAAAACGAATTGGCAGGCAAATTTGGCGGACAAAGGTGGGAATGAATTGAAGAGACATCGATCTGCTGCCGTACGTGATCAACCGATGTCCAATGCTCATCATCTGGCTTGACAAAGGTGATCGTTCTGATCGCGCAGAAATGGACCGCCATGGATGGAGTGATCGGCAAGGGCAGCGCTTTGAGGTCAATTGGTCGCCCCGAGATCGTGACGTGCCGGCTCAGCGTGGCCGGCTGGAAGTCGGCCGCCTATATGTCACAACGAGGTTGCAACTCGATCACAGGACAAATTAAATTCTCTCCCAGTGATAAGCTACGAGTATACAATCTCGCCGGAGTTCTCGGGCCGAAGGTCACCATAGCCGATAAGTTCGCCTTGTTCCCCAATGAAATCATGTAACACATAGTTTTTTCAAAATACTAATAAAGACGCAGATACTCACATAAGCACGCACACTTATTATTATGACTACTACGGATACGGGCACGACCTCTATGATCATCTTCGAAAGACTAAAATGGCAGATACGATCTTGATATTTACAAAATCATCATAAGCGCTTTGCTATAAATAGAAACGTGGCCTACCACTGAAAAAACACCGATTAATTTCATAAATGAATCCAAGAAAATAGGAGCAAACGTGCCAAGTCAAAGACTTTGGGGCTGTTTGGTTGGCCGCCATGTTTTGCCATGTCACATACGTGGCGCACCATAAAAAAACTTAGCTGTTGTTTGCTTGCTTCGTAAGCTGCAGCGTGCCACAAAACTTCAAGCTGGTTTACGTGTAGATTTGGGTCACAGCTGTGGCGGCCATTTTCTCCACCGCGGCTTCGGCGCCGCCGCAAGCGCGGCGTGGCGACATATGGCCACAAGCGAAACAAGTCCTTCAACTCATAAACAACTTTACCGCTACCAACTGATCAATAATCAATTCGTAACCCCGTAACACCGTTGCACAGATGATACGGCAACAATGATGCTCATTCATGGCCCTAGTTTTACTAATCAAAATTACGTTTATAGGAAAAAAATAAAATGACCTACAATTTAAAATGGAAGGAGTAATTGACTAGCTGAGCCGACGCGTCTGTTTTGGGGGGACATTGCAATATTGCATTATTATGTCGGGAATACTAATAAATAAGAAACATAATATTGTAAACCAACCCATCAGCGTCTGATTTCACCGCACACCTATTTGCAAGCAGCCGCAGATCAACATATAGCACGTGACACACCACGATGGATGGCGATCGACACCCCGTGGTTCATAGATCGGAATGCCATCATCGGCGCTGTCGAACCCCAGGTAGATCGCGTCAGCGCTGATGGAGGGGACCACCGATGGCAACATGGAAAGGGCTCGCCTCCGGCCAATGAACACCGCGCCAGCCCCAGCCCACCGACGGGCACCATCTTCCTTGCGTCCAAGTCTCCCTACACCGTATACCTCGTATCTTTTACGGCGGCTGTCATGTATTGCATTCACGGTCCACGAGCATCAGCTCTCCGCCATTGTCCACAAGATGAACGTTGCCCATCGTGATCCAGTAGAACGGCCTATTCAGCTCGGCGGCGATGGCTAGTCGCACGCGGTGGCTGGTCGGCGCCGGTCTTGTCCGCGCGCTCTTGTTAAGTATGTTACACAATGTATACGTAATAATACATGTGTATATATACGAAGGATTTGCCTGCGTGCTCTTGTCCCTAAAATTGAAGTGCTCTGTATATATGGATATTCCTAGAAATATACTTGTTCTTCTGTAACCAATAGATATATTGTACTTTAAAAGAACAATAGAGAGATATTGTATAGGTTCAATCTAGTCTGTACCTAATACTAAAGCAATGACTACAGTACGTCAAAAAATTTAAAAAATCCCCTAATATTTCAATAAATTAATCTTGAGCATCATTTTGCCTCCATCACTGACAATCGAGGCCGATAGGCTCGGCACTGGAATTAAATGGGAACCCGACGTATCTGATGTGATCCCTCTCCCAACCGGCTCCATCATCAAGGTCTTATTTAGTTCTCCAAATTTAATTCTAAATTTCACTATGTAAAAAGAGGGAATTGCTCAGGTGCTCCTCTTTTAAAAAAATACACGGATCTCAAAGCAAGTAATGATCAAAATAATTACTTAATATTTAAAGGGCATCTCGGTCTTTTATTCTTGGATCAGGATAGCGCAACCCAATTTCTCCCGATGACTCAATCCCTCACCATGGATCAGGTCTTCGTTGTTAAAAATATCATAGATCATCGGTTTTTCCTCCTTCTTCCTCTACTCTCTGCGGCAAATCAATTATAATCAAACACTCGTCGTTTTCTGTCCTTCCCGATCTGCAGTTCTGCACTCCTTGATAGAAGGTTTAATTCTTAGAAAATCGTGGTGTAGAAGCCTAAATCGTGTGGTGCATGCAACTGAGCTCAAACGATGATTAATTTCTCTTGATCACATCAAGAGCAGCATTTATCTTTAAGGACAGCGGATCAAAAAAAAAGAATATTCAGTGTGATGAAATAAGAAATCCTTGCTGCTTCCTTGTTTATCCAGAGCTTGGTCGGAAACAATCTGCAAATTCCCAATCGTGATTGATTTTCAGTTAAGGACAGAAACGGCACAGGATAGTGATGATGTAGCGCGCATTATTGTGCCGTGAGTTCGCGATTGATTTCATCGTTGGGATTAAGAACAGGAGCACTATCCCGCGATTCGGCCGTCATAGGATTGCTGAAAAATCGGATCGCGCTAGCCGCATGGAAGTAGTAAGAAAGACAAGTTTACCCTTCAATGATTAATGAATTATCTAAAATGTTTATCTGCTTTAAGATCCATGTATTTTTGTAAAAGAGGAGCACCGGAGCAATTCCCGTAAAACGAAGATTCCTATCACATCAAAATGTGATGCATATATGGAGTACTAAATATAGATGAAATTTAAACTAATTGCACAGTTTTGTTATACTTTGCGAGACGAACATTCTGAGCCTAATTCATCAATATTTTGATAATTATTCACAAATACAAACGAAATGCTACAGTGACATATTAATAGCAAAATGCCAACTTTAGCATGCCAAAGGTAGAAACTAAACAAGGCCCAAGAGATCGTGCATCATAAGCGCGCCGCTGCCGCCACCGCTCCCTCGCGTGCGAGCGACACGATTGTTGTGCGTGCCCCTGTAAGAACCGAGGCTCTCGGCCTCACGCTCGGCTGTACTGCCAGCGACGGCTTCAATCTGGGAACGTAGAGGTTGAAGGAAAAGAGGCAGAGATTTCTCAACGCTTCGATTTCTGACGGCATGTGCAGTGTGTAACGAGCCCAATAAATCTCCCACTCCTTCAATGCCAGCGTCGGTAGTTTCCTCACGGCCAATCCATCTCCAGTGGCTGCGGGCTCAGATGGAGGGCTGCGTACGCCGCCGCGGCAGTGGTGGCGACGCCGGCCGGGGACAAGGATTCCGTGAAGCTGCAGCTCCAAAAGAGAGAGCTCCCACGGTCGCGAAAAAAAAAAGAGAGAGCTCCCACCCTATGTAGACACGCAGAGCCATCGAGGCGGCAAGCTCCACACAGCCCTAGCCAAGTCCTGCGCCTCATCCCGCCTGCAAAGCTGGACCTGGACCTAACGGCCTCTCCTCAATCCTCATCGCGTGCTGCGCGCGGGTTCTCGCCTTCTCTGTCGAGGACTGGAGCGGTAAGTCCTTCGCTACCACTGAGTGTGCCACGCCATGAAGTCATGAACACATGTACCTTGCTCTTCTAGCAGGAGTGTGGGACATCCTGGCGTCTCTTCTTGCAAGGAACCCTAGTGCTTGCACACCAACAGCCAAGGATTGTGTACATATACAGCACCGCCGCGTTACACCGAAGGCTGATAGCTCGTGGTCAAACGCTTAAGGGTTCCATCAACTGCGTGTAGTGGCTTACTGCAAAGGATGCTGGCCGCTATTGTGTTTATGAGCTAAACAATGTTCGGTCGACTGGTAATTAGTGGTTACTGGAAAAGAAAATTACAGTTTTATGCGGTGGGTAGATCATATGAAGTTTATAGCCAATTATTGATTAAAAGATTCCCTTTTATGCGGCAAACATTTGTCTTCTAACATGTTAATTTTTTGGCATTTTGGATTATCATTTTTTGACCGGATTTTCCAATTTTTGATTTCGGGTAAAACTGTGAAACCGAAAGTTATTTAGAGGTGCAGTGGTGAATGGGCAGTATTCCGCCACATGAACTACACGGTGCTAAGTAAGCCATTCGTCTGAAATAAAGTAATGTATATTCACTTGATGATGGATTACATTTAATATATCTATATAATTTTCACCCGTAGCAACGCACATGTACTTTTGCTAGTTTTATATAAAAGTGTTAGAGCCAATCTTTTGGACATATCTGTAAGGATAGAGTATTCATAAAGATGGATGTGCCAACTGTATGTACATGTATGCAAGAGTGTGCATCTATATTATGTCTTAAAAAATCTAGAGATAGAGTAGATGTAGATGTTTATATCTTTGTAAAATATACCGTGAGGTAGAGACACTTCTCTAACTTGAACTTTCTCTTCTACGATAGTGTTTTTGAAACAATATCATTACTGATCATCTCAATAGCGAGTTGATCGTTGATTAGTTGTTAAAGTTCTTTGTGGACTTGTGGTGGATTCGAGTCCTCGACTTGGCATGGGTGTCATATTTTCCTTAATTTATTCCAGAACTATTATTTTAGTGGTACAAGACTTTCCCGTCTACAGCTAGCGAGGCGCCTGTGGTGACTTCATGAATTTCAAGATCGGATATGCCGGTCCATTCTCTCGGAGGTGCTCATAGGGGTAGGGTTTGTGTACATTATTCATAGAGATGAGTGTGCATACATGTGAGTGTTTGTGTGGTCCGTATTGGTCTTTCTATAAAAATTATCATCTAAATATACAGTACCACTATCATTCAGTATTGTATCCATCAACACAGCCATCTCAGTGTTAGTTATTTTGTGCGTAAATTTCATGCATCGACAAAAATTGAAAAAATCTCCAAGGTAAACGTGGGACACAGGTTTGGTATATAAGCAAAACAACTACTCGTAATCACTTGATCATCAAGTAACAAAACCATGTCCTTTTATTATTATTGTCATCAATTTAGAACTTGGTTGGCATCAGAGAGTAGCCATGTAATAGGTATACACAACCCGAGACCTAGCAACCGGAGTCTAGTAGCTCCTCATGCATGGCTTCCAGCCCTCCGAGCCCTTGCCGGCACTCCTAGCGTTGGCCCTCCTTCCCCCCCGCCGCCC
>OAMR01000075.1:1068300-1080265 GCA_900205405.1 Echinochloa crus-galli
CCCGCCCCCGCCGCCGCCGCCACCACCGCCACCGCCACCGTAGGGAAAAGTGCACATACATTTCTTGATGAAGAATCGACCTTTACAGTATCCACCGGTTCTACCCTCTGAGACACAGTGGTTGACACAAAGCATATTCGACCAGCACTTTCCTGGGAAGGTCCGGCTTGGCATTCTGCACATTTCTTGGGCCTCCGCACCTTCACACACAATCAAATTCATGCATCAACCATTCAGCAACAAATCAAGAGGCAAGGCCATTAATTTAGAAGGATGACAATATTTTTTTTTGAAGAAACAGGAGGGACCCTACTGGTTATATATTAAAGCTTTAAGAAAAGGATGACAATAAATTAACGCATGGATTGGATGAACGTTCACCACAGATCAGGAGGAGCAAGCACAAAGCAGTTGTCGCTGCAATCTTGCCCTTCATGGTTGAACCGAAACTAATATGAGATTTGCTTTGCAAAGGTTGGATGAGGAAGGGAAGAGCGCAAGTCGATCTCTATTTATACTGTTCCAAGTACGTCCATTGCGACCATGCGTAGTATATGCATATCCTTGTCTGAATACTCGCATATTAATTAGCCAGACTTATTATGTGCATTATTGCATATATTTATTTATGCTCATTAATTATTGCATATGTATCTTGGTACCAGGTATAGCACCAAAATGATCGATATGCATATTATATTCAAGGCATTTGTCTTCCTTTTTATCTAAAAGATGGCATTTTATACGTCTTCCTTTTATGCAAAAAGATGCATATATATCCATGAGATAAAATTGGGCTGTTGTAGCTTACCGGTGAACCTATCGTTGAATATCCCAATTACTGTACGTACACGGCATCGGCACTGATGGAGAGCGCTCGATCGTTGTACGCCCGGCCATCGGCCCATGCATACCCCATCACCGCCGCGAGTCCACCGACCCCGCGCGCGGACAGGCATAACCTAATCTTGAAGCCCAACCGGTGCACCTCGTATCTACTACGGAGTAGTAGCTTTTCTGTCGTCACGGCGCCCACGGTCGACCACGAGTCCACGAGCATCTGCTCCTCCACGGCCGTCAACGTCCATCGATCATTTGCTGACTGCTGGGACTAGGTCGTGGGTTGGGTAGCCCTACTGGTGGCGAAGTACTGTAGAATTGAAGACATCTGCTGCTGCCGTACATATGATCAACCGCTGTCCAGTGCTCATCGTCTGGCTTGACAACGGTGATCGTTCTGATCGCGCTGAAATGGACCGCGATTGATGGGGTGATCGGCAAGGGCAGTGCTTTTGAGATCAATTGGTTGCGCTGAGATCGTGACGTGCTGGCTCAGCGTGGCCGGCGGGAAGTCGGCCGCCTATGTCACAACGAGGTTGCAACTCGATCACAGAACAAATTAAATTATTTATTATCTCCCAGCGATAAGCTAAGTATACAATCATGTACTCTCATTGTTATGACTATATGCACGCAAACACTACCTCGCTCTACGATCACCTTCAAGAGATTAGAACGGCAGATCTGGTCTTGATATTTATGAAATCATCACAAGCGCTTCTGATGTGAACTAGGGTTCCCAGTCTTCGATATTAACAGGGATGTGGCCTACCACTGAAAAAACACCGGTTAATTTTTGAAATAATTTCAGAAAAATACGAGCACTTATGCCAAGTCGAGAACTTCAACCCATAAACAACCTTAGCGGTACCAACTGACCTATAGTTAGTCAGTTCGCAACCCCGTAACAAATGTTGCACATATGAAGCGGCAACAATGATGCTCATTCATGTACCAACTGACCTATAGTCAGTTCGCAACCCCGTAACACATGTTACACAGATGATGCGGCATCAATGACGCTCGTTCATGGTCTAGTTTTCCTAATCAAAATTACGAGAAAAAGATGACCTACAATTTAGGATGGAAGGAGTAATTGACTAGCTATGCTGACACGCCTGTTTTACGTGGACATTGCAATATTGCATTATGTCAAGAGTTGCACATATAGCTCAAGATACAGAAATACTAAATGGAAAACATAATATTGTAAACCCACGTAGCAGCGTCTGATTTCACCACACACCTGTGTCCTTTAAGGCTTTAAGTCGTAACTGTAAGGATAGCTCGTGACACACCACGATAGATGGTGATCGACACCCCGTGGTCCATAGATCGGCATGCCATCATCGTCCCTGTTCTCGAAGGCAGGGACAGATCCAGGGGGTGCTTGGGGCTTGCCATCCTAACTCAAAACCAATGGAGCCCTTAATAAGCTCTCCCTACAAAATTTAGCCATGGATGGAGAGGAGAAAGAGGAAAATTCGAAGGAGGGAGAAGAGAAAGGAGGAATAAAGAGAAGATGAGACCCTTAAATTGGTACTCTAAATCCGCCGCTACACCGAGGTCTATAGAGTGGCATGTCATCGTACTTGTCTTAGAGTCAAAGAGGCTAGGAGGCCTTATTCATGAGATAAAATAGGTTATTGCCCATTTTATGTGTGGATACATCTGTCACAAAAGTAATTCTAGCGGCTGTTTTAAATCAAATATTTTTACTAAGTTTATACACAAAAATACTAATAATTGTGATATCAGATAAGTACTGTTAGGCATATATATTATCGTGGTAGAGCTATTTTTAATTTTTTACTAGCATTAAGATATTTTGAGTTACACTTTAAAATTGGAAGTGTTTTATTTTTAGGACCAATGGAGTAGAATGTATATTTGAGGTGGTTTCCTGCCAAAAACAACCGCACGCCTACAAGGTCTTCACCCATTCCGGAGTAAAATGCACCAGCGGTACACGAACTTGGCACGAAGTGTCATCCAGGTCCATAAACTCTGAAAATGCACACCCAAGTCCCTAAACTTGCTAATCGGTTCACATGAGGTCCAAATCTCTATAATCAGTAGTAAACCGCATACGTGGCATGTTGACTGAGCGATGACATGGACATGCATATGTGGGCCCCACATGTCAGGCCCATCCCTCACCTACCCTTCCCTTCTCTCCCACCCGCCTCCGCCTCTTACCAGCGCGGATGACGACGACAACAGCCATGCCCGGGGGAGGGGGAGGAGCGGACGGCCCACGCGGGAGGGTTGGCAGCGGCGGCACCTGGGCGCGGGAGGGACAACAGCAGCGGCGCCTAGGTGCGGGATGAGCGGACGGCGGTGGCAGCTTGGCTTGGGAGCGGGAGGACCGGAGGAGCAAACAGCCCCGCGGAGGTGGGTCAAACGACGGCGAGCCCGAGCGGGAGGGATGGCGACGACTGTCGGGCGGCGGCGGCCTGTCTCAGGCGATGTATCTGAATCGGCGTGACGTAGCCGCCAGCTCCTGCTCGACCAGCTCCGCCTGCCGCCGCGCCTGCGCCCGGGCCTCGTCGGCCGCGGCCTTCTCCGCCATGGCCAGCCGCAGCTGCCCCCGGCCACCTCCTTGAGCCTCGCGCCGCCGCCGTTGCCGACATCTCGCCGCCGCAGAGGCCGCGCGCACCGCCACCGCCGCCTCCGGATCCGATCGACAGCTGCAGCCGCATCGAGTCGGCGCCCAGATGGGGGCTAGCGGCAGGCGACCCGGCGCAGCTCCCGCCCGCGGCCGCCGCCTGACCCTGTGCCCAGCCGCCGCGCGGGCCGTTCCCCTACCACCGTCGCCGCTGGATTGAGTGAGGGGGAGAGAGAAAGAGGACCAGAGGAAGAAGGAGAAGGTTGACCTGACATGTAGGGCCCACATATGCATGTCCATGTCATCGCTCTGTCAGCATGCCACGTATGCGATTTACTACTGATTATAGAGATTTGGACCTCATGTGAACCGATTAGCAAGTTTAGGGACTTAGGTGTGCATTTTCAGAGTTTATGGACCTGGATGACACTTCGTGCCAAGTTCGTGTACGGCTGGTGCATTTTACTCCCCATTCCGAGCCTGCCAACTTGATGTTGGGCCTTGGCTGCCTGGACGTCCTTCGCGGCCTGGCTGCCGGCGATGCTGAAACGATAGCCCGTGACGCTCCATGATAGATACTCGTCCACACGCGCCGAGGTCCATAGACCGGCACGCCGCCGCCGCGGCCTCTGAATCGACGAGGCTCGGAGGTTCCATCCATGAGATGAACCGGGCTATCGTCCATGTAACTTGTCAACAGATCGCCGAATCCCAGGTAAATCGTGTCGGCACTGATGGAGGGGAACACAGACGGCGAGACGGAAAGGGCTCGTTCCTGGCCGATAAACACCGCCCGTCCACCGAGCCCACGGACGGGCACCATCTTCCCCGCGACCAAGTCCACCCTGTACACCTCGTATTTTCTCGGCCTCCTGCTGCCATTGCACTCACGGTCCACGAGCGTGAGCTCCCCGCCGTTGTCCACGAGGTGCACGGTGTCCCACATTATCCTCGAGAACGGCCTAGTCAGCTCGGCGGCGACAGCCAGCCGCGGCGGCTGGTCGGCGCCGCCGGTCTCCACCACCATCACGGCCCGAGTGGTGGCGCAGTAAAAGCGGCCGGCGTAGGACATGGCCGGCAAGAATAATTCTCCGCGACGATCAACCACCGTCCAGTGCGCGTCGCCAGGCTTGGCGACAGCGACCGTTCTGATCCCGTCGAAATAGACCGCGAAGGTGCAGTCATCGGCGAGGCCAGCGCCTGACACCTCCACCAAATCATCTATGCGGCCACGGCATTCCGCCACTTCGGTCTGGGTCATCAGGGCGGTGGCCGGCGGGAGGTCGGCGGCCTGGCGGGTGAACGGGTTGAGCAGGCGGACCACGAAGGTGGCCCTGTCGAGGAGGACGAGGAGGCCCTCCGTGGTGGGCCCGAACGCGTCGTGCCCGCGGAGCTCCGGGAGGTCCACGTGCCTGCAGCCGCCGGTGGCGACGTTCATGAAGCCGCGGCGGTAGGGGTGGTGCGTGCAGAGGGTCTTCTTCCTCTGTCCTGAGAGCATGACCCACTGGTGCGGGTGGAAGCGGCGGTCGAGGACGCCGTGCTCGCGCGGGTCCGTGGAGCACAGCCGCCACGGGCGGCAGGTGGCGCGGAAGGAGACGTAGTCGGCGACGTCGTCGGCGAGGAGGCGCTCGGCGATCAGCCCCAGGGGCCCGTCGTAGAGATTCGCCCAGTCTCTCCAGCCTCCAGGAGTCTGGACGCGGGTCACCGACGATTGCACCGCGCGGTGCTCGCTTCGCACCCCAGGTAGGGAGAGAGGGGGTGCGGGCTCTGGAGGCCGCCGCTCTCTTCGCCCCACGAGAGGTCCGAGCATGAGTATGGCTGCCTTGCTTTGATCCCCGAGAGATCCGGCCGGAGCGTGATCGATGATAGCCAGGAGCCATGGGTGGTGGGTCCACAGTCACAAAAGTTCCCGGAACGTAGGTACGAGGAACGTGGAACGTGGTACGAGGAACGCTTATTGTAAGTTCCCGGTTCGCAAGGGGGTATACCTCTTCGGGACGTTTGGAACGTGAAGGGAAGCGCGATCCCTGAAGAATTCGAACAAGTTTTCGGAACGTAGCTGTGCTCCCAGCTTGCATGTGCTCCGATCTTGTAGCCCTCAGTGGCCCTTGACAAAAGGCGCAAATTATGGTGGATATAGACTAGTTTGTCAGCTGTCTTTACATTCAGCTTGTTCCTCTTTGCACTATGGATGTATCCAAAAGAACTCCAAAGTCTCTCGGCTGATGAACTGCTGACAGGTTGGGAAAGAACTCTTGCTGCAACCGCTGCCAAATTTGGGGTCTGGGCACCATAGCTGAACCGTCTGCTGGTACACCTTCCTCTTCTCTCATCTCGATCCAGGTCGATTGGAACGCCGTTCCCATTCACGATCCCTCGGCGTTCCGGCGACGTTCCCTTGGAGTTCCCGTTCCGCGTTCCGGAACGAAAGTTCCGGGAACGGGGAACGCGGCCACGTTCCGTGTGACTCTGGGTGGGTCTCTTCCACCGCCGGGTGTGGAGACGACCGTCGTCTGGGCACGACGCTATTCCGCTCCGAAAGGGCGTCAATTTTATGGTTTGAAGACGTGACTTTGGATGGTGGATCCCAAGTCGTACAAGCATAGAGTCCTACTCATATACTATTACTTAATTTCCATTTTGAATTCCTGAAGGATTACAAGTTCATCATCATATAGCATATCTAATCCTGCGTTTTTTTTCAGTTCTGCCCTTGCAATGACTAAAAGAAGACAATACTTACGCCCTCACATCCCACCACTAGTGCAAAATCGCATGATGCTATGAAGTTGCTATGTGTTGATGGATTTGAATCAGATGAAAGTTGTGAACTCATGCCATGCGACTGAATTTTATAGATTTGGCAACGCAGGAGTGATTTTAGAAAGGGATAATTGATTCTGTGACTCCCTATTCAAAAAAAAAAACATGATTTCTTCTTTGTTTGTGAGGTGGTGGAGCTGATCCTGGCATACAGAGGCACCAGAATCAGCTCGCTGTCTTTGAACCCCAGTTGCAAGAAGCATTGACATTGTCTTAATAAATCATCCTTTAATTTCTAGAATATCTGGAAAGATCAAAGTACTAAAGTAGGTTCCATGGAATGGACAACGGCTTTGCCTTCAATCCGACGTACTACTATATTTTTCTATGGGCAAACTTCAAGCCCAAAGGAGTTACCCAATGGATGAAATGAGATGGAAAAATAAAAGCAAACAGGCACACAGGCTTTATGCTCTTGACGTTCCTCCATGGTCCCTCTCAACATGCTGCACCAGCAATACCGGATCTCGAAACGCCTTGCTACATTTGGGGCAAACATCAACTGTCACTCGGCCACGACTTGGTTGCTGGTTCGTCTGGTGCGATTTCTCGACATGTTCAATTAAGGCCCCCACAGTGGAAAATCTTGCTGGGCAATGAACACACTCCTCCACGAGGGCACTGCTGCTGCTGCTGTTTGGGGAGATCCCATCCTTAGCTTTCTGGATGGCTTGGCTAGTCGCAGTGCTCAGTTTCTGCATCCTAGCTTCAGCAGACGATTTGAAATTCGTTGCTGCACTCAGAAGGCTGGAGCTCCACCATGAAGAACTATTGTTGTTACTGCTGTTCGGACGTGTCTCTGCTTTCTGACTTTTCCTTAGCATATTTACAAAGGGGAAGCCAGAGTCCACTTTTCTTGGTCCTGGGCACTTGTGATCAGGCCCAAATCTGTGCTTCAGGCAGTGTTCATTGGTGCAATCTTTGCATCTTATTGTGTTGGAAAACGTCAGTATCTCTCTGCACCCTGAAACAGGGCATTTCTTTTTCTTTGTTACTTTCTGGTAATTTGATGGATCACAGTCAGTGTTAACATGAGTATCCCAGGTGATATTTGGGTCTTCGCTTGGATTGAGGCGAACCCCTTTAGCACAGAGTGGGCAGATGAGGACAGTGACATCCTTCAAATTTGCATTTGGACATTGGTGTGTCGTGTAACTTCTGTGCTGAAGGCAAAATACCTAAAAAAATGGTCCAACAACCCTATTAATACTCTGACTGACAGTATTAGCAATGATAACTATAGACAGGAAATATAAACAGTAAGCTTTCAGGCAACACGTAAGCTGTCACCAACTCTTACAACAAATACAGATACTACTTTTTCTATAGAAACATGGGAAAATGACCTCAGGCACTATCCTTCCCATTATTGCTATGACACTCAAGAAACGTCAAAAGGGTTCAAATAATTCTTTTTTAAGTAAAAGGAGTAAAATGCCAAATTGTATATCTGCTACATTTAAACCTTGCGACAAAGAGGACATGGCGCCAGTAAATTACTAAAATTGTTAATACAAAGCTCTGCCAGATTAAAAAAACTCGACCCCTGGGGGAATGACCTCCCCTGAGGTTTGACACGAAAAATAGAAGTTTTTCTCTTCTGTAGGGTCAAGAAAAGGCCACGAACCCCGGCTACCCAGGACGTGCCACTGACAGTGGACCACGCATAACTCTGTTTAAATAGCACGGCGAGTGGCCCTTTTTTATTTTTTCCACAAATTGTGCAGCACCCAGGAATTGAACCCTGAGTGGGAGCTCCCCATCCAGTGGCCTTTGCCACTGCACCGTGAGCTCCTTTGCAGCTCTGCCAAATTAATAATCCAGGATTTGCAAGCTCCAATGTCATTTGCAGAAACTGAGCTGATACAGGATACGTGTTAGGTGGGAATCATGTACGAAGAGGGCAATGTTATCCTTAGCATTCCCCATGCATTCAGTTTATCATAGCTATCACTCAAAGCGAACATATACTCACCGTCATCGCTATCACTCAAAGCGAACATATACTCATCGTCGTCGACTAGGACATCTAACTTTCCTGTAACCCATGTTTCTGATTTTACTCGTGTCCAACAATGTCTTGTAATGAAGCAACAAATTGTTCCAATAAGAGAAGACGCTTTATGTTTGCAGTTAGCGACCAATCATTGGCATTCGATACAATACAGATACGTACTATTTTCCCAACTAATTGTTTCTTTTTGTGTGAAGCATTAAGTAGTCTGTTTCATGCAATCCGCATGACAAAGGTGGTAGACTTTCAGATTGAAGGAAAAGACTAACTTCCATGAGGACATATTCTAACAAAGAATAACTTGAAGCGCGCCAAGGGCAACTAGCAGGTTACTTTGGACCCCAAATACGATGGTGCGTGAATCAGTGACCATTTTTATGGCCTCTAGTAATAAACTAGTTGATCAAATGAACAACATGTTTCTTGAACATCTTGATTTTTATGAGTTGTAGGCTCAGCCAAGTCCTACCCCAACTAGCTTGGGACAAAAGGCTATGTTGTTGTTGTTGTAGGCTCAGCCAAGTGGATAAAAGTGTCATATAGAACATGTCGACATATATTACATACCTAATGGTAAAGGGTGAAACAGGAACTCCATCTCACTAACAAATGGAGTAAAGTGAAAGCGCCACCTGAAGATGTGCACAAGGGATCATTCTTCTGGCCAAAGGTTAGATACACCATCTCACCGAAAAGATGGAGTTGGTGTTGCCCGGTCACTAACATGAGCGGTTAAGGTTCCCTTTTCCATCTCTTCAGGTTCGTCCCTACTACCTAGGAGGAGTAGGAGGTTGCCATTCAGATCATTATCCTAAAGCCTGGTCAATGGTTGCCCCCAAGCTAAGTAATACTCCAAGATCTATCTGGAGACACCACACCCACCAGATTTCCAAGGAAAAATCAGTTCTCAGGTTCCATGATCCCCAGAGCAACAATTCTACAGCGCAAGCTTAGCACGCAAATTTGCTTGCGCCAACAGTCCAATTCGGAGTAAGTACCCCAAGCATCACCGCATCCAAACAGCAAAAGTTAACGGGGGAGATTGCAGGGAACGTACGTTGTCGCAACGGTCGCAGGTGAAGGGGAGGAAGTCGAGGGCGGCTCGGTCGTCAAGCGGACGGGGCACGAAATCGAATAACGAACGTTTTGACGGGGTTTTTGCAGTTAAGGGCCTCTGATTATCGGGGAGTTCGGTTCGAGGTCCTGGAATATCTGTGGGTCCCGGATTAGTTTGTTGCCAACCCCTTTTTTGTAGAGCAGGTGAGAGTCGGTGAGACGGTGCGAGCAGGTGTCGCCGTATCGGCGAAAATTCTGAATTGGAACTACAGTACATACACATGACAAGATTATCATCAGAGATTTGTGGTGTTTTACTGCAACTTACTGTATGCTGCAATTATCAACGTGTGTTTGGCCAAATTAGCATGTGTTTCCAAGACAGGAAGCTCGGAGCCGACGAATTTGGCTACAAGTTCACCGGGGTTAGGAATAGTGTTTGCACCAGAAAACCGTCCCGAATACTACATTGTACACGAGACGCTTGACGGCAACGATTCGTTGAGCTTGGGCGAAACGTGGACGGAAACGTGCTCGGTACTCCGCTTCCACCAACTCTCACGAGACGCGTTACGCGCAAGCGCGAGATGCTGAAGATGATGATCAGGACAACACCGACGGACACAAAACCCAACAAAGTCGCCGATTCGTTGGGAGGGCGGCGCCGATCGAGCCCCACACGGCCGGGCGCCGTGCCGGTGCCGGTGCGGATCCCGTGATCCAAGGGGCGGCAACCGCGACGACCAAGCCCCCGCCCGCGAGGCAACGAGGCCGGGCGTACGCTCAGTGCAGGAACGGAGGGCGCGACGAAGACCGGCGAGCTAGTCCACCCGGCGGCGGGTCCGCCGCGCGGCCTTTACCTGACCCGGCCTCGGCGGCGGGCGGCGTGGTTGACGCGGCCGCGACCTCGTTTTCGTTCGTTGGCTGACTCGACCGTGTCGTCGCTTTCGCTCGCGTTGGTGGTTTTGCTTGCCCGGGTTCCGTGGACGCGTCCGTGCCGCCCGCACGATCGGCGTGTGGAATCGGGTGCGTCCGGGAAACGCAACGAAATTTCTGTGGGACGGGGACACGGGACACGGGGGGAGGCTGACGACTGCGAGTGAACTGGGCTCATTCATGCTCGTCGGGCCGAGGTGTACGCCTTGGGCTGATCGGGCTGCCATTCGGTTCGTCAGTTCTGGATTTGTTGGTGATACAGCCACATTTTCACCTGCACGTCCTTGTGAATTATATACAAAGGTGTCTTTAGGGTACGTTTGGTCGAGGAGGAATGGAGCCGTTCCATGCTACGTTTGTTTCACGGATGCGGGAATGGAACGGTTCTAGAGAGAGAATATTCTCTCAATATGCCGGATGAACTCGCTCGAGGAAAATGAGCGGACGAGTCCGCTCCAACCCACGTCTCACGGTGCCCTGCGGCGAGGCAGAGGTCGGAGGGCGGGCGGAGCACGACGGGCAGAGGTCGGAGGACGGAGGGCGGCGGGCGGAGACCAGGCTGCGGCGACGGCGCAGCCGAGCTGCGGCCGCCGGCGAGGGTGGAGGGAGGCCGGCGGCGGCGCTGCGAATCTGGGGGAGAGCGAGGGAGAGATGAAGAAGAAGAGAGGAAGGAAGCGGAGGCTGACAGGTGGGCCTCACAAAACGTTGTTTAACGGAAGATGAGCCTGTCGATGTCCATTCCTCCAACCAAACACAAAAACCAGAGACATTCCATCCTCCCAACCAAACATAAAGATGGAGCCGTTCCATCCTTCCAATCTAAAATGGAACCATTCCATTCCACCTCGCTCTCCAACCAAACGCACCCTTACTGTCTATCATTGTTAAGGAGTAACAGAAAACTCCAATGGAGTACTGCAACAACAATAAGAACTCGTCCTAAGTTCCTCAAAAGACAGGAATGCACTTTACCATCCATGCTCGAGCTTTTTCTGTGTTTAGCTCGGACATGCAAGTGCAGGTGTTACACTTAGAAGAAGAGGGAGTACAGTAAAACCCCACATTCACACACTAAGTTACTTGGTCGGAACACCTAGTGGTCACATTATTCACGGCAAAAAGAACGACCTACGACCAAATACACAAAATACTCCTTTTAAATATAAATACATAAATTACTAAGGGCTATTGCTCATGTCACGAGCTACGGCTGACGACTTGAGCAGCAACTCTAGCTACTCATGCCTTTACTCGAAAAATAGGAATTAAGAGCCCTAAAACACATTCCAGCATTGGACTCTATTTGGCTCTCTAATTTATAGATGCTCCTACTTTTTCTTCTTCGGCCCTTCTTCCAAGGGTGAAGTAGGGAGGCTCCTACTCACTTTTTCTCTACTCCCCCTCCCTCCTCGCCCTCAGCTCCTACATGCTTGCTATACCAAGGCCGACCTCCATCATCGTCCTGGTACCAGGCATCGATGCCCTAAGCTCAAGCTCCACCATATCGAGCTTGAGATCTGCCACCGCATGGAGCTTGGGCGGATTTGCCGCCGCTTCAACCCGAGGCCAATCTTCGTCGCACACCCACTTCTAGGGAAGTGAACAAATAAAAATAATAAAAATTAAAATAGAGTTGATCCACTGACCAACAAGTTCTACATGTCGTGGCAAAATTTAGAGGCAAAATT
>OAMR01000075.1:1095642-1112141 GCA_900205405.1 Echinochloa crus-galli
AAATGCGCGGGCGGGGCGGGCGGGCCGGGCACGCTCGGCGCCGTAGCCCGTAGCGAGGGAGGCTTGGCTGCAGCGCCGCCGGGCCCCGCGGGGCACGGGAGCTGTCGGTAACCCACGTGTCTGGCCGCCCCTCCCAGCCGACAACCGCGTCTGACCCGCCATGGCTCCCCATGACGTGGTGGGCGCGCCTCGCTCTCCTTTTCCTGCCTGCTGCGGATTCCTCTTCGCGGAGGGGGGACCCGACCCTCGAAGGCTGCCGTGGTAGGGTACGTTAAGGTTGACCTTGACCGCGTCCACGAACGTGACGCGAGGGGGCTAGCTGCTGGGTTTAAGAAGGATCTTCTGCGCGTTATCACTATCAGCAGCCGTAACAGGGCATCATGCAGTAGCGCAGCTACCCTATTGTCCACATGCTTTGGTTTTACGGCAGGAAACAGGTGCACGTTGCGTCGTGTCTCACGGGATCTGCATTCAGTTTTCCCTCGGGACAACTTCGAACCTAATCAGGAAGATCTCTATGGACGAATTTGGAACGTCATGACTAAAACAGTCGCTAAATTTGGATGAAACTTTAGGGTATTCCCAAACCTTTTTGTGTTCATTATACTTTTGCTGATCATCTGTAGACTTTGTCTAGTGCTCTGTCTCACGTAATTGAGACATCACCTTTTCGCTTTACATTACACCATTAGGGCGACCGATTCCATGGAGAAAACAAATGAATGCAATGCGCATTGGCTTAGCGTAGAGGATCCCTGCTAGCTCGACCGATCTTTTCCGTTGTCTGTTTCCTCTGCGGTATCAATCTCTGGGGCCCTCGTGCGCATATAATCTAAAGCCAAAGCAGCGACCGAGGCCGATTTCACATTTGGCGTTTCTACAGGCGAGGCGATCGATCTTGCGGCCTGATCCTCAGTAATCCGCCTGACGCATGGCCGTTCCTTGCCACTGAAGCTTCGTGCTCCTTCACTTTTCGTTTGGAACCTCTCGCTAATGGAAAAAAAAAGAAGTGATTTTCCAAGCGATTCGCCACGTCCTTTATTTGGTCTGGACGCGTAGCGTCGTCACAGAATCATGAGCCCGGCCTTTCCAAACATTCTTAAAACTAGCTGTAAAGTCATTAATAAGGTAAGTTGGTTCCAGCTCTCGTCGACTCGATGCGCATGCATGCATGCATGTCATGGCGGGAGTCACTCTCGGGGTTCTGGTGAGCCAGATGATGCCATAACCATAATAACCACATTGCCATGCATGCATGGAGATGCACCGTGCGCGCGCGTGTCACACGTACTGCCCGGGGTTATGATGCTGTGTGCCACAGTATATGGTAGTAGGGGTAGCTTTCAGCGGGCAAGGAAAAGAAACGCACACAGACAGAGCAAGGGAGAGACGTACGCCGCGTCGAAAGATGATGAATTGAAAGAGGAACACACGGGGGCCACACCCCACGTCCGTGTGTTTAGTGTGCGCGCGGCAGGTTAGTACTAGGACCAGTAGCCGTGCCCCCCGGCTCCTTCGCCATCGCCATTGCTCGCCGGCCTCCAAAAGCTTCAGAGCTGTTCCAACCACTAGCTAGCTTGCGGCTCGCCATCGACACGTTCCATGGCCTCTGAACGCGACAAGAATGTTCCTGAAATCAGACTCATGTTTTTTTTTCTTTTTCTTTTTACCTGATGAGGCCTCGTCTGGAAGCAAACGGTAGCATAAACGATTACACGAAGACGTCGACCGACGCTGGTCATTTTTACCTGAGGACGAGACGGGCAATCGCAGCAAATAAGCTCGATCAGTCGTCTCATTTGCCTCTTGTAGTCTTGTCATATGGCGGTCTCACTCACTGCCATCTTCACCATCGATTATACTACTGCAATATACGCGAGGAATTAATGATTTTGGATTTTTGGGCCAAATTATTCTCCCGTAAAACCTTTTGATCGAATTAGACGCTGCCAACAGTGCCACGCGGCGTGTCGCTCTCGCGCTGACACGAGCCGGCCATGGCTGCAGCACAACGGAAGGGTATGGTACAGTACCGCCCAGCTCTAGCCCATCCGTGATCCATCACGGCTCACGAGACGTGGATTTGCTGATTTGCACTTGCACATACAGTAGGCGGAATGGCGGATGTCGACGACCATACCGTACCTTATTCCCTGCCCCTCAACGGCTAACGTCCAGCTCGTCTCCCACCTGACTGACGGGTGACGGGTTTGTTCGTTTCGCTTCGGTTCCTTCGCTTCTGACACCCAACCCAACCACTCCTATCGGGGGGCTTCCGTTCACTTTTTAATCAACCTAGCTTAGGACACAACAAGGCCCATTTCCTCCATCTTCTTCCTCCTACCATCGCCTTCTTCTTCCTCCGCCCGCCGCCGCGCCTCCCGCCCACCGTCCGCCCCTGCGCCGCCCCCGCCTCCGCCGTCTTCTTCCTCCCTCCGCGCCGCACGACCGCCGCCCCCGCCCTTTCCGCTGCCGCGCCGCCATTTCGAGGTTGTGTGAGGATGATGTGTGGGGTCATTCATGTTATGAGCCTGTCTCTTATACACATCTAGATGTGTATAAGAGACAGCCCCTCCGCGCGGCCAGCCCGCACTGCCCCGGCCATGCGCGCGTGGGTGTCGGGAGGAAGAAGAAGACGCCCCGGCCATGCGCGCGTGGGTGTTGGGAGGAAGAAGAAGAAGGGATCGGACGGTTTATAATTGTAGCACGAATCTCAAACATTGAAAGCTAGGTGGTCCAAAAAACTTGTGGAAGCTATATAGGATTCCCGCTCCTACCCGGCTACTCCTCTCCACATTCCCAATCGCTGCTAATCCTACGCCTCTCAACTCTCAAGCAACAAGAAGATGCTTCCACCAAACGCATCTCCGCCGATATTGCGCTGGGCCCACGAAGGAGCGGGAGACGGGCGGAGCAGGGAAAAGGCCCAGGCCCACTTCCCTTGTCTGCGCCTACCGGAGTTTTAATTAACGGGTGCGATTTAAATTAATTAGGCCGGGCCCACGCGGGGTTAACGCTAATTCCCTCCGCTACCGCTCCTCTCTCGCGTCACTGCGTCAGTGACTCGGTGGGTGCGGTCAATTTCATCTCGCTCGCCAGGGCCACTTTGATCATGCGACGGTGACCTGTGTTAGTGTTACCACGGGCCGACCACGTCTTATCGCCATGGTAACGGAATATCTCTTTCTAATCTCCCTTTTTACGTGAGTAGTGAAAAGGGAAATCACGCAACTACCCTCCACGTTAGATTGAAGACTTTTTTGGGGGGCTTCATTCACAGCTAGCTAAAATCATACTAGCAAAGCTACTGTAGTGTGCCATGCCACACGAGGCGCATGAGGAATTGTTTCAGCTCCTAGTTTGTGACTTGTGAGCAGAACCTCCAGCTCAGGTTTTTGTGCTCCCGGTCTCACGATGGGTCCAGAGGAGCCGAGAGACTAGAATAAATAACAGACTAGAATAAATAACAACTGAACTCCAATCAATTAAATACAAATCATTTGCAAACCGTCCTCAGTTATGTCTCAGTTTACCTGGATCACACACTAGCTAGCTGAATAGCTGATAGCTCAGCACCGCCGTGACCGGAGCACCGTCACTGGAATGTTCCGCCAATGATACCTACCCATGGCACGTCGATAACGAAAACAATTCGACGTGCGCAAATAAAGCGTATCTATTATCTAATCCCCAAGTTTTAAAAAAAAACACACTATCCAATCCCAAGCCCGCAAAGACACGAGAAAAAAAAGAAATAAATCCTCAGGCTTGAGAGCACTGGAATTAGTAGTGGGTGGATGGATGGTAGTGTCAGTGTGAGTCAGCGCACTCTTGCCACGCGACCCTTGCCTTATACCCCCCAAAATTAAACATCGCCTCTTCCGGTGTTGAGAAAGCGAGACGAAGCCGCCCAAAAGCCGCGAGAAATGGGCACAAAAAATTTCTGAAAATATCCCGGCCGCGCCGGCCCTGTGCCTGTGCGCGCGCGCGCTTGCCCTCCGCCGGTGGGCGCCACGCACTGCCACGGCCTCCGCGGCTATTTAAGAAGGCGCCCCCCGCCACCATCCTACTCACCACCACCGCACAACCACAACGCAGACGCACGCAGCTCGCCGCCTTCAGGTGAAAGGGAGCTGATCGATCAGGTGAGCTGAGCTGAGCTGAGCCGCAGATGGTTCCGCGGCCGGTGGAGGCTTAGCGTTGGCGATTCGAGGACAGGACGCGGGCGTGCCACATGTTGAGTGCGCAGACGGCGGCCAGCAGCAGCAGCAGCGGCAGCGCCGGCGTCGAGCAAGAGAGGAACGTTGTCGAGCAGGAGAGGAGCATCGTCGAGGAGAGGCGGCCGCAGCCGGTGGCGGAGGACGAGGAGGAGGAGGAGGAGGAGCCGGAGTTCAGGGACATCCACCCGCTGAGCCCGGCGCGGAGCCAGCTGCCGTCGTCGTACCGGAGGGGGCGCGGGGAGTCGTGGGGGTCCGCGGCGGGCGGGAGCAGGCACACGTCGATCCGCTCCGTCGGGAGCGACACCGCCCCCAGCGAGCTCTTCCCTACTATGAGCAGGGAGTTCTCGGCCATGGTCGCCGCAGCAGCCTCCGCCGACACCGCCGCCAACGCCGCCGCCGGTGCCGGGAGCGACGCCGACAGGGACGTGGACGCGATGGGGAGGATCGGGGAGGGCGAGGAGCTGGAGGAGACGAACCCGCTGGCCATCGTGCCGGACAGCAACCCCATCCCGTCGCCGCGGCGGGGCCCGCCGACCCCCGGCGGCGCGGACCTCGCGCTGGCTGGCGGCAACGGCACCCACGGCCACGCCAATGGCGGCGAAGGCGGGATGTCGGTGGGGCAGGTGAAGAAGGAGGAGGTGGAGTCCAAGATCGCCGCGTGGCAGATCGCCGAGGTTGCCAAGGTCAACAACCGCTTCAAGCGCGAGGAGGTCGTCATCAACGGATGGGAGGGCGACCAGGTCGAGAAGGCCAGCGCCTGGCTCAAGAAGTACGAGGTAAATTCACCATCAATCCACTGACTAAACTACCCTTGATCGATCCAGCGACGCCATTTCCGACCCCCGACTCTGAATTTCTGAATTCTGATACATACGTGTGTGCGTGCAGAGGAAGCTGGAGGAGAAGCGGGCCAAGGCGATGGAGAAGGCACAGAACGAGGTGGCGAAGGCGCGGCGGAAGGCGGAGGAGAAGCGGGCGTCGGCGGAGGCCAAGCGGGGCACCAAGGTGGCGCGCGTGCTGGAGCTCGCAAACTTCATGAGGGCCGTGGGGAGGGCGCCTTCCACCAAGCGCTCCTTCTTCTGATGAATCCCCCGCCCCGGCCGGCCTCGCCTTCAGTTCGTTCACCATCACCTCTCCTCTGCCCTGCTGCCCTTGTGCAATCTTGTTTTGTTGGATTGGATCGTTCACCGCTTCACTCCACGGGATCAGACAGAGTGATCAGTGCCGTGCTAGCTGTGTGGAACGCTTGTTTTAGTGTTGTATCCACATGTATGATTCTTGCAATCTTTGTTTCTTTCTCTTTTTCCTGTTTCGTGTTTGATATGGTATTGCAAAGTCGATGGCCAGGATAGACAGGGAAGTACACGTGTTATAAGAAGGATGTGCTCTGCCTGAGTCTTGAAGGCAAGAGCTGCCTGTATTTTCTTGGATTTTTTTTCCATGAAGGATCGTGTATGTCAATATATGAACAAAATATCAAGTGAATTACCGCTGTGTAAATTTGCGTATTACTTACCTGAAGTCGTAGCTTTTACTATTTTCATCCATTTCTCTTCTCTCTTTGTTGCCTCCATTCACTACTGTAAAGTTTCCGTGCTTCCAACAGCAAGACCTGCACCCTTTGTAGCTACCAAAATGTTTAACCAGCAACTTTTTGACAAGATTATAGGAAGCATGTGTTCTCAAAACTATTTTCCTTTTGAGGAACCACTTGAGGATCAATTGAGCAAAGTACTGAATTCCATGAACGTGGGATTGTATTGATCTCCACGAAGTGTAATTGAACATACTCTGATCAGCTTCGCTTGGCAGGCACATCAGTGTACATGCTGTTCGATGAGACTACACTCAGTTCTGCTGATGAGATAAAACTACAGTTGTGTGGTTAAGCTGGTCCGGTGTTCGGCCTTAGTCGAATGTCACCTCAACTCTCACTTCTCAGTCACATTAACATGGTGAGACTTTTTGAACGAACATGGTGAGACTTTGAGAGGAACAGCACACATCGTTAAACGCCCATACTGTATCCGAAAGTGACCTTTGCAAACAGGAGCCTAATGAGATAGGTCGTCTACGTCTCGCTAAATAAACTCTGGTCCATCATCATCTATAAATATATAAATCCTCCTGACCCATACTTCCAATTGACATGATCATAGTTTAAGAAAAGCAGGCATACACTGGTACAAGTTTGCTAAACAATATATCTGAGAGGAAAGCGACATTCAACTTAATTTTGACGTGGACTTTAGTAAAGTGTATGGTACTCCACACAAAAGATGATATGCAATATCTTTGGTTTGGCAATGGCAACTAAGGATTTGGGGTATGGACGCAGTATTTTCCTTTTATTGTTTAGCTCGGTATAGTTCTCTTTTAACTTAAAAGTATTGCCCTGGGATACACTTAAAAAAAGTGATTGTATATAGTGGAAGTGTGAAAAAATGTGAATGTGGTGCATAATTAATTGTTAGAATATTTTGCATACCTCAATCTATAGTGAAGTGACAAAAAAGTGGCTTTGGTACAATAATACCTGAGAATTATGCCGTCTCCGTTTTGGAGGAAGAAAATTGTCTTCCATGCCTCTTTTGGACTGTACGGGAGACCGGTGAATGATGCGAATCTATGGATTCCTTGCACCTAGACGGAGTGAAGACGGCCGAGGACCCACTAGTGGGCCGCGCCTCGTATTAATGTTGCATCATCATATTATTGAGGAACGACATTGCCAGGCCCATAGACTGATAGACAGGACTAGCCCATGTGCGTACACGGCGCGCAGCAAGGCGGCGCAGCAGGCAAGCAAGCTCACATGTGAACAGAGTGCGGCCTGTTCTTCTGTTCGCTCGTGGAACATGGCGTGTTCGGAGCTTCACCTGTCAGCGACAAGTGGTCACAACTTACAAGATCACGAGATTAGTACAAATTGCATACGTAATAGAGCAATTGAATTATGCTTAAGAGTATCGAAGAAGGTGAGGTTATGAATTACGCGGTGAAGTTATGTCATACCTTGTCTATGTAACTACGGTTTATTTTCATGCAATTATCTGAGCTTAAAATGAACGGACAACAGTAAAAGTTACATCCGCAAGTGCTCAGTTGCAAGTAGGATAATGTGTTACACGAACAGAAGAGCAGCAACCCAAAATCAAAGGGACTCTGCTTATATCATAGTACTATCTAGTAGATTGTTGCAGACATTGAAATTATTTATGTACAGAAACTACTGTGTGAACCTGGACGAAAACGATGACCACTGTACAAGACACGCCAGCAACGAAGCTAGTGCAGCAATAACACGTCTCTCTTCTCTCTGACAAGTATATCAATATTGCATGGCGCTATATAAGACTGCCAGTATGTTCTCCACTGCTCTCACCAGAAAATGCCTCCGGAGGTTTTGGCAGATCATCCCATCTGGGCAAAGCCTCGTCACTCACGTCAGAAGCATATGTCTCTGAAGGGTTTGGCAGACCAACCACATCAGCCGAAGGCTCATTCACAGCAGAAGCATCAACTCCAGAAGGGTTGGTCAGTTCAGGCACATCAGCCACAGGCTCGTTGAGGGCAGAAGCATATGGCTCGGGTGATGTGGTCAGGTTAGCAATATCAACTAAAGGCTCGTCCACAGCAGAAGCGTCATCATCTGAAGATGAGAATGTACTGAACAATCGAGCTGAACCAATGCCAGTACCATTGCCAATGTCCTCCAGATCAGAAATTTGCGTTTCAGAATCAGATGATTCAGCAAGCAAGACTTCAAGAGACGGGCTGCTCTTACTTGCAACCTTTGGGCTGGAGGTCATGCCCAACATGTCATCCTTGAACTCATAAAGCAAGTCACAAACCTTTTGCAGCTCTTCCCCAGAAATCCGTGTTGTAGTAGGACGATCTACAATGTCTTCAAGATCTTCCATGTAATTTCCTGATGTGGCATTCGTTGAAACAACAGGCTCTTTGGCAGGTGCTCCACTAAATGACTCCATACTACTCAAATTTGACCAGGAATGCATCACATTCGATTTAGAGAAGGTATCATCAGGGCTCCAGTCCGAGCTGTTGTTATTATCAATCCATTCTTTCTTGGAATCTGTAGCATGATAGTGAGAAAATACGGATTCCATCCCAACAGAAAACCTACAGCCACTCTCTGCATTCAGGCCGCAGGCCTTATCTGAGACAGCTACTTTTGTGATGATATTGTGCCCACTGGCAGCATTTCCAGGAGCTGCATTGCTTGACCCGTCAAAGTTTGCCCTAATGGATAGACTAGAAAATAGTTTCCCCTCGTCCGCATCAACCTCAAGAGCTTTCTTCACTAGAAGTTGACTGATATTTTTCGAGTTTTTATCAGCTCCAGCCAATGTTCTCTCAAAAGACACTTTTCCGACACCATCATTACCGCAGCATGCCTCAGAAGTAACATTATTACCAGAGCTAGCATTCCTTGCTGCAAGAAACTCTGCTAAGGACATGACAGGTCTATTTTCATTCACCTGAACCCCATTATCAACAGCTTCAAAAACTGTAGGAGGCTCCAGAGGTCCAGTACTTATGGCATTTGGCAACGAGTCCAAATTAGGACTATTGCTTTCTCCATTTACCCGACTTCCATCATGAATAGATTCATCAACTGTATCAGGCTGTGACGGGACATCCAATGATTCTGTGCTTGCAACAAATGACACCTTTTCCGGATCGAGATCATTGTTCTGTTCATTTACCTGAACCTTGCTATCCAACATTTCCTTTGAGAAGGAAGTATGTGAAGTTGCATCAGTTTCCTGAGAAGATATGAAGGTACCAACTAAATTTGCATCATCAGATGTACGTATACCCAGATATTGGTCAGCTGAACCATCTTCAGTGGATATTTCTCTATTTCTTTCAGGAGAAAGGGAACAACCCAAGGAATCATTAGTATTTTCAGCACTTAAATTACTGACAGCGTAAACAGCAGGTTTTGAAGATGGCGTTCCTTTGGTGGATGTGAGTAATGCCTCCAATGCTGAAGCCAATGCACCATTGATGGATACAGGTTTTTTGCTCTTGGTGCTGTCAACAGTGTTCTTGCTCAGAGTATTATCATATTGTGCATGATCATCATTATGATCACCAACTTCTGCTTCTTTCTCTTCCTCCACTTTATCATCATCATCATCATCTGGAAATTCAGGAACCTTGACAACTAAACCTGGGGAAGTCTTACGCTCCTTTTCAGAAGATGGAGCACAATAGACAGGTGAGAAAGACCCATCATGAAGGTTTCCACCAGGTAACTCAGGTTGAGCAATAAAATCAGGGGCCTTCACAAGTAGCCTTGGCACCACATTAGGCCCACGAAAATTGACAACATTAGCAGCGTTATAGCAGGAATCATCTGAAGAAAAATCTGGCGCCTTGACAGCTAAATCTGGCCTCCTGTCAGTTATCGAAGCAGGAGTTCCATCATTAACATCATCACATGCTTTCTCCTGTGAGTGTGCTGTGCTAACTGCAGAAGAACCTCGCAAAGACTGAATCTCCACAGAGAATGAACTAAACTGTTCCTCCAGTAGCTGAAGCCTTGCCTCAATGCCACCGAGGGGCTTTATCATGGTGTCCTCAAACCTAGTAGAGCAGTATAATTCCATCTTCTCTACCTTAGAGAGCAGAGTATCCAGTTTTCTCTCAATACGATTATAAGGAGTAAAAGTTTCATTCGTAAGGGGATTAGCAAGATGATCTGTGTTTGATGCTCGCTGGTCCTTCACTGATTGCGCATGTGTACTTTCTGTTGTTTGTGCAGGCAAAGAGAAAGAAGTGGAGTCCTTGAACCGGAACTCTCCGTGGTTGCTTTTTTCATTAGATACTGTTTCACTATCAGCCGGATTTATTCCACTTTGTATCCCTGATGGCTTATAACTACTGGTGCTACTTAGCCCTGTTTCTTGCATAATCTTTTCACACTGGCTGCTCTCTTTCATTGCACGATCTTGGGTAAGTTGAGTTCTTGATCCACCAGAAAAATAACTCTCATCAATTTTCAAATTCCTTGATTTGGACATTTGCATAAGACCGGGAACAAGCATAGCCAGCAAAGAACTGCCTCCCATGTTTCCAGGACCTGTTACTGAATTATCATTGGTGGACTCAACAGGATCAGCAAATATGTAGATCTCCTCAATGTGCACTGATGTCTTTGACTGAAGTGACAGAAAACGGACAGTAAGAGACACACATGGGCTCACATCAGTCATCTCAGCAGTTGCTTCATAGTGTGCCTGCAGAAAAACAAAAGATTAATAAGATGACTAATGACTTTACTACCTAATAAGGCCCAGCTGGTTGCAACTTTATTCTGCTGCCCAGCACTCTCACTTCTTTATAGTGTTTCCGCTGAAGAAAAACATAAACCACCTAACAAAGAAATACACGCCTTATCTTATCTGACAAACTCACACAAGAAATGATCTAGTTATCTGATTGAGTGATTGTCTCTGGTAATCACTGGCAATGAAATCTCATGTATTTCGAATAATTATCACCCAGCACCTCCTCCTTTTATTTCAAATAATTAAGATTCGATATCTCTCAGTTTATTAAATCTACAATGTGCATTCAAACCAACTTTTTACATGCTGTTGGGGATTTTAATGATTGAAAAGGTTTATGTTGCAACAAGGTGTAGACGTCCGGCCAGTAAAAATGTTGCAGTTGAAAGTTGAAACCACACCCAGCAGAGATTTATGGTCTGAATACTACATGGGGAATTACCAGAGTATTTTCTTGGCAGATTCTGACTGCATTCCTTTCTTGAGCTTCCGACGTGTTATTTCCCATCGGAGATTCTGGAATTTTGACATCAACCCAACTCTCTTCATCACTGCTACCGCTTACACTTTTGGTCTCGTGCTCACGCTTGTCGCTAGTTGAAGCACTACCATTCAATTGAGACATACTTTCTTCAGCACAGGACGGTTCTTTAACAGCAAGTCCACAACGTACAGTGCATAGATAATCCTTGCTGGTACCCTTTGCATCAGTAGAATGGTACAGTTCATAAATCCGAGCTGTGCTTCGCACATATACCCTGTGAATCTCGTACTTTCCCCTGAAAGTAACTGAATAACATCCTTGAATTAGTCTTGAGCATAACAAAATTGACTTGAAAATTATCTACAACGGGTACTACACGATATATAGAATGAAATGAACCGGCTACAAATATATATACAGAATGGCATGCAACCATCTACAAATTTGCGCTACTAAAGGCTTCCATGGAAATTCAACGGTTCAATAGAAGATAAGAAAATCAGGTATGATGCTCTCCAAGTAGAATTGGGAACGTCGCCATAATCAGTGTTTAATGGGCATTCCATGACGAAGTGGAATTAATGTTAAGCTATAGACGTAAAACATTAGCCAACGTAATTTCCAAAGTAGAACACCATCCAAAACTAACAATTACTGTTGCTATAATCATGGACCCATTAAGAAGCACTAGAGTGTTATATATAACTATAAGCACCACTCCTCCAATAAAAAATTGCATTGTTCGTCTAAACTGCCATTTACGCCAATTACATGGCAAGTAAATGCTACAGAGCTGCCAGCCATATTCACCTAGATGATGGTTTGGCTGATTAGTTGACTAATCAATCGTTTTTCGACTGATTGGCTAATGGTGACTGACTAGGCAGTTTAAAGGTATAGGTGAACAAAATGGACCGCTGTATCTGACACAGCGATCAAAACATCAACTTTTGTACCGACATTACAAACAGGGATTGCCATCTCGACATCCTCTATACTGTAGTTTATTACACAAAACTGTGCGTAAGATTAACAAAGGAACCCAAAACATTCATATGACACTTCCAGTCCAATACTCCAATGTAATGACAGCAATAGAATTTCAGAACCCGAACAGAGATGGCCATTTCAGTTTAGCTATACCAGCCTACTAGGGCTTTACCGGCTCAGACGCTGTCCAACGCAAGGAACCACACAGCAATTCCCAACAACGCGCGCATCTGCATCCGATCAACGACCCGACTGACGCAAACACGGCAATTCACAACAAAACCTCGCAAAATTTTGACTAAGCTGGTAATAGTCCTATCGAAGGCAGAGCGAGGACTCACCAGTGACCTCGCAGGGAGGGGCGTCCCCGTCCCCATCGCCATCGGGCGGCGGGCGGGAGAGTACGATGCCCGCGGGGGTGGCCTCGGCGTCCTCGTCGGAGGTCTCGAACGAGATGGCGTCCTCCACGGCCCCGCCGCCGGGGCCCGGGGCCCACGTGCTGGTCGCCGTCCAGGGCCGTCTCCCGGATCCCGACGCCGCCATCTCGCACTCCCACGCGCTGGGTGGTCGAGTCGGCGTGCGCTCGCCGCTCGCCTCGGTAGCTTCCGGATTCCGTCGAGCGATCTAGCTTTAGCTTTCACTACACGCGAATCTGGTGGTGCCTGCCTGACTGACCGCGGATCTCATTTCATGGGCCCATATGGTCTTACAGTTTTCTAATACGCCGTATCCTAGGCCCGTGAACTAACTCGAAATAACATGGGTCATGAGGCCTGACGGCTCCGTTTAGCCCATTTACTTCGTCCAAATTGCTATCCACACGTGTCAACAAAAAAATCGTTATCCACACCCGCGCGCTCGGTCCACCGCAGGTCCGCTGCTGACTCTTCCCCGTCGGCCTCCGGCAAGCGGCAACGATGCAGCTGCCAGTCCGGCCGCTCGCCGCGAGCGCCGTTGGAGGAGGAGGTGGGTTCTCGGCGGCTCTTCCACGGTCCTTGCGTGAGCGGAGGGGGAGGACGTGTGGCAGGGTAGTCAGCTTCTCGTCGTCGGGGAAGGGGGGCGAGGAGGATTCGGCGCGGGGCGAGACGCCGGAGGAGGCGCGGCGGCGGCTGGCGGAGCTCGACGCGCTGCTGGAGGGGCTGGTGGAGCCGAAGATGCGGCCGCCGACGCCACCTCCTCCTCCAGGTAGCTCCAGACTCTGCCTCGCCTACTCATGTGCAGCGTGCTAGTAGCCTCTGTACGTGTCCGATCTCCTGCTCTATTAGAAGAATTCAGTTGAATCAGTGTCATAGACGGGCAGACCAACATCTTCGTCACGAGCCTCACCTAACTTTGATAAATGATTGAGTACTCCGTATGCAGTACAACTCATGCCGGTTCTAGCAGTGGTACATGCATGCAGATGTACCTGTGTTGTAACACGTTTGTATAAATGCACCTTTCACGGTTTCACTTAGTGTAGTTGACTAGTTGTGTTCTTAATTCCTCGTACATTTAAGGCATTCCTTTTAGCTCTTTTAGTAATCTTTAGATAAGAAATACTGATTTTCAACCATATGCGGTTTGATATGAGTCATCTCTCTTGTTTTTCAAGCCAGTTCAATTTCTTATGGGGGGCAGAGAGAGTATATTTGCAACGAAAAGCTTTTTTTCAGTTTTAATCACAGTTCTTGCTCATTCACATCGTTCAGCAATCCACATCATCCGATATATCAGTATATCTTACTGTTGTTTGCTTGAAACAGATCCGTTCTTCGACCAAGACATGATTTTTGACCGAGACATGATGACAGGCCGGGGATCAACGGATGAACTTCCGGAATTCTCCCCAACATACGTGGCATTCTCCACACTGGCACTTGTTATCCTTACGATATTCACCAACATCATGTTCAATCTGTACATCAAACCTTCTGTTGACGGCGTCGATCAACCCGTGAGAATTGAGAGAGTGCCTATGGTAAATCCGGCAGATCAGCTAATCGAGTAAGCTTCTGCATGCAGAGGATACATTTCTTTTATATAGGGAGAGAAGCTACATCTGTTTCCAAGTGGAATGGGAATGTTTAATTTTGTCCCATCACTCTAGCTTAATACATGTTGATGGGAGCTTTGACGTGTCTTGTATGGTTGTATGCACCTTCATTTCTGCTTTTGATTGCAAGACTGCACGTGGATCAACCACGCCGTTTCTGAGAATCAACATCCTTGATCCAGCATACCAACGTGGATCACGAGTGAACATGAATATGCGGTTCCCTTGTTTAATCGGAAGAATTGCAGGAAATTTTATGATTGCAACTGCTGCAGTAACCACCGGGGGACACCAGAAACACCGACACGAATAAGGTGTCAACGGTGGTCAAGTGAGGGGCAGGAGGGGTGTTCTGGTCCCCTAGCTAAATGGTACATCGGTTGCTATTTTTGGCTTTTATTTTGGTTTCTTTCCGTCCTGTTTCTTTGATTTGGCTTTTTTCATTTCTCGTTAAATATTGCAGTGGTCTTGTGGATATATTTCGTGCTCCAGGAGAGATTGAGCTTTCTGCTTCACTCAGATTTCATTAAACAAGACCATGAACTGCTTTCCTGTATAATCTTAGATACTAGATACTGCGTCTATCGTTTCGTCATGTATTTTGTCTCAGCGATAAACGGTACCAGTACACACTGTTTTCAGCTTTGGGGGGCTACAGAACAGAGCTTTAACTTTTCCTCCAACTTTTCTTTTGCGGATGACACTACACTTTTCTTTTATAAAAACCGGTCCCATTCTGCCTCCGTGAACCGTGATTGCCCGTTGTTTATTCCTCTCCTCCCTTTGAAAAACAAAAGAAAACCTGATCGTCTGTTTTTCAAAGCCGTATCTGGCTATAGTAGTAACATGCCCACTAATCTAGCCGAGCGAAGAACATGCTTCATGGTTTCGTTCGTTCTCTCCTCCTCCCTCGGGCGCCGCGCGACCTGCAGTCCAAACTGCCGGCATCGCATGTGCCGCGTGCAAGGTTTTTCCAGTTAAAAGTACCGCTAGCTAGCCGAAATCTAGAGCACGGGTGCGTACGTGTCACGTGTGCGCGTTTTCGGCGCCCAGCTCCGGCGAAGCTGCTGGCCTGCTGCGGTACGTGATGGGGAAGAAAATCAGTTGACTGGTAGATCGGAGGTGCGTGACCTCTCCCGTCACGCTAGATGCTACTACTGCTATTACGAGCAGCAAAGCAGATCTGGCCGGAGCCAAACCCACGTCCACGTCGCCATTGATTTCCGGAGGTCGAACAAGGCAAGCACTGCCACCGCGCCCGCGAGTCCCCCAGATCCATGCACCTTATTCGGAGGCCGCTCGCGCCGGGACAAGTGTCCGGCCCCCGCTGGGGTCTGGCCTGGCCACCACCCCCCGACCCCCGGGCGCAAGTCGCCGCGCTCGTCGGCGCGGGCGGCCCATGCGCTCGCGCCTCGCTTCGTCAGACAGACCCACCTCCCCGGCCGGGCGCGCGCTAGCGCCGTTGCCTTGCCCCCATGCGCCGGCGTGATGGGTTTTGGGGTGTAGGCAGGCGCTGCGCGCTCACACCAGCCAAAAGGGGGCCGCGCGCGGCGCGGAGGCATGGTCGCTGGATCGATCGGATCGGCCGGGCTCGGCTCGGCTTCTTCCGCGAATCAGCCGTCGCGGTCACGAACTCAGGATACGTGCCGGGCGGGGTCCGGGGGCCCGGCCGGGATCGCACTGCCCGCGCTACCGAGCCAACGTTTCCCACGCTGCTGTCGGGACTCGGGATCGACGACCGATCCATCAGTACATGCATGCATGCATGCATTTGTGCGTGGCGTGGCTGGAATCACTGAATAATTCACCTGGGCCGGCGTAGTGCGGCCGGGCTGGCCGGCGTCCGGCCACGGCCCTACCGCTACCGCGCGCCGAAGCCGCCGCCACCACACACGGCGCGGCGCGGCGCGGGCCTGCAGCAAATCGCACGGGGTGAGGGAGGGGTGGTGGGACTGACGGACGCTGGCGATGACGTGTCCGTGTCCCAGGCCTCCTGTACGTATCTTTCACCCTTGCCGGCTGTCGATCGTTGGCGGCTAGCCGCTGCAGCGTAGCGGTAAGCCTTTTTCCCGACGCGCACGTGACGGGTTAAACTCGCCGCGGTGGAAATGGAATCCTATACTTGTGCAGCAGCTGTACACAGATCTCGCCACCGGCCGGAACGTCAGTGTTACGGCGTCGTTCAGTGTCTGGTCCGTGCACTCGAGTGCCGAGTCTCGATCCTGTGTCAAATTGCCCCCTGGGCATTTACGGGGATCAATGATCACTGCGGCATCTACGGAGATGCCGTCTCACTAATTACGACAGGAATGGGTGGACCCCCGCCCGGGCGTGCTTTTCAAGCGGCTGTGAGCCGGAGCAGGGAAGTGATTGCGAGCTTATCCTTCATGGGTTCGTGGGAGCAGTAGACGCCCCTTGTGCCCTTGGCTAGGCAGTACGTAGGCACCCCA
>OAMR01000075.1:1118143-1135191 GCA_900205405.1 Echinochloa crus-galli
CGTGTGCGCGTTTTCGGCGTCCAGCTCCGGCGAAGCTGCTGCGGTACGTGATGGGGAAGAAAATCAGTTGACTGCAGATCGGAGGAGCGTGACCTCTCCCGTCACGCTAGATGCTGCTACTATTACGAGCAGATCTGGAGCCAAACCGACGTCCACATCGCCATTGATTTCCGGAGGTCGAACAAGGCAAGCACTGCCACCGCGCCCGCGAGTCCCCCAGATCCATGCCCCTTATCGGGAGGCCGCTCGCGCCGGGACAAGTGTCCGGCCCCCGCTGTCGGCGCGCCCGCCCGGGCGGCCCATGCGCTCGCGCCTCGCTAAGCTCCATTGCCCCGATGCGCCGGCGCGATGGGTTTTGGGGTGTAGGCGCTCCGCGCTCACAACCGCCAAAAGGTGGCCGAGCGCGGAGGCATGGTCGCTGGTGCTGGATCGGATCGGCTGGGCTCGGCTTCTTCCGCGAATCAGCCGTCGCGGTCACGAACTCATGATACGTGCCGGGCGGGGTCCGGGGGCCCGGCCGGGATCGCACTGCCCGCGCTACCGAGCCAACGTTTCCCACGCTGCTGTCGGGACTCGGGATCGACGACCATACATGCATGCATGCATGCATTTGTGCGTGGCGTGGCTCGAATCACTGAATAATAATTCGCCTGGGCCGGCGTAGTGCGGCCGGGCTGGCTGGCGTCCGTCCGGCCACTGGCCACGGCCCTACCGCCACCGCGCGCCGAAGCCGCCGCCACCACACACGGGCCTGCAAATCGCACAGGGTGAGGGGTGGGTGGTGGGACTGATGGACGCTGGCGATGACGTGTCCGTGTCCCAGGCCTCCTGTACGTATCTTTCACCCTTGCCGGCTGTCGATCGTTGGCGGCTAGCCGCTGCAGCGTAGCGGTAAGCCTTTTTCCCGACGCGCACGTGACGGGTTAAACTCGCCGCGGTGGAAATGGAATCCTATACTTGTGCAGCAGCTGTACACAGATCTCGCCACCGGCCGGAACGTCAGTGTTACGGCGTCGTTCAGTGTCTGGTCCGTGCACTCGAGTGCCGAGTCTCGATCCTGTGTCAAATTGGCCCCTGGGGCATTTACGGAGATCAATGATCACCGGGGGGGCATCTACGGAGATGCCGTGTCACTAATTACGACAGGAATGGGTGGACCCCCCGCCCGGCCGTGCTTTTCAAGCGGCTGTGAGCCGGAGCAGGGAAGTGATTGCGAGCTTATCCTTCATGGGTTCGTGGGAGCAGTAGACGCCCCTTGTGCCCTTGGCTAGGCAGTACGTAGGCACCCCAGTGATAATGCCGCGCGCATCTGGTCCTGCGCAAACAATTCTCCCCCATCGTGCATCGTGTAGTACAAACATGGCCACTCCCTGCTCGATCGGTACACGATCCACCCAACTCGATTGGGCCTTGGCTTGGCGTTTGAATAGTACTAGCATTCATCGCGGCTCGGCGCTGCCCCGCAACGTGCACGCTTGCCGAACTGGGGTTGGTGCAGTGATCAGAGCGCGGCAGAGCACTAGAAGGGGATGGGCATCTTCATCCACCAGCCTCCTCCTCCGGGCCAGGCCATGTGGTTGCGCAGCTGGGGTGGTGATCACTGATCACAAGCCAGCCAGAGCTGCAAGCGCAAGCATCAAGCAAAGCAAAGGAGGGTGGCCGAGAACGCCCCGGCCACGCCAGCCCAGAAAAGGTGCCCGAAAGAATCCCTTCCCTTTTCTCGTTTCGCCATTTCGCCAACGCCACCACCCGCCCCATCGATCAGAGGAGCTCCTCTCACTCTCTCTCCTTCACATGCGCTCTCGTGTGCGGCCTGAACCCTGTCGGACGCATCCATGCCCCCATTATTTAGTTGGCACATGGGGGGACTGCAAGAAACCATTAACAAATGCGTAATGCTCTTCAGGAATGAAAGCTCGAGGTGATATCGAGGGCGAGCGCAAGAGAGGGGCCGACGACGTCGACGAGCTCTGTTTGTTGCCGCTGGGTCAGAGATAAGAGTGATCCGCATGCGTGGGCGGTTCTGACGCCACATAACTTTCGTGGCGTGTGGCTACGTGGCGGCACGAGGTGGCCGTGTTTGGCTGTTTGCTAGCACTGCTCATGGACTTCGCGTACGTCCTGTCCTCATCACCAATCGTTGCAAGGCCGGTGGGAGCTGTTGATCACACTCTCACACAGTGCGTGCATGCATGCACCGAATGTAACGTCGCCGAGCGGACGCGTCGTCGTCCAAACTGTATCTAGGGATTACTCTCGTGACGAAGAAGAGTACGTGCGTGCAGTGCTATACACCCTCCCGTGCTAGTAGTATTGAAGAGTTAAAGCACGCATACATGCTGTCCCTGTACTAACCTGGAGAGAGTACTGTTGTTCCGGATTAAATAAGCTCCAAACGCCCTCTCATGTTGACCCCTACAACAAAACAAACAATCCCAAGAAAACAGTGCGATCCTTAATTGTCCCCCATTGATCTGCCTCCTGCTAAGCATAACCAGGACAAGCGAATCCAGGGCAGGTGCTAGCTAGGCGACGCACATCTCGGTTCTCGGAGATCGCCACGCACATGTACACGAGTTACTACCGTGCCGAGCCGCGCCGCGCCGCGCCGCGCCGGCCGCCCAATAATGCCCCCGCCGGAGATAGAACGCGGCCGGCGAAGGCCGCAGCTCCCACATGCTAATCATGGACGCACCAATCGCGCGCGCGAGCCCGCTCTCTCGCTACGCCGGCGAACGAACCCACTCGGATCCTTCCCTCCCTCCCGGCTGGGCCACGTACCGGCCAGTTAACCCCGCCGGCCGGGACGGGGCGGCTTTGTCCGGTTGCCGTCAGGGATTCAGTGATGAGGCCGGAGGACCATGCCACGGTGGTGCTCGCGATGCGCACGGCTGGCGGCCTCGGTGTCCGCGCACGCCCCGGTCCGGTGGTGGGTGGTCAAAAAATCCGGGGCGAGCTAGGCGCCGAGGAAAAAAGAAAGCGTTTCCCCCGTCACGCCCGCGCCGCGCCCTTTTTATAGCCGCCTCGGGTGCGCCTCACTTCCGCACTCCATCCACCACCCTTGCAACACACTCGAGAGCCTGAACAAGGCCACCATTCGCACACACACGATGGCGTTGTTCCTTTTCTTGGCGCTGGTGGCGGCGGCCGCGGTGACGCCGGCGCGTTCGTGCGCGCCGAGCGACCTGCACGCGCTGCTGAGCGTGAGGCAGGCACTGGGCAACCCGGCGACGCTGTCGACGTGGACGGCGTCGTCCCCCAACTGCTGCGCGTGGGACCACCTCCGGTGCGACGACGCCGGGCGCGTGAACAACGTCTTCATCGACGGCGCCGACGACGTGCGGGGGCAGATCCCGTCGGCGGTGGGCGGGCTCTCGGCGCTCATGTCGCTGTCCCTGTTCCGCCTGCCGGGGCTCACCGGCGCCATCCCGCCCTGCCTCACCTCGCTCTCCAACCTCCAGTTCCTCACCATCTCCCACACCAACGTGTCCGGCCCCATCCCGGAGTCCCTGGCGCGCCTCCGCAGCCTCGACTCCGTCGACCTCTCCAACAACAAGCTCAGCGGCTGCATCCCGGCGTCGTTCGCCGACCTCCCCAACCTCCGGTCCCTCGACCTCCGGAGCAACCAGCTGACGGGCCCCATCCCGGCGGGGCTCGTGCAGGGCCAGTTCCGCTCGCTCATCCTCTCCTACAACCAGCTCACCGGGCCGATCCCGCACGACGACGCCAAGGACGAGATCAACACCGTCGACCTCTCCCACAACAAGCTCACCGGCGACCCGTCCCACCTGTTCGTCCCCGGGCGGCCCATCGGCAAGGTGGACCTGTCGTGGAACTACCTCGACTTCGACCTCAGCAAGCTCGTGTTCCCGCCGGAGCTCACGTACCTGGACCTCTCCCACAACAAGATCCGGGGCACCGTGCCGGCGTCGCTGGAGCGCCTCTCCACGCTGCAGAAGCTGGACCTCAGCTACAACAACCTGTGCGGGCCGCTGCCCAAGGGGCACGGCGTCATCAAGCACGGCTGCAAGCCGTACGCGCACAACCAGTGCCGCCGCGGGACCCCGCTCGCCGGATGCCAGGACCTCGAGTGAGCGCGTCGTGTGCGTGGCGGTGTGTGTGGTGAGCACGACGGTGCTTTGGTGTTTAGCTATAGACGAAAGTGGCTGCAGGCTGCGTGCGTGGCGGTAATGCCGATGCGCGCAGGTTGATCCCGAACGGGTTAAATGCTCTCCACGCTGCAGAAGCTGGACCTCAGCTACAACAACCTGTGCGGGCCGCTGCCCAAGGGGCACGGCGTCATCAAGCACGGCTGCAAGCCGTACGCGCACAACCAGTGCCGCCGCGGGACCCCGCTCGCCGGCTGCCAGGACATCGAGTGAGCACGCCGCCGCCGGTGGATCGAGCTGGTGCCTTTTCGTGTCCCGTGCGTGGTGAGCACGACGGTGCCTGGTGTTTAGCTATACTGTAGACGAAAGTGGGCTGCGTGCGTGGCGGTAATGCCGATGCGCGCAGGTTGATCCTGAGCGGGTTAAAGCGTGTACTGTACGTACAAACGACAGCTGTGTACGTGTGCTGTACTGGAGCGTGTTGTGTACTGTGTATTTGGTATGGATCGGATCGGATCGGCCTGATGTATCAAAAGAATGTTACTACATGGTAATTACGTTTGGCTTTTTCATAAAAAAACAAAACTTTTATTGACAGTGAAGTTGTGTGGTTGGTGAAATCAGATGTGTCTTCTGGCCTATCGAGAATCAGCGTGTCGTGGGCAGCAGCAGTGGTACTCTGATCTGTCCAGTGTCCAAACTGTGTTGGGGTCGTGGGAGCAGAGGCGGACGGTGAGGAAGCTCAGGCTTCACCGTTCCTTCGGCCTTTGTTTTTATAAGAAACATGTTTACCTCGTCTCGGAATTACAGCACAGCATGCTTGGCAGTCGCAACGGCCGAGTACTCACTCGACGCACGCCCTGGTGCTCCGTAGTGCAGTGTACAGGCGATGGCCTTGATGGTGAGTGTAAAAGCAGCCAAGACGTACAGATGCCGTCGGACTTGTCTCGCTCTGCTTCCAACGGTAAAAAAAACACCAGCTGCTAGCCTGCTACTGCATGGGTTCGAAACCAGCAGTACTGTTCACGATTTGAAATGGGCGAGGGAGCGTGTTTTCCATTCCATCGCAGGGAGACCGTTGCGCGGAGCAAGGCAAGGCTCCCAGCAAGCGCAACGGCAGCTCATTTTGAATCATGTTGGTTGTCGTTTTTACTCTGTCCCTTTTTACCAGCTCCAACGGTGGTGATTTATAACACGAGGCAGGCGATGATGAAGGTATCTTCACTTCTACAACTACTTCGGTGAAAGTGGACAGGTGGTCCAGGCCTCCAGGGGACGGGGAGGGACGGATTGAATTGCGCAAGAACAGAGTCTAGAGAGAGCATGCATTGTCGTGGTCACGAGGGCAAGGGGACGGCGTTGCTGATTGGAGTGGAGGGAGTGTGGGAGAGGGACCCTCCCTATCCGGGATCGGGAGACCGGAGACAGCAGCACCACCATGGAGTAGCTGGTAGCGGCAAATGAGGAGCGCAGGCCACGGGCTGTAATTTCCTATGGGCTGTTTTCTCGTGCTTTCTTTGGGCCGGGCAACGGGCTGCTTCTCGGCCTCGTTGTTGATTCCTTCCGTCAGGGGAGTAGATTTGCTGAATTTTTATTTTGGCTAGAAGGGGCGGGCCGTAAGATAATAATATATTTTGTGCTCCGATATAATTAGATGGGCTTGAAGCCCAGCATTTCTTCCATTTCTGTTAGTTACGTTAAAGGGCCTTTTTCACTATGATTCGGCCTTTTCGGAGCTTAATCTTCTCTTAATTTCGGATTCTGGGTCCAAACCGCTCAATTCCATTGGGCCACGTGAGCCCAGGGGACACCCAGTGCCGCTCACGGTATAGGCAATGAAGCTAATCAACTAATGGAGAATATTGAGAGCAAGATCTTCAATTTCGTGCCTCATGCAGTACGAATGCTCTGCTCATCAGCTACTCCGGTGCTTATGGTGAAAAGGCGGCACTCACAAGCCAAGTCAGCGGTAATGGCAGAGAAGAAGATGATGCCGAAGAACTTTTTTTTTTTTGGAAATTTATGCCGAAGAACTGATTGAGGAAAGGAAGGTGATGTGTCTACCTTTGAAGGTCAGAAATCTGATCGGTAGCAAAGACCTTAGTGTGGAGGGTAAGAGAAAGCTGAAGGAAAAGTGGAGGTTGTTCCCGGAGATGAGTTGGCCAATACCCTATTGAGCAGTGCAGAATCCAGATTTGTCATTTTAAGGAGGTTTCATATCTGGTTATGTGGTGGAAGGATGCAAAGCTAACCATTAATGCAACGATTTCGCGATTCTTCAGGCAAGTTGATGTTTCAAAAAAGAGAAATCGTGTGCTCGTGAGCTCGTCCACAACAACTGGTGAGTCGCGAATCCCCAACGTGCTCATTTCATTTTGAGTAAAATATATGGACGGTTTTGAATTCGTCCTGTAGTCATTTAGATCCATACACTCATAAAATACATTTTTGGATCCTAAAACTTATCTATACGTGCCATCTAGATCCCTAATTTTTCAAAATTCATTTTCAAGTCCCAGACTTGTCCCGACATGCTACCCGAGTTTCCAAACTCTCATAACGCGGTGAGAAAGTGAGAGACCTAGTACAAGAGTAAGAGGAGTCTTAATCTTCTCGTGTACTTGGACTAGTGATGATATCCACGACAAGTTTATAAATACATTTTAAGAGTTTATGGAGCTGGATGATACCCGTATACAAATTTGATGACCTAAAAGTACGTTCTGACAGTTTATAAATTAAGGTCTTGTTTAGTTCCAAGAAGCAACTCCCATCACATCAAAATATTGTAACAAGCATGGAGTACTAAACGTAGATGAAATCAAAAACTAATTGCACAGTTTTGTTGTACTCTACAAGACGAACATTTTGAGCCTAATTAATCAATTTTTGGATAATTTTTTGCGCATAAAAACGAAATGCTACAGTGGCGCAATGATTACGACGTGACCTCAAACCCCCAAGTTTACACTCCCAATTTTGGAACTAAATAAGGCCTAAAAACACCTCAGGACAAGTTGAATGATATAAAAATATACTCTCTCCGATTCAGTATTAGAAATCGTTTAGGTCAGCAACACGGTCACCAAAGCACAACTTTGATTTTTCATTTCTATAAAAATATTTCTTGAAAATTTATATATTTAGAAGTATATTTTAAGATCAATATATTTATATAATTTTACAATTTCAAACTCAGCGACTTAAATATTATTTATAATTTATATTCTCAATTTTTTGACTCAAATCTTGTCAAAAATTTAGTACGAATTTAGGGACATGAACTATCTACTCTTTCATTTTCCTTCCGCCCGCCGGAGCGCGTCTGGTAGCCGCACACCCGCACGGCACCCAGACACCCAGTGCTCCCTTCCGCGGCGAGCCCTTTTTGACCCGCGACTTGGCAAGCGCCGGCGACTACTAAACCAAACGAATTGAACTAAAGCAACACTACTATTCTCCGGTGCGCCTCCGATGAATCGCTCAGTTTGACGATCGCTGGATGCCAAGACTACTCAGCGACCTCTTCTTCTCCCTGTCTGCTTAGCTTTGTTCTTTTCCCATTTTCTAACCACGCGCTCCGCACGCACATGGACTGCTACCATCGGCGTCGCCTGATTAGGGCGGTCACTGTGCCCGTCGCCAATCATATTCTCACTGGCAGTCCAAATCAGCACCACCCTCCCTGGCTGACCACAGACCGCCATTGACCATCCCATCCGCTTCCTGGAGCTCGAGTCTCGGCCGTGGCCGTGGACTCGATCGCCGCAGGCATCGCGGTGGGCGCAGGCCTGTCCTGCAGCAAGCCAGCAACAGCAACCTGATACATATCCCTTATCCAGTTAGGCCAGCAACGGTATGATTCGCCGGACAAAACGGTTTCCTAATCGTTCGGGAGTCCTATATACGATGATAAAACATATCATAACAAATAAATAATATTTTTATAATTTTTTTGAATAAGACGAACAGTCAAACGTGAACGAAAAAAGTCAACGAATAATTATATTGTGGGACGGAGGGAGTACAACGCAGTTGCAGCAGCCGAGTACTCGACGCATAGTGCTCCGTAGTACAGTGTACAGGCGACGGCGTTAATGGTGAGTGTAAAAGCTGCCCCAGGACGTACCGATGCCGTCGGACTTGCCTCGCTCTGCTTCCAACGGTAAAAAAAACACCAGCTGCTGCTGCATGGGTTCGAAACCAGCAGTACTGTTCACAATTTGAAATGCGCGAGGGAGCGTGTTTTCCACTCCATCGCAGGGAAGCCGTTGCGCGCAGCAAGGCAACAACGGCAGCTCATTTTGAATCATGTTGCTGTCGTTTTTACTCCGCCCCTTTTTACCAGCTCCAGCGTTGCTGATTTATGACACGAGGCAGACGATGATGAAGGTATCTTCACTTCTACAACTACTTCGGTGAAAGTGGACAGGTGGTCCAGGCCTCCAGGGGATGGGAGAGACCGGAAGGCCGGGACGAGAAGGGACGAATTGAATTGCGCAGGAACAGAGTCTAGAGAGCATGCATTGCTGATTGGAGTGGAGAGACCCTCCCTATCTGGTAGCGGCAAATGCAGGCAGGATGCACGAAGCCAGGGAGCTGTATTTCCCTATGGGCTGCTTTCTCGTGCTCTCTTTGGGCCGGGCAACGGGTTGCTTCTCGGCCTCGCGTACGTCTCCTCGTTGTTGATTTGCTCCGAAAAGGCCGTCAGGGGAGTAGATTTGCTGAGTTTTTATATTTTTATTTTGGGCTAGAAGGGGCGGGCCGTTAGATAATAATATATTTTGGGCTCCGATATACAGATTAGATGGGCTCGAAGCCCAGCATTTCCTCCATTTATGTTAGTTACGTTAAAGGGCCCTTTTTCACTATGAATCGGCCTTTTCGGAGATTAATCTTCTCTTAATTCCTTTCGAATTCTGGTCCAAACCGCGCAATTCCATTGGGCCATGTGAGCCCAGGGTACCTTGTGCAGGATTCGGCGGTGCTATTGATGAAAAAAAAGGTGGAGTGGAGGCCGCCTCTTGATAGAGATAGATCCGCAGAGCTGAGGGCGGATCGCGCGCGTGCCGTTTTTTTGCACGCTAGCGTTGATCCGTGATTCGACGATGATTATGATCGCAGGCGAAGGAGCGTGCCGTTTTTTTTTTCTCTATCAGTTTTCTTTTTAGTAGTAGTAGTAGTAGTAGAGACGAGCTGCGTCCCCCCCCCGTCTGCAACAACTCGCGAGTCGCGGATCCCCAACGTGCTCATTTCATTTTCGTTCGCCCGCCAGAGCGCGTCTGGTAGCACGCACACCAGCACGGCACCCAGTGCTCGCTTCCGCGGCGAGCCCTTTTGACCCGCGACTCGGCAAGCGCCGGCGACTACTACTAAACCAAACGAATTGAATTAAAGCAACACTACTATTCTCCGGTGCGCCTCCGATGAATCGCTCAGTTTGACGATCGCTGGATGCCAAGACTACTCAGCGACCTCTTCTTCTCCCTGTCTGCTTAGCTTTGTTCTTTTCCCATTTTCTAACCACGCGCTCCGCACGCACATGGACTGCTACCATCGGCGTCGCCTGATTAGGGCGGTCACTGTGCCCGTCGCCAATCATATTCTCACTGGCAGTCCAAATCAGCACCACCCTCCCTGGCTGACCACAGACCGCCATTGACCATCCCATCCGCTTCCTGGAGCTCGAGTCTCGGCCGTGGCCGTGGACTCGATCGCCGCAGGCATCGCGGTGGGCGCAGGCCTGTCCTGCAGCAAGCCAGCAACAGCAACCTGATACATATCCCTTATCCAGTTAGGCCAGCAACGGTATGATTCGCCGGACAAAACGGTTTCCTAATCGTTCGGGAGTCCATCCGTGACGTGAGCTGCCACAAGTTTCCGCTTTTGTCGTCGAGCCACACGAGCAGCCATGGCAAGTCGCCACGCCATGCCGTGAGAACAGGTGAGGCCGACGATCGACGACGCGGACGTGTGCGGCAACACCACGGCACGGCGCGGCACGGCGTGCGTGTCACACGTACGACGCATCGGCTCTTCGCGGACGGGCGTGTGTACCCAGGGACGGCGAGGTGTGAACGGCCGGTCGGTGGCGTCCCTTTCCCTGGCACCGAGAGTCCGAACCGAGACAGGCAGGGCCATGGCCATGGCCAGGCCAGGGGCGCTTTACGGGAGGCACCCGTCCCGCTCGCACGGCCCGGGCAGCGCGCGACACGGCCCGACGCGGGGACATCAATGCCCGGTTCCCCCGTCGACGCCGACCCGTGATCGGCGATCCACTCGTGCTCTGCTCCTGCGCGCGCTTCGTGCAGTGCAACGGGGGTGACGAACGGGCTACGACGGATTCACACGAAACGGAGGGGAACAGTACAGTACAGTACTGGTGCTGACACCGTGACACCTGGCCAGACGGGGGAAACGCAGTGGGTGGACTGGGGGCTGATGAACAGGAGAGGGTAGGATTTCACTGTACGGTTATCTACATCACAAACTAGATAACAGTGTCAAAAAGTTTTATCATCATAAAACTCCTCTCACATGCCATGAAACTCTACCTTCTCTCTTCTATGCCACAGCAGTATATTTAATACCATGAAACCCTCTATAAGACTTTCACTGAGACTGGCATTATGGCCGCGTGAACGGGTGCCTACTCGGCCAGCGTACTGTGCGATTAAGCTGCGATTTACTCAAAGTGAATGAGATAGGATGTGTAATGGATGGAAAGACATTAGGCCAAGCTCGGACCATAGGAAAATGAAAATCATAGGAACTTGGATTTCAAAGAGATGCAAGGATTTTTCCGCCAAATAAAAAATTGCGCTACTACCTTCGGTCATTTATATACAACGTTTTAGACAAAAAGTTAGAGCTAAGTGCAGTCAAAATTTGTTGTCTAAAACGTCATGTAAATATAACCGAAGAGAGTATTATTTTTGAGAAATATACTGGGATCTCCAACTCAAGGCACACATTTCATTTCATATTTGGACCTAGCGACGTGCTCGCTCCAAGCGATTTCATAGGGTAATTTTTTAGGGTTTTACTTTTATAAAACACCTCCAATCTAAGTCCCTACTTACCTACACAGAACTTTCCAATAGATACCAGAAAAAAATCGTTGCGTCCTAAACAAGTACTTAACCGACCCTCTACTGAGAATTTCTTGCTACACGATCGAAGTAGCTGGTCTCCATCCTTTTGCTTTTGGTCTACTGGAACCGAGCGAAGGAACTTTCCATGCATGCGTGCACACATTTTGCCATTTTTTGTACAAAAAGAAGAAGAAGAAGATGCTCCGAGAAACAAGCTTTTGCGATTACTCCACATGTTTGAACACCACCCACTTGATGACTTGAATCAGGAAACCCGGTGCCCGCTTAAACGCCGTAGCGCTACGCTTTAGCACCCATCAAAACGTCGACCTGTCCGCTATGATTAGGCGGCCAAGATTGCACGAATCCTGCGTAATGTCATTTTAAATCCCCCCACCTAACCCGCTTTTCGTTCAGTCCTCCTCACTCCGCCCTTGAAAACTTTCTCCCAAAGTCTCCCTCCCCATAAATAGCAGCACACGGCGGAACAAGAGAGAAAGAAATTACAGATTCCGAAATTTAAAATTTGGAAATTAGTACGAACGAGATAGCAAGATGAATGAAAGCGAGAGGAGAACAGAGAGGGAGAGGGAGGAAAAAGAAAAGAGATGGAGAGGGAAAGAAAAGAAAGGCGTGAGCGAGGCCTCTGTGTTTGACCAGAGCTCCTCGTCTCCCTCCCACCTTCCTTCCTCCCTCTTCTCCCTCCCCCCGCGGCCCCGTCGCTGGGCTTGGCTTTACCACTGGCGGGTTCTCACCAGGGCCGGTCCAGACGCCGCCACCGCTGACCCCGTCTACACCGAATCCCTCCCCGCGATTTAACCCCTCGCCGCCTTCCCTTCGCTCCCTGCAACCGGCACACCAAACGCGCACGCGCTGTTCGTTCCTCGGCCGCTTCCTCTCTCTTCCCCTCTGACTCGCAGATCTCCGCGGGCCGTGCGGTTCCTTGATTCGGGCTTCCAGTTCCCGGGGCAGTTGGATCTCCGAGGCGGCGGGGGATGGGCAACTGCTGCGTGACGGTGGGGGGAGCCGACGGCGGCGGCGGCGGCGGCAAGAAGCCCAAGGAGCCGAAGCAGAAGAAGGGCAAGAAGCCGAACCCCTTCTCGATCGAGTACAACCGCTCGGCGCCGCCGGGCGGCGCGCCGAGGCTGGTGGTGCTGCGGGAGCCCATGGGGCGGGACATCGCGGCGCGGTACGAGCTGGGCGGGGAGCTCGGGCGCGGCGAGTTCGGGGTCACCTACCTCTGCACGGACCGCGAGTCCCGGGAGGCGCTGGCCTGCAAGTCCATCTCCAAGAAGAAGCTGCGCACCCCCGTCGACATCGAGGACGTGCGGCGGGAGGTGGAGATCATGCGCCACCTCCCCAAGCACCCCAACGTCGTCACGCTCAGGGACACGTACGAGGACGACAATGCCGTGCACCTCGTCATGGAGCTCTGCGAGGGCGGGGAGCTCTTCGACCGGATCGTCGCGCGGGGACACTACACGGAGCGCGCCGCCGCAGTGGTTACCAAAACCATCGTCGAGGTCGTGCAGGTGGGTTCTCGCTCACTTCATTACTGTTGGACACCAATTGCAAATGGATGTGGTTATTATGTGCTTCAGTTACTCCCATTATGTTGGGTGGGGTCAGTTTACTAGTATCACTCATGTAGTCATAGGATAACTTTCTCAATAGTTTGATTCAGTAGTTCATGTAGCAAATGCTTGATTGTGTTGACTCCTGCAAATCTACTTCTTGAGCCTTCAATACTTTTTTATCCATGTCCTTAATCTGTACATGAATTAACTTTTGTGCATCCATTATGTCCTGTACAATGTCAGATGTGCCATAAGCATGGAGTGATGCACAGGGATCTCAAACCAGAGAATTTCTTGTTTGCAAACAAGAAAGAAACAGCTGCCCTTAAGGCCATTGATTTTGGCCTTTCTGTATTTTTCACTCCAGGTACAATTTGCTCCCTATATCTGTTTCTCATTGTGCTTCATCAGCCATATTGATGATGTCATCTACTTGTCAATACAATCACTGGAGTCTGGTGATCTGTCTTATCTCTTTTGCTACCTGCTGAATTTCATGTTTTGAAGTGCTGATTTTGAATTTGTGTAGGCGAACGGTTCACTGAGATTGTTGGAAGTCCTTATTACATGGCTCCAGAAGTGCTAAAGAGAAATTACGGCCCAGAAGTTGATGTTTGGAGTGCAGGAGTGATTCTTTACATTCTTCTTTGTGGTGTTCCGCCATTCTGGGCAGGTTAGTTTTGTATCTGAAATTATGGACAGCAGTGACATATCTATATGCATTATAAAATTTGAACTGTTGAGATTGCAAACTAGAATACGTTATAATCTTACATTCTCTTGTAAGCTAACATGCTCTAATGTGGTGTAATGTGAACTGATACTCTTTTTTTTCCCTCCCAGCCTTTAATTTGGGTGCGGGGGTGATTGGGAGTGTCACACCCGGATTTACACAAAACCCGAATGTGGCCATATGTGTGCCCAGGAAGTCCACTGACACATATAGCGAACAAATATGGTAAAAATCAGAGTACAATGCTTAATTCTCAACATAAAGTAGCGGGTACATCAGAGTTTTGCATAAATGAAATACATGGACAGCGGAAAACTAATACATCTCTCTAAGCGTAGCCGCAATCCCACAGAGACTCTGACTGGGAGAACGCCAACTCAGAAGTACGGCAAATCCTCGGGAAACTCCACAGCATAATCAGCCTGACTCCAATCTGTTACCCGTCCGGGATTTTGCCCAAAAAAATTGAATAATAACAACAAGTGTAAGTAACAGAGTTACTTAGCAAGTATAGCACGGGATGAGGCTAAAAGAGGCTTGACACTGGCTTAACTGCATTAGCACTTTTAGTTGGTTCGTTTTAACTTTAACCAAGTTACTACAAGTGAATGAGATCCCAGTTGTAACCCAAATTAATTAATGTAAGTCAACATTAAGCAGTAATAAATATCATCTTCTAATCATAAAAGGATCCAGGCCGCTCGTGACCCTGAGCCGGGCTATCATGATAGATCGTACACTCTGCAGAGGTTTCGCCCTTTACCCACCAGTCGCGTAAAAGTTCAAAGGAACTTTGCACCCAACCACGCACATCAACACTTCCGAGGTGTGACTGCATAGGGACGCTACGAGGCTTTCACAAGACACCCTAACAAGACAGTAGCCGCTGGAGTACTACAAAGTGGTGAGAACCTAGGCACCGAGATTGACTGACCCTCAGGGCGCAACGTGAGGGGGTCAATGGCATCCACGCACCGGCAAATCATGCCAACAACAAAGTAAATGGTGCAACGTGCGGAGCTCCCGCACTCACGGGGGCTCCCAACACGGGACTGGGTCTAACGGGACCTAGCCGACGGGGCTACCGTCCTCGGTGGAATCCGAAATCACCCCGTGCTTTGCCTCCCACAACGCCGTAGGCCACTCGGTAACCACTGCCAAGCTAGAGACGTACAAGCTACTCAACCAAGACCAGAGCCATTATAGTTCCGGCGGCGGCGACAGGCTCCCAGGTTGCCGCTTTTACGAACCAGTCCTTAGGGAGAGACACTGGGGCCAGGCAAAACACACAAGCCCCAGCTCCCTGATCCAAGTTGCTAAAAAGCAAGTTTTAACATTAAGGTTGAAGTGGACCATTAATACAGGTTTAACAGTTAAGCAAAGGTGACAGTAGTTGCGCCTAGCAAAATACTACCCATATGCAAAAACCCATAGGAGTACAAGGACAGGGAAATTAAATGCTAGGAAATAACCTTAATGGTAAACAATATTAGACACATGCGTATGTAATGAACAGTGTATTAAAAGTGAGATAGGTAGCAAGGATTGTCCGTGCTATAACTTGCCTTCCTCGGAGTAAGGCTGCTGCTGAAACTCCTGCTCCGGCACGTCCTCAACGTACTCGAAGTCCAAAGCTACGGGCTCGCCGACTGGACACGATCATCACGCAAGCATCCAAAACAATCATTACATGCAAACAAAATTAATCTATTAGAACAGTACACCAAACAGTGAAAACAGTACAAAAACAGGAGCTAGAAATATTCTACACGTCGCTACGAACACATGAGCGCAAGAATCACGCTAAACGGAGCTAAAACGAGAAAGTTATAGCGTTTCTAAGATTCGGCTTCTTCCCCTCTCACTGACCGTCGGGACCCGCTCGTCAGGCCGCTGACGCCAGGCCGACGTCACCTTCCTTCCCTTCTCCTCCGGCCTTTCCTTCCCGAGCCCGCTAATGGCGCGGCCGCCGCGGCAAGTCTGCACGCCAAGGCCGCCCTTCCCCCACGCCTTCATAACGCGCCTCGCGCCGCCTCCCTCACCCTCTCACCCCTCGCCACCGCCGCCCTCCTCTCCGCGCACAGCGCCGCCGCCTGTCTCTTATACACATCTAGATGTGTATAAGAGACAGTAAACAAGATTGTAGGGGGTTTTCTGGAAGTTTGCCAAGACACAAAAATTGATCTAGAGATTACGTGATTCCTCGGGGACCTAAATGCAAGTTGGCCGTCTTCTTCCTCGGGACTGCACAGGGGGCTCGCCGGCGGCTCTGTTTCTTCGGCTCGCCGGCGTTCCGGTGGGTCAGGAGCTACGGCTACAGGCGCATACGAGGGAGGGGGAAAAGGGGAACGCGTGGGGATGCTCACCAGCGGCGAGGACGCAAGGTGGCGGCCGGGATCTCGCCGCGGCGGAGGAGACGGCCGGCGGCGAAGTGCGCGTCGGGGCGAGGGCTCCGGCAACGTGTTGGCGACGAGGACTGGCGGCGGAGCTGCGTCTTGCTGCGGTGAACCTCGAGGTGGCGGTCCCTTCACCGGCGTCGACTATGCGCGGCCGGACGGAGGAAGCAGTGGACGGCGGCGACGGCTCCGCGTGGGAAGCGGCTCGGGTGGGCATCCGACGACGGGGACCGGCCGAGGAGCTTCGTCACGGCGAGGAGGTGCTCGATGTGGCTTCCATTGGCTCCAAAGGGGCTCGTCGCCGGCGAATCGGCGGCCATGGCGGGCGGCGGCGCTGTGCTTGCCCATGGCGGTGGCGGCGCGGTGTGAAGAGGAGGCGGCGTGGTAGTGAGGAGGTGCTGAGAGGCGGGGGGACCGGCTTTTAAAAGGGCGCAGACGCCGAGGATGGAAGGCGGCGATGCGGCGGCGGAAATCGCGGCGGCGGCGGCGCTGCGCGTCGCGGGCGGGAACGGGGCGCGGCGCGTCGGCTGGGCCGGAGCGGGGAGGCGCGCGTCGCTGGGCCGGAGCGGGGCGCGTTGGGCCTTGCCGGGCCTCGCAGGCTCGGCCCGAGGGAGAGGCGAGCTGGGCTGACGCGCTGGCAGAGGGGGGAGGTGGCCTGCGCGCGTGCGAGCCGGGCCGCATCTAGGTTGGCTGGGCCGATCGCTGGAAACAGGGAGGAGGAGGAAAACCAGACTGAGGAAACAGATTAGGGGGCAAAATCGAACTCGGGCCGAAACAACTTTTCTAAGGCTCAAAACGATACGATTCAAACTCGAATTTAAATTAGATTTAAATTCCAATTCGAACCACGCACAAACAAAATTTAATGCAGCCAACATGAATGCAACACACTCGAAATTTAAACCTATATTGATTTAATTTAATTTAGAAAAACAATTTTTTTTTTCTTTACTAAATTCCCTGTAAATTTTATAAAGCTTGAAAAATTTTAGAAAATTGAGAAAAATATTGTATTAATTGCGTTGAAAATTCACATCCCAAAATTCGAAAATTTTGGGGTGTGACAAGCTACCCCCCTTAAACTGAATCTCGTCCCGAGATTCGCAGCGACTAGGAGCACTAAATTTCTATTTTATTCG
>OAMR01000075.1:1147564-1157877 GCA_900205405.1 Echinochloa crus-galli
GGGGTTCATTTTTAAATATTACATCAACTTCTTTTAGTAAATTGGTGAAATAAATTGATGTACAAACTATTGCTGTATTACCATTATGGAGCAAAATTGCAACATATTATGGAGTTTTTATTCATCTGGTTGTATGCAAAATGAACCACTGTTTTTTTCTGATAGAAACAATCGTAGCCAATATTGCACCAACTTTCCTTGTCGTCTCAACATGATTGCTTGGCTGATGAAACATTGTGATTGATGAGTTATAGATTTAGGACCTATTTGGATGTCATAGTTTCTGAAAACAATGGTGTTGAAAAACTAAGGTTTTGAAAACCAGAGGCAGAGCTATTAATACTACAGTTTAGGAAAAAGTGGCCAGGGTTCAGATTTCTATAAAATTCTAAAAAGATTACTGTTTAGGCAATACTATGGTTTTTGAAACTACAGGATATTATATCCAAACACCTCATAAAAATTTCAAAAATATTTTGCATCCAACCTGGGACTTATAATAGTATAGAATGAGGAATTTTTTAGTGCTGCTGGAATCACATGAACACATGTAAATGTAGCAGTTGTTTATTCATTCACTGTAGTTTGGTCCACATCTGCTGTTTTTTTCTTTTCTTTTTGCTCATTACTTGTTGCTTATAACATTGGTGTCTGTATGTGAAAATGTTTTTGCAGCATATGGATCTTTAGCATCGCTGAAGTCTTTGCAGATAAGATTCTTGCCAGGTATGGATATCTGATGTTATTGAAGTGTTCGAAATGTTTATTATTGAATATCTATTCTTGTTTGTTGGCATGACCATGAATAGCAATGACACTATTCAGTAAGCATTACGTTCTGCAACCTTGCACTAGACTCTATGTACACTTGCTACCTTTAAGAAAAACCTTGTTAGAAAATGGTGCGTTGACAGTCTTTTCTTTTGAGTTAGGAAAATCCTTCAGCAACTTGCTGCATTTTGTTATTTTGCTTTACATTAGGCAAAGTACCATTCTCTTTCCCCTCATGGCATTCTCATTCCATAACATTGCCTGTGCACAAATTACTGTTGTTTTGCTATAAGTAACATGCCTTGTTATTGTGCTATTCATTGGGATTATTGAGTTTTCCATCCTGCCTTATAAATTATTTGAACATGTGCTTGTTGCTGTTCTCCAGTGTTCCTCTCTATTATCATGTGAAGTTTGCTATCCTTGTGTGGCTCCAATTCCCTTCAAATGGTGTAAGTTTCCCCTGCCCTCCACCCCCATTCTCCAAATTTTCTGGTAGTTTCAACTTTACCACTCACCTTGTTTTGATGACTTTAGCTCAAATTCATAATGTCCCTGACATCTTTGCATTGCCTCAATCTTATTTCCCTTTCTACTTTCAAGAGCTTTGTTGCTATGACACATTCAAGAACTTTGAGACCACAGCTTTATATCTGTTTTCCTTACTATGGCTTATGAATTACATACTTTTGGTGCCTTTTAAACATATCCATGTTTCATTGTGGCAAGATACATGCTGCCTTTTGGACTCATTTTACTAAAGTCTTAACTGTTTTGGTGCTTGCTGCATCTTCGATATTGAATGTTTTGATACAATTCACGGTCTCTCTTGTTCTGATAGTTTTGTTCTTTTACTTTCAGGGATCTAAGCATGTGTACAAAAGATACATACGCCCATTTTTCCTGAAACATCAAGCAAAAATTGATAGGTTTCTGAATATTCTGTCGAAGGAACTTGTAAGTGTGTTTTTACTATTCATCTCTGTAGATATTTTCTTTTGTGGATATAAACTGATGCAAGTAATACTGTATAAAACCAGACAAAGTTTGTCAGCAGCCACGAAGATGAAATTCGTTTTATAGAGACCATGGCCATCAGAGGTGCTACAACAGGTATAGCTGCAATCGTGCTTCCGTGCTTCTGTGACGAATATCATGATTTCAAGGAAAACTAATTTATGCTGCTTGTGACAGCAAACTACATTGTAAATGGCCTGGATCAACCTGACGAATCACAAGGGATTAATACAATTGAAGGCCCGAATCCAACTGCAACGGAAGAAGCTGGTGGATCAGGAACTGAGACTTGAGCTGAACTTGCTATCTCCGCACACAATTTCTCTGGTGCCGCAAATGCCATATGGTTGGATATGCTGTAGAAGTGTCTATGCAGGTCATCCAGCTTGTTTGGATTGTGAATACGGCCGTTCCTGAAAGGCTGAATCTAGGAACTATGTTTTTAGTTTTAGCTATATAAGTATAATCCATAGCCCACTTAAATGGGTGTTGGACAAATTTGCAGCATCCATTGTCTACATTATGAAAATGCCTGAGGTATGAAATGCAGTTACGTCAAGACATTGCCTGTTTGTATTTTTCATCATCTTTGTTTTGTCGTGATTTACTTAGAGCAATTTTAGTCTTTTCAATGAATAATCTTGAGATAATGAACTGGTGGTAGCTGGGTTTACTGTCCCATACTCCCATCGATGTTTTGGAACATGACTTGTGCATGCTTTTTCTTGATCTAGTGTATCTTCTGTACCTATGCATAGACTGATGTAGATACACTGGACCAGCATGTTCCCAATTTGTTGCAGCCAGAAACAATTTGCTGATCGTAGCAAATCCCGATCTGGAATTTGCTGATACACTGACACGTGATGGTTGTTGAACGAATTACACCTTTCTGTTAGGGAGGCGGCTACTCTCTTTGACCATTTTTTTTGTGCAGCGAAGAACAGTATCTTTTTGCTGGGTACTACGTTAACTAGCTAAAGCAAGAAGTTCGTGCAGGCGAGGCGTTTGGGTGTAGCGAGTTTGCCTCGGGGCCTTTGGTTTTCAAACATTTTACTTTTCCCGGTCGAGCAAGAGTCCAGATTGCTCCGGCCAGGCGAGGCAAGAAACATTTACCTTTCCCAGTCGAGCAAGACTCCAGATCGCTCCGGCCAGGCGAGGCAAGAAACATGAGCAAACGAAATGACAAACCAAATTGGCCTGTTTGGAGTTGTTACCATAAAATAATCAGAGTACAAAAACACATATAATCAGAGTACAAAAATACATATAGTCTGGACATTGCTATTTCCTCGTGAGACGCCTATTATGTAATGAAGTTTCTTTATAAGACAACAAACGGCAGAAGACAAGACCATATCTGTTTATAAGACAACAAACGGCAGAAAACAAGACCATATCTGGGAACTGCTATATTGATACTGCTCATATACCCTATTACCCTCGGGCATTTTGGTTACAGAAACAGTCCTGCATTGCAAGAATTGTGTCCACATTTGGTACTCTTGTAACAAAAGTAAGAACACAAAATTCTTTCACAACGGACCATTTTAACAGCCAGTATTATTTCATTTTAACAGACAGTATTATTCAACAGAGGATCATCAAACAAGAAAATAGGAAAAACAGAAGTACAGATGGAACAAATTCGAATTATGAATGTTTTTGCAAAATCATTCATTGATAAATGGGGAAAAAGAACTATAATTTCTCTTGTTACAGAGATGAACACAATTACTATTGCTCATGGTGGACCATATGAATTTTTATCTCATCTGAACTAATGAAAAGAATACTAGTTAGGACCTCCAAAAGGAACGAGGTTGTTTACCAATTCCTGGCAGCTGCTTTTAGCTACCAATCTGTGACTCAATGCCTTGCTGAAGACCACCATCTCTGACTTCATGAATAAAATTTTTTAAGAATAAAAAAGAATATTATTATTTACTAGGACAAATAACTATTCTTCAGTAACTAATCCAGCCAACCGATGGCTTTGTCCACCTTGGGAGTAAATTGCCTCCCTTCAAAGTTACTTAGGCTCCAAGTGCATCTTCTGCTCAAGCCAAGAAGCAATCACCGTCTGATCCAGCAAGTCACCCTGACTGCTCAGGTGGGGCCTATTCATTTGTCGAGAAGCCACACCTGCCATTTCGCCCCTCCTGCCATTCAGCTCTGCATTGTTCACAAGTGACTGCACCCATGACACATCTGGCTCGTCTTCTGCAGCTCCTGGTTGTGCAGAGTGCCTCAAGCGGACAAGCTCCTCATCATCAACACCCCAGTCAACCTTACTCTTTGGGGTACCAATGTTGCCCCATGAGGCGTTAAGATTCCGTGGTGAACCAACAGATGGCACTTGATGCCTGTTCATGGAAGAGAACTGATCAAACATATCACGCTGTGTAACAGCTGCAACACGGGCACTCAGGGGAGATGTGGGCTCCATGGTCCGAGGGGACCGAGGAGACATGCCACCAAATGGAGAATGCATAATTGATGGATCAAGACCCCTTGGAGAGTACATCCTGTTGGTATTAACAGGTGACAGCAGGCCCTTTTGTTGATGATGGAACTTGTTTAGAAGGGCTGATTTGTGTGCTGGTGAGTAGACTGAGTGGCTTTGGTCATTGGTGAACCTTGGTGACATTGCCAAGTCTGAAGCATACATCTCTTCGAGGTTAGATGGAGCAATCGCTATTGGCCGAATGCTCAGACCAGTGGAAATACGAGGCTGGGATCGGCTGCCTTGTGGGAGGCTGAGCGCTCCCAGGTACTGTGATTCCCATTCCAGGAGAGCGCCAAGGTCATCAGCTTGTGCATCCCTTGCATTGAAAGAAGAACGCAGCCGTCTCTTATACACATCTAGATGTGTATAAGAGACAGGGGCAGGGCACAGCAGTGTATGGGTGCTTGCGGGGGTCGCGGCGGCGGGCGTTCTCCCCAGGGTGCACGAACGGACACTCGGTCCAGTCGTGCGAGTAGGCCCTGGAGCAGGGCCGCACCTTGAAGGCGAACATGCGGAACTCATCGGAGGCATAGACGCTGCTCTTGATGTCCGGCAGCGTCGGATCCACTGGGTACTCCTTCTTGGCACGGTCCACAGTGATCGGGGACAATGAAGACGACCTTGAGGATGGCGACCTGTTGCCCTCATCCGGCGAGGACGAGAGCGGCGGGGACGAGGAGCCCGATGGCACCGAGGTCGCCACAGCTAGCCCTCGGCGGCGGCCTAGGAGCATCTCCAGATCGCCCAAGGCATCCGGCGAAGCAGGAGGAGCCAGGATGACGTCGGCAGGGAAGCGGCCGGCGGAGTCGGGGGTGACCGGGTCGGCGCCGGCAGCCAGGAGCAGCTTGACGATGGCGACGGCGTTGGGAGAGCCGCCGGAGGCGGCGCAGTGCAGCGGGGTAGCGCCGTCGACGCCCGGGCGCCGGTTGACATCGACGCATCCGAGGCCGAGCAGCAGCGACACCACCTCCGCGCTGCCGTACGTCGCCGCCACCATCAGCGGCGTGCGCGGCTCGTACGCCTTGCTCCGGCCATACCACAGCCCCAACCCGTCCGCCAGCTCCGCCGCGTCCCCGTCGCCGCCTGCGCCCGCAAGCGCCTCCCGGAACCCCGCGGCGTTGTCCTCCGCCGCAAGCTCCAGCAGTGCCGCCAGCCTGTCCCGCCGGCCGGCGCCGCCGGCGAGATGCGAGCGCGCGGCCTCGCCCGCGCACGCGAGATCAGCAAGGTCGCCCATCGCTCAGTCTGCCCGGCAGGAAGCTCAGCGCATCTGTATCCACGGCAGGACGGTGAGGACTCGGGTAGATTCAGAAAGACGGGGCCCGGAGATATAAACGAGATCAAGAAATCATCAAACAAGGAAGGCCAGAAAAATGGAAAGGAGGAGAAACCAACTCCAAGAACCGGAGTGCCTCTCCTTGGAAAGAAACCTGGTTATCCAATCCGGATAGGACCGGGAGAAATCTCGCCGATTCGAAGCCCGGATCGACCCGAGGAAGGAAAGCAATGAATGAGCAGTATTTACCTGCCCGCGATGATCCAGCCCGAATCCAATCCAATCCAGCGGGATCCAACGGGCTCCTTCCCCTCCCTTTCCTTCCTCCCGAAGGTCGCCGGCGGCGGCCTCCCCCCTCGCCCGAGAAGAGAAGCCCAAGCTGCTTTGGGGAACGGCAGTGAGAGGGGGAGAAGGGGAGAAGAGAGGGCGACGGAGCAAGGAGGACTCGCAGTTTACTGGCGGTGGTGAGGTGGAGTTAACTTGTCTTATTCCTCGGGCACCACGTCCCGCTTCGTCCAGTCCGCTGTCCGAAGACAAGCACCGACACGTGGGCCTGGGTGTTATTCGCGCGCTAACGTGACAAACGTGGGCGTAGACTCGCGAAGAGGTGGGCGCGGTCCAGAGAGCGGGCGGACGCGACGCGAGCTTGAGTGCCTCGCCGAGGTGGATTGGATGCGGGCTGCCGGCTTGGTGAGGTCCGCGTCGCGCGTCGGAGAGCCGAGGACAGGCGGACAGCGGTCAAATCTCGGGGCTGCGAGGTGGCCCCACCTGTCGGTGACGAGCGCAGCGGGACCCGCGGGACGAGACGGGAGGAATGGAAACCGTCGCGGCAATAACGGAACGGTTGGAGTTTTTGGCAAGTACAACAGTACAAACGACTGCTGTCTTTTTAGCCTAAGGACAAGTACAACGGAGAGACGACCCCCGCCGACTCGCTCCGTTCGATGGAAAAAATCCGACGTGGAGGCCATTTTAATGAAGAAAGAGAACCCGTCGTCGTTTCGTTCGGCGACGGCATGAGCTCGTGCTTCGAGAGAAATCGCCGGCCCGGGAGCGCGTTGTACAATCCGCTCGATCTCGTCGACGGCGGGGCGGATCCAGTGCGCGGGGCGCGCGCGGGAGAGGATTTCGTCTTCACGCCATTCTTTCCCTCCCTCCCCCAAATCGCATCGAAGCCTCCTCTCAAATAGCCGCAGCTGCCCTCCAATCCGTAACCCTAGGTACCACACCGGCGGCGGCCATGCGACTGCAAGAGAAGCAGGCGGCGGCGGCACGTGAGCTGCTCAAGGCGGAGGCAGCAAGGCAGCGGAAAGCTTCTGCGGCGCATACGCGGAAGGGGTCCGCGCCAGCAGGAGTCCAGGCTGCGTCTGCGGCGGCGCAAATGCGGAAGCGCACTGGTGGAGCAGCGACGACGCAGATACGGAAGGGCACTGGTGGTGGAGCAGCGGCGGCGCCGGAGGTAAGGGGCACAGGCCGTGCCGCACTTGAGCCGGATTTCAACGCGGCAGCTTCACCGACTTCATTCACCGACGGAAGCTGCTTCTTCAACAACTCTGGCAGCTTTTTCGGTGGTGATGGACTGAGCCCCATGTCTCAAACATGGCTGCAATCACAATCTTCAGAGCCTTCAACCTGGTACTGATTCAATCGTGGTACTGCTTAATTTAGCTCATTCGTACATGGTACAGATCGAGTGTTGCATAATGGTGAGGGATGCATGGCTGAAATGAATGGAAGAACTTAGATATTGATTATGATTTAGATGGCATATATGGCAACGTTATGGGCAAAGGGAGAATTAGACATTCATGTCTAATGAAGTAGTGATTTTATTATATAATATCATGTATTCGGAGGACCAATTGATTTAATATATATTATATTTATGCTTGTTTAAAAAGACTCGAAAGAATTATTTGAATATGTCATGTACCATACCTTCTAAGCTTCTAAGCAACAAAATGGCTACAAAGATCAAATTATGTACGAGATCACCATGATTTATGTGTCAAATGGTGAATTAATTATCTTACAGACAGCCAAACAGACAACCCATTGTATAGGCTGTCTGTTTAGCTGTCTTTATACTTCAAATAGACAGCAGCTGTCTGCACTGTTGTACTTGCTCTAAATAGAGAGTTGAATAGACATCTTATACAACAGTGCAGACCTATAGAGTAATTAATTCTCCGACGCAAAAAGATTTCTCCACCATGCATCCGCATGTTGCTGCTTAGGACCACGAGCCGCAGCAGTAGTCGAACTAGACGACGGCTTCGCATCGAACGACGGTCCTGGAGGGCTCTTTGCAAATTGTGGTCTGCATGTCTACGGCGACGGAGCTGCGTTGTACGTGCCCTTAATGTTTCGGGTTTCAGGTTTACGGTCAAACTCGATAATGGAGGAGAAATCGAAGGCATTGATTAAAATTGTTAAGAATATGCTGGAGACACACGCCATACTTCATGTATTTTCGTATTAGAAAAAACATATGCGTCTTATACAACTAGGTAAATTGGTTATGAACGTCTTATACACACTAGCAAAGGCACTGATGAGTCCGGTCCAGGTTGGGAAGGAAAAGTCCGACACACCGACCCGGCTACAACGTCCATAGGGCCTCCTGTTATGCCTCGACAGTTTTAGCACCAGTACTCCGGCATACGACACAACGATCCGGCCACAGATAGCACGATCTGGCCCTCGCAAAGCCCAGCTTCAGGCACGCATGACCTGGCCCCCGTGACTCTGACTTCAGATACGTAATACCTGGCCCCGGCAATCTTAGCACCGCGCTTGGCACACCCACTCAGGGAAAGACCCAATCACCTCAAAAGACTAGTCATGGCTTCCTCCCCCTAGCTAAGTAAGGTGGGATTATTCAGAGGCTCACACGGTCGCCGCCTGACTACAACTAGACCACTTGGCCCATTTTGTTGCGTCTTTGCCAACGGATAATAGTGGAGGAAGATGTCCTCATCAGGCACATGTGCGCGCGCACATGTATAAAATAAATCAAATATATAATATATAATATATAAAATATAGTTGCAATATCTCTCATGTATAGAGAGGTTTATGTATTCTCAAAACTCAATAGTTGGCATTTATTTATATGAAGAAAAACTCTCCGATTTATTGTCTATTAGTAATACGGGATAATTGTGTATAGACGTGGGTACAAATGTGGGTATATTTAGGTGGGTCTTTTTTTTGGGTGAAAAAAGTTTTACGCAGAATGAACTAGATAAAAGTGCCCGGAACATGCAATTTTTTCTAGTGTTTCTCGTTTTTCCCTCCCGTCAAAGCCCGACAGGTGGGTCCTCTGTGAGAGGGTGGGAGTGGTTTTTCTGGTGGGAGGTGTTTTTAATTCCTTAGGATCTTTTTAGTATAGATACTAGCCAAGTGTTCGGTATTCTCCGTTTTGCATCGGTAGAAAAAAGAAAAAACATCGAAAACGTGCTTCCAACAGCCTCGCCATCGCCGCTCGGTCGCCATCCGGTTCGGAATACAGCGGCGTCCGCTCGGAGAAGATCGCGAGGCAAATCTGCTCGCAATCGCCTCCTCCCCGCGCGATTTCCTCCGCTCCCACCCTCCTCCCCGCGCCATTTCCCCCGCTCCCGCCATCTTGCCGCGCTCTCTCCCCTACAAATTCTTCGGCGCGCGTTTTCCCCGCCCTCCAGCCTCCTCTGGTACGAACATTCTTCATCAGATTGACAAGACAAGACAAGACGTGCATGGGATAGATCATTTGTGATTAACCTATCTGGACCTATCGTGCTTGGCATAGAAAAATTAGTCCACGTGATTACCTGCGGCGGCGGTGAAAATCCTTCTCCCGGTGGCCTATAGCCCTCTACAGCGGAGCCAACGTGCCCAAGTAGGAGAGGATGGATTGATCGATCGTCGTCCACGCGCCCACGTAGGAGAGGATGGATTGATCGATCGTCGGCAACGGTGTCCAGGCGGCAGGACGGATCGATCTCGCGCAACGCCTGGACAGGAGCTCTCCTGCGGCAGCGAACAGTCGCGATACGAGAGAAGTCGCAGATACGGCAGGAGGTCAAGAGTCCCACAAGGGTCCACAATTTAATGGCGTGGAATGGATTCAAATATACAGAGTGTAGATATACAAAAGCCTATTGGATTCCCCCTTATTTTAGGATGCATTCATCCGCTTTTACAGAGCTCCACACTAGGTATACTTCCAAAAGGATATAAAGAACTGTTGGAGATGCTCTTAGTAAAATACATACTACACATGCTGCGCAAGTTAGTAGTAAAAATACATATCTCACTCATAGTATGCTATGTAAGTTGGTTTTTGAAAAAATTAAAATAAGTTATGATTTAAGGACTCAAATTCACATCATTAGTAGCAAACAATTGATTAACTATTTAAGAGGCTTGTTTCAAAATTGTCATCATGATGTCATAAAGTTTGATATACTTATAGATATATAGATATTGTGTGACGTTACTACTTCACACTTAGATGATAGAAACAAACTCTTCATAGAAACAAACTCTATCATCTTCTTTTCTATTCTCAGTTTCCATTAAAGATATATATTTTTTTTGAGAAGAACCGTGATTTTCATTCAAAGCAAGACTGATAGTTTGCATCCCAACTTACAAGGATAACCCTCAAAGAAAATAAAAATTACACCCAGGCCCTTGCAAGCATCCCCGGTCTTCCTCGTCACCGACGACCGGAATCCATGAAGCCGACCACCCCATCAA
>OAMR01000075.1:1158505-1181240 GCA_900205405.1 Echinochloa crus-galli
AGGATGCATTCATCCGCTTTTACAGAGCTCCACACTAGGTATACTTCCAAAAGGATATAAAGAACTGTTGGAGATGCTCTTAGTAAAATACATACTACACATGCTGCGCAAGTTAGTAGTAAAAATACATATCTCACTCATAGTATGCTATGTAAGTTGGTTTTTGAAAAAATTAAAATAAGTTATGATTTAAGGACTCAAATTCACATCATTAGTAGCAAACAATTGATTAACTATTTAAGAGGCTTGTTTCAAAATTGTCATCATGATGTCATAAAGTTTGATATACTTATAGATATATAGATATTGTGTGACGTTACTACTTCACACTTAGATGATAGAAACAAACTCTTCATAGAAACAAACTCTATCATCTTCTTTTCTATTCTCAGTTTCCATTAAAGATATATATTTTTTTTGAGAAGAACCGTGATTTTCATTCAAAGCAAGACTGATAGTTTGCATCCCAACTTACAAGGATAACCCTCAAAGAAAATAAAAATTACACCCAGGCCCTTGCAAGCATCCCCGGTCTTCCTCGTCACCGACGACCGGAATCCATGAAGCCGACCACCCCATCAATGAGGATAATGAGTTGGAAGCGGCACCTCGAGCAGCGTGTCGGAGAACCAGCGCGCCTTGAAGACGATGAACGCGCGGGCCAGGAAAGATGGCAGAAAGCCATCCTATCGCCGGGACCAGAGGATCTGACGCCTCAGATGACCCCAGGTCGTTGGAGAAGAAGAACCCCGAAGGGGAAGTAAACCATCCGAAATGGTGGGACAAATAACCAACCCAATTCCACAGATTGGTAAGATGACGTACCCCATCTTGGCCACAGGAAATGGGTTCTCGTCGGATGTCGCCATAACCGGAGACGTAACTGATGCCGACGCAGTCACTGTGGAAGAAGGGCACAGACAAAAGAACTCACCAAGACCTAGCATCCTAGATCCGGCGAGGAAGGAACTCTCCAGCCTGTCACCGCTGCACCACACCGCGCGAAGTGGAGGAAGGGCTGGAGATGCTTATTCCCAAGATGCGGCGCCACCTCCACTCTGCGACCACCGCCTAGAAGAGCTGTACTTCGCGCCGCCATCGACGAAGCGAAGAACTGAAACCCTAAACTAAGAAGTAAGGCTAGGGATATGTACGCCGGTCATCAATCCCGCAGCCCCTCGTCACCTCCAGCACCGGAACGGCCGCCGGATGCGAGGAGGAGCCGGCAAGATCAACGCCGGGACTGGAATCGCCTCGCCGCCGCCCTTCTCAACTGTAGCAGGGGAACGAGGTCGAGAGGTCGAGAGACTTCATTAAAGATATAGTTTTGATTGCTTTGATACTCTGTTGATATATACGCCTCCTTGTTGCTCTCATCATGGTTATGGTTATTAGTTCTCTCATGTCTCATCATCAACTTTGATCGCGAGCAAATCTATGAGGCTTCTTTTAATAGGGTTTTTCGAACTTCCCCTAGTTTTTTCTCTTAGTCAATCTGAGCTCTTCTCCTTTCCTAATACTATGATGCAAACAATGAATAACATTACATCATGTGTTAGCTACACAGTTGGTGATTCCATTCAAGGTAACAGGATTCATTTGATATGAAAGGACATTGTGAACGTCTGATACACATGCTAGATAAGCTGGCCATGAACATCTGGTACACATGCTGTGGAGTTGGTACTAAAAACACATACATCTTATAAAATATGCTAATAGGTTGGTTTATGAGAAACTCTATATATGTTGTAATTTAACAAATAAAATTTACTTCATTGGTGGCAAAATAGTTTTGCTTAATGTTTTGAGATATCACGCATTGCATTTATCATGGATATCATCGTTAAGCCCACTGCATGATATTGAAGGGTTGATTCAAGAGCAGTTGCCCAAAGCATGATATTGAATGGATGATTCAAGAGCAGTTGCCCAAAGCAAAAACATGCAACGGCAATGCGCTTCAACCAACTTCAACCTCAAGAGCAAAGATGGGGACGACTATTACAAGAGCCTTAGCTAAGGTACAAATTTAGAAGCATCATAGAAGTTGGATATTTATCTCATGGTTGTTCGTTAAATCTCGTTGATGATGTTTCTATTTTTCTATGTTTCAAGTGATGCGTCATATATAGTAAGTCATGTATAATTATTTCCTACTAAATAAACATGTGTTGTTATTCTTAAACTATCTAAGAGAATATATTCTTTGCAAGTGTTTCACCCACAACGGACTACTATGATATAACACGCATTTTCATTCAATGAATTTGATTTTACATAATTTAAATTAGTATGTTAGTATTTTTGCCAAAAGTTTTGTGACAGATGCACGGAGAATAGAATCAATTCACTCCAAGATTTGATATAAACATGGTACATCTATCTACTTCGCTAGTGACGGCGCTACAGTAGTTGTAGGCTGTTGCGGCATTTTATCACAACATAAACTACTTCACACTTAATTATTGAGATTCATGAACGCTCACAAAAAGGACATGACGAGATAAAATGACTGGTTACTACTAGTGAAAACTTGAGATAAATTATGTCACTGACTGAATGAATTTTTGGATTGTGTTACAAGCACATTCAACAAGTAGGCATGTGGGAACAAACCATTCATGTCAGCTATAGACATCTGGGTAGGTTTCAAAAGGAGATTTTGAAATATATATATATAAATAATAAATGCACATGTATGAAAGAAGGGTTTAAACAAATTCCGTCAGTTTTTAGAGGATCAAAAATCCCTTCATACAGAGAAGGCCGACAGCGTGAGAGAGTGTCCAATAAAAAAGTTCTAAAATCATATAAACCCGGCCTTACAAAGTTTGCCCAGCACATCACTGGGTTACTGGGCTTCACACAGGCCCGATCTAGCCCGCCAAACTCTTGGTCCACCTTCAACTCGGCTGCCTCGTTTTGCCTCAAAGCATCTCACCATTGTTGTCCTCCTCTCCACTTGAGCTAGCGCCCGCGCCATCGCCGCCGCAGGTCCACTTCACCGGCGCCTGCGTCTCCGGAGTCCCACCGTTGGAGAACGTCAGACATCTCCAAGGAATCCATCTTCTTCTTCGCCGTCATCGCCGTCGTTCTCTCGGCTGGACCGTGTGGTCCGGAGATCCGTCCGGACCTACGGCTGTTTCCATTTTCTGGTAAGCCTCATCACCTTGCTTTTCGATGGATTGTTTGAATCACGTTGCGTGGGATCTCATCTTTGCTGCAAGCGATCAAATCGGCGCCTCTCATTCGTCCCGCTCGTCGGTTAGAAATGGATTCGTTTGCTTGGCGACTCGCTTCGAGTCAAAATCCATCCGTTCCATTGATGGCTCGATTTCGCCTTCTTCAGCGCTCAAGAATGCAAGATCAATCTTAGTTGACTCCCCGTGACTCCACGCCGGCGGTGCGATTGCAATTCATTTCAGAGCTTGTAAAAAAGTCAGGGGATCGACTGATTCGGGGCGTGGATTGACGAAGCGATTAGTGTGAGCGAGCCTAACATGCAATTGCTATCACTGCGAATGCTAATGGTCTAGTAGTTGGGGGCAAACTGCATAAGGCAGCAGCTGATGTCTTTCTATTTTTTTTTCTTGAGAAAAAATGCAGCGATAAGATAATTAGCATAAAGTTCCGTGAGCCTACCAAGTTAGTACACATATAATATATTCAGAGTAGGAAATGATGGAATGCCAGAGGACAAAAGCAATTGATAGGAGGACATCTGATGAGGCACAAATCGAGAAGAACAGCGGATTTCCTTGTTGCACGCGTTTACCATTTTCTTTTGTACATGGCGCCGATAATCCCAGACAGGGATGTTCGGCGCTGACGTTAACACCTGCTTTGGCTGCTTTGTTGCGTCATATACTCATATGTGATATTTTTTTGCTAATTTTGCAGTACCTTTTCTTTTCATGGTGTTTATTATGGCTGTTGGTCGGATACAGTAGCGACTTTTGTTTCCATCTCAGCTCTCATCCTGTCATCCAGGCCCAAACCTCCCCGGACTTTTTTTTGACAGCCCAGCCCGGCCCGCACGGCTCCTTGGGGTCCACCTCCACCCGGCTGCCCCGTCTCGCGTTTGTCTCAAAGCATCTCTCACACCATCGCATCGACCTCCTCGCCACTTCGCCAGCGCCCGCGCCACGCCAGGCGCCAGCGCCGCCGCCGTCCACTTCAGCAGCGGACGCGTCTCCGGCATCCTGCCGACGCGAGCACGCTGGCTGCTTCGAAGTGCAATTGCTTCTCCTGCATCTTCGTCGTTGTCGTCCGCTGTACTGGACGCGGCGTTGGACTGGAGATCCGTCCGGACCCGCGACTGATTCCATTTGCAGGTAAAGTGCCTTAGCTTGCTTATACGGATTCTTCCCTGAATTGTCTTCTCCGGGATCTCATCTTTGCTGTGAACAATCAAATCCACGTCTTTCGTTTGTTGTCTCCGTCGGTTAGCACGGATTTGCTTGCTTCGTGAGACGCTACTAGTCTAATCCATCCGTTGATGGTTCGATTAGGTTCTTGTTCGTGAGCGCGCGGGATCGATCTCACTCGACCCCGTATGAGTCGGTCCTGAAGTGCGGGTGCAGTTCATTTTGCAACTCGAAAAAGAATTGGGGATCAACTGAATCCCATATTCCCATGTCCCATGTTAAGTATATCCATGGCTGGCATGAGATCGATAAGTGCAGTTCTTCGTAGCTTTTTTTTATCCTGATTAGCGGACCAAGCCTACCCGGCAATTACTATCACTCTAATGCAAATTGTTTGGTGGGGATTACTTCAAAATGCAGCCATTCAGCACAATGGATAATATATGCTCTTCAACTGCAACTATTCTTCCTGTTGATGCTCAAAGAGTCCATTCTACTACTTCCACTGAAATAAGCTTTCAGTTTGATCATTGCACGACGTATAAACTTGATGTGCTTATATCTAAATTTGGTACACTTATATAGAGTAGAAGGTTTTACTTTATTTTTCAAAAAAAGAAGAAAGTTCTCTGGGCCCACATGTCATATTTGGGAGCGCGACACTTCACAGTGGCATGTGATGGATTATCCCTTTGTTTCAAGTGCGGCAAGCTATTCTGCACTTCTTATTGTTGAGTAATCAGTATTTCTTAGAATATTGAGGCATAAGCTGTCCAGTAGAATTTTGGTCCAGTAAAGCTCATTGTATATACTTTCACAGATCCTCATAGTATGACTAAGTTGACTACCTTCCCTCCTATCTTCACATTTCATATATTGCGGATTTGTTCTAGGGTCACGTTTTCCTGTTCTGGTGATACGCACCTAGAGTTGACTGACCACTAACTCAGGGTTATTATGATTCTGAACCTGTACCTTTTTCGACAGATGGACTCTCTTGAAATCAAGGAAGAAGATTATCAGGTACATATGTTTACCCACATATTTATGTTTTACAATCATCTTTGCATTCAGCCATCATGGATCCTAAATCCATACCACCATTGCTTTTGTGCAGATGGATCCCATTGAAATTAAGGATGATGAAGAGCATCCAATAGAGATGCTTGTTGACCAGCCTCGTTTTCTAGAACCTTTATGTCCAGAGGAGGTCAGTGAAGACACACGAGTATACCCTCGTGTAGGGGATGAGTACCAGGTGGAAGTTCCAAATCTACTAACTGAAGAGGAACGTGCAAAGCTAAGGTCATCTACAGTTTATGGCAGCAGATCATTTGGTTTTGGGTATCCTGTGGGAGTTGGATTAGCTATTCCAGTCACATGGACCCAAAATACAAGCACTCATATAAAAGAAGAGCATGGCGGATTTTCAGGACCCAGCTCATGTCCTTCGCAAGATGAAGGTCCCATCCACAACAGTGAAAATATTCCAGGAAATTTGTACCAGGACAGCATTTGTTCAGAGTGTCTTGTCTGTGAAGTTAAATATGATGAGCAAGGTCAGAAATTATCAGGATCTGCTGAACAAGACATGCACTGCTCACAAAAAAGGAAGCTTTTAGGTTGTACTTGTCTAAAGAGGAAATTCAATGAGTGTTTTCCATTGCCTGGGATGCCAAGATACTCCTGGAGTGATGAAGAGGCACAGACTTTTCTTCTTGGTCTCTACATTTTTGGGAAGAATCTTGTTCAGGTGACGAAATTTACGGAAACTAAGACAATGGGAGAAGTTTTATCCTACTACTACGGAGAATTTTTCAGGTCTGATGCATACAAACGATGGGCAGCATGTAGAAAAGCAAGGAGCAGGAGGTGTATTCTTGGGCTGCGGATATTTTCTGGTCCAAGGCAGCAGGAATTGTTGTCACGTTTGCTTGCTGGGGTAGCTAGGGAAGTTGAAGCTTCGTTGATGGAGGTGTGCTGAGTCCCCCTCTCCTCTTCTTATTCCTTTTCTCCTACTTTTTTTTTTCATTTTTCCTACTAAACATCAAACCATTGAAAAATGAAGTGTACAATCAGTTCAACAACTCAGGCCTACATTTCCCAATACCTTTAACTTTAAATGACACTTAGGGCAGGGCAGCCCATCGTACAATGTTGTTTTCCATTTTTACAACCATTAAAACCATGCTTCTCTGCTTTTGAAAAAGGCCTAGCATTGAGTATGCTTGTTCTCATTTTTTATTTAAGTTTTGGTAATTTAACCTTTTGCTCTAAGAAGGTCATGAATTTTCATCTAGCATATCGTTGCATTGAGGTGATTTCATCAGCTCTTTCAAGAGGTTGACCACTATATATGGTCTTCTGCAGGTCTTTAAGATATTCAATGAGGGAACATCTACTTTTGAGCAGTTTATTTTGACCTTAAAGTCCACAGTTGGTTCTCAAGTTCTCGTAGCAGCAATTGGAGTTGGCAGGGGAAAGTATGACTTGACTGGATTTGCATTAGATCCTAGTAGAAACCATGGTGTCTCGACCCGCCCAGAAATCCCTGTTGGCAAGGCTTGCTCAGCCCTTTCATCTGGAGATATCATAAAGTTTTTGACTGGTGATTTCAGACTAAGCAAGGCAAGATCCAATGATCTATTCTGGGAGGCTGTCTGGCCTCGCTTGCTTTCAAGGGGCTGGCACTCAGAACAACCTAAGGATTCTTCACCAGTTGGAAAGCATGCTTTAGTCTTTCTCATTCCAGGTGTAAAGAAGTTTTCTAGAAAGAAGCTTGTCAAAGGAAATCATTATTTTGATTCTGTTAGTGATGTCTTGAGCAAAGTTGCATCTGAACCAAGGCTTCTTGAATTTGGAGTTGAGGGTGGTGATGATGACAGTGGGATTAAGCGTGAAAATGGATGGATTCATGACGCTGAACATGACAGAAACACACTTCCTAACAAGAAACCTTCCTACAGCCGTCCCACTGAGCCTGGGTGTACCCCAGAGCTCATGAAATTTACTGTGGTGGATACCAGCCTTGTTCAAGGGGAAGAACCTTCCAAGGTGAGGTCACTAAGAAATCTACCAACAGATTCCAGTCATGGTTACGTGTCTTCACCCCGTTCTGAAGATTCTGGGAGTGACAGCTCGGAGGAACACTCTGATTCTGAGGACAGCTCTCAACCTTATGAACCTGTAAGTACAACCAGAGTAAAATATGCTAGTGAGGAGAGAAAAAGTAATCCCCCAACAATTGATAAGATGGATTCTGGTGTAATTCAGAAGTCTACTTCTTCAGGCACATTAACATTCATCAATGGTCATATTTCAACTGATCAAGGTTTCAGCACAATGGATAATATATGCTCTTCAACTGCAACTATTCTTCCTGTTGATGCTCAAAGAGTCCATTCTACTACTTCCACTGAAATAAGCTTTCAGTTTGATCAAAGGGTAAATGCTGAGTCCCAAGCTTTCTTAGCACCCTTTTCGAAGAGAAGAAGGTTAGTTTCCTCTAAAACTGAGAGAACTGGCCGCAGAAATACCACCACCAATGAAAACCATTACTGGAAGCAAGTTGACGAGCCACTGCAACGTGATGTGTCTAGAGGAAATGAAGCAAGTGGGGCGGCCAATTCTTTTGTATGGGGCGCCATGCCAAATTCTTCAACTAACATATCGTTTGATGTGAATAACAAGAAGCCATACTGCAGACAGCTTGACAATATGCCCCCTAATGCTGAAACATTGGTTTACAAAGAAACATGCCAGAATAGGCATGCCATTGATCTCAACATCCCACAAATGCCTTCTGATTATGAATCAAATGTGAGCTACATTGTCCCTCCATCTGACAAAACGGCACAAACTGTGGTCAGGCCTCTGCGTTCTTCAGGAACAGGGAAGGTGGCTGACTGCCTTCAGGACATGGATGCCTCTAGTGATGTGCTCTATGAGGAGCTTTCTTTCAACTCAAGAAGGCATAGTAGCAGAAGCCGCCCACCAACAGCCCGAGCTCTGGAAGCTCTTGCCTGTGGCTTTCTCGGAACCAAACAGAAGGGCAGGGAGGCAAATTTCCCATCTTCAAGCAGGAGCAGCAGACCTGTTCGGCGACCACGAAGATCACCTGATGTCGCACTGCCATTTTCTTCTGATGGCAAAGGATGTACTTCACATTTTCCTGATCCGCCCGCGGATATAAATGGTTGGAGCATGAGTAATCCTCCATACCAAATGATTCACAGCAGCCCCTCTGATAAATCCACAGAAAAAGTTACCCCTGACTTGTTTGGAGCAGACAAGTCTACTGACAAAGGAGTTCATGAATTGTTTGGCATACGTTAGATCACATGAAAATGAGTAATGTGGATCCACAGCCAACGACATCTTTGGATTAGTCAACTATTTTGAATAGATTGGCTGCTGGTTAAGCGAATCTAATGGTCCTATGGTCAAAATGCAACCTGCAGTAAGTGATGGGTATTGCTTGTTCAAACTTTGGTTTATGGTTGAGAAATGAATGGAGGAAGATTATACAGCTCACTTTCAATTTCATCTATAGTTTTGGCCATTTCTATTGCCTAAATATTCAACCTCAATACTTATCAAGAACATATGACACCAATGAACTACAAAGATGTGATGGACAAATGCCTTCGCATCGGGCGCTCCAGGCTCCAGTGGCTTATCAAGTTTTATGTGATAGATCATGTGCTTCTTGTCCAGAATCCTATGATGAAGCTTTTACCTTTTTTCTTTGAGGTTTTCTGATAAGACTTTACTGGGAGTTATACTCTTGCTTTTTATTACATGTACTATGTGGGATAACGGAACAAGCATGTAACGTATAAGAACCATACCTGAACTAAACTTGAAACTCTCTCTGTCGACAAACCCAGAAGGCCTATGTTCTAAGCATACTTGTGAAAATCTGTGTCCACGATCTGTTCCGAGGTTCAGAGTTTCTACCTGCTGAATGAGGTCATTATTTGATCCGTGACCAAAGTTTGGTCTTTGCTACAAGATGCGTCTTCTGGTGGGTTACTTTTTGTTTTTCGCAATTTCTTTGTCTGCGTTTATTTGGCCGTAAGGCTTTCTTGTGATCATAGGTCTGCTTGCTTGTGACCCACACTAGCTTTACAAGAGATTCTTTCAGACACCATATCTCAATGTATCGGTTTCAGTGATGCCAGCTCAACAATACTTGTTGGGAGAACGTATAAAAAAACTTGTTTTGATGTTGCGAAAACAAGAATACTACAAGAGTGGTACAATGTCTCAATACAGCAACACTTCGCAAACAGAAAAATAATGAAGTGATGCTACCTCAACATTTCTTTCCTTTTCTTTCTGGAGGTGTCAGCACATCTTATGTTTCAATGTTTGATGTTCCAAACAATGTCCAAACTCCAAAGAATAGCTGTGCACATACGCTCACCAGCTTTAAGGTAATTGAATCCACGCAAATTTTACAGGCTAGACTAGCCTAGTCTCCTGGCTTTAGAAGGCATTTCCCAGTGCAGGTGTAGGCGTGTAGCTGATCTGTGCTCTCACCACTGGATGGGTTCTGTACGTGGTACAGACTACAGACATGGCTGACGTGACCCTCCATGCCATTCTTAGGTGCTCAGGCTCAGCGTCCAAGCTCAGATGTGCCTTGAACAAGGATACGTCCCAGATGGCACCGTGCCACCGTGTGAAATTGTGATCGGTTATCTAGGAAGTGAGGACACGGCTTGCAAATGTCCCTTTGCCGGGTCAATTCGCATTGAACCTGATGCAGACATCTTCCTGTCCATGGACAGATAGCGATTGGAGCCCAGAGTCCCTGTGCTTTCGATGGACCTCATGTACTCGGACGCATTGTTCTCTATAATCAGTGCGTCTTCCAGCTCCCTGAGAACATCCTCCATGCTTGGACGAAAGGTTGAGAAGGGCTCGGTGCATACCGATGCCACCTCAAGCACTCTCCACATTGCCTCTGAACAATATTGCCCTTTTATGCCAGGGTCCACCATCTCTTCAATCTTGTACTCCCTTATGTAAGGTTTTGCCTGCATGACATGGATCAATGTCACATTATTTGTTGAGCCATGGAACTGAAATATAACAATTTTTATGTCTGAACGGCTATGACAAATACATAGACATTATTTTAGCAACCACAAAAGCTAGAGGATGTGGATAAAGTAGTGCAGATCCAAACGGAAGCTGTGACATATATATATTTTTTTTGTGAATAAGAAGCTGATACATTTGATTGAGATGCACAATGGATCACTATATAGTGTAGTGTGAACATACCCACTCAACTAAGCTCCATTCAGCACGGGGCCTTTTGACATCAAGAGGTTCTCTTCCTGTCACAATTTCTAACAGGACCACTCCAAAACTGAAGACATCGCTTCTGGTGGATAACACCTGAGTGGAATAGTATCTAAAAGAAAAGGAAGCATCAATAAATCATGATGAAAATGTTCAGGAAGACTCAATGCATGATGATTCAGAATTTCAAGAGACATATAATATTGCGCAACTGGCATAAAAAAAACTCGACCGAGGAATGAAGAGACACCCCTCTGATTTTGTCTTAAAGAAGCTAGTACCAAGATTCGAGCCAGCAACAGGGGTTTCATCGACCCCAGAGTTCAACGCTCTAACCAAGAATCTTTGGTGCACAACTGGCATATAATGTGTGATTTGTGATATGGTAGTTGAATTCTAAAGAGAGCAATTTCAACATCTAGCAATGTCTAAAATTATATCAAAACCTACAAATGCAACAACTCTTCATTTACACAGTAATATTCATTTTACCTTTCTAGAGTTGGTATTTCATTTAGTCGATTTTTTGGATGATTTAAAATTAAATCATATATTAAAATTACAGGACCTGCTATATTCCAATAAAATTGATTTCAGATTCTCAGTATGACAACAGAAATATCCAACTGACATGGTCTACTGATATCTAGTGAGTGGGAAATTTGTTGTTTACATTTACTCCCAAATGCTATATTCAGGTTGACTAAAACATTTAATTTTTCATTAACCTTGTTTTTCAAACAATATGTTATTTTCAAAATCACCATTGCTCCAAACTTACAGTATTTTGATCTTCTAATATTATTGCCAAAGCAAAAGCCATGAGAAAACTTACTCAGGATCCAAATATCCAGCAGTTCCTCTCACTTCCATTGATGGATTGCTGTCACCTTCTTGAGGCGCATACTTAGAAAAGCCAAAGTCGGCTACCTTGCCACACATACTGTGATCCAGAAGTATGTTGCTTGATTTAATATCTCTGTGTATGATACAACGCCCTGCAAAATTGTGCAGATATACCAGCCCTGAACAAGCAAAACAAGCAAAGAGTTATGTAAATGTTAGAAATAAAAGGAAGCATTTACCCTGTCCAATATTTATAGAGAAAAAGTGAACATTCTACAAAAAGCACACAAAAGAATATTTAGTTCAATCCTCTAGAAAAAGGAGAAACAAGCGGAATGAGTATTCACAATCACACACGCAAAAAGGCTCTTCTTACCTCTTGCTGCACCAATACAAACAGAAAGTCTGGTAGGCCAATCAAGAACTTTCCTTTTTGATGCCTCACCTATAAAACAAAAAATAAGGGTTATAAATAAGGGTCTTACAAGTGAAAAGTAAATAAAATTTCATGTAAAATTTTACCATAGAGGCGATCCTGTAGTGAACCATTGGACATGAACGGATATACCAATATCTGTTGATCCTTTTCACAGCAATAGCCAATAAGTGGGACCAAATTCTCGTGCCACACAGCAGAAAGAAGTCTTAGCTGTGTCAAATGGTTGATCGAGAGATCAGAGGGAACTTGCTTGAAAAAATGATCAATGGATATATACTACTGAAAAATAGAACTTAAACTAACTGGAACAACCGAGCATTGATGTAAAATTTGACCATATATAAAATAGAGTTATTTGCTAGACATGACAGCAGACAACTGAATGGAACTTCTTAAATAGGATTGTGACACGGTCGAATGCCATGTCCATGATTCAGAATAAACTCTTCCTGCAAGATTCCTTTATGCTGGTGTGATTTTCTTTTGAAAAAGAAACAACGCTAACATGGTAGAATTGGTCTTGGTATGTACCTCATTGTTAAACTCACGTGTTCCCTGTGTTGACGAGCTTGATCGGACTTTTACTGCAACTTCTTGTCCATGTGCTAATTTACCTCGATAAACTGCTCCAAACCCACCCTCTCCTATCAATGTTTTGAAGTTGCCTGTTGCAGTCTGGATTGATTTGAGGGACAACTGTTGTACTGTAGGATTTGTAGCGTTGTGGATGGCACATTCTTGAAAAATGGGATCTGCACAGATCAATGTGAAACAAGCAATGATTTAGCTATCAAGTATTTAAGCAATGGATACACTGAAAAATATCCCCTACTTTCTAGTTATTAGCCTCCCACTGAAATCAAAACGGAATGATTCTGTTTACATGTTTTCCATGTCCTATTGCCAGTGCTTTTTTTTATCATATAAGTATATAACTGCTGGTAGTTGTTCATGTTCATCTAATAAGAGGTTATACATGGCGTGTAAGTTCTGTTTCATACACCAAATAGACTGAATAAAAGACCCTCTAATATATGACTGTAGCAGCAGGAGACATACTTGTTGTAGATGAGCAGTCTTTTTCTGGAGAACGCCGTTCACGTTTGTTAAAACAAACAACTAAAAATCCAAGAGCAAAAGTGCATGCCAAAGATCCTCCGGCAACACTACCAATAACAATTACTCTCTGACTGGCAACTCCAGGCGGCCTTTGGTACTCTTCAGCTGGTGAGCTATGGTACTCTTCAGCAGCACAGGCTCCATGGCTTTTTATTTTTCATAAAGAAAGGCTAGTAAACTTATGTTGCTGCCACACGTAAAAGAAATATAACGTGAACATGGATATAAATGCTACCTGAATTCCACCCCAGTTGATAAACCATCAGGAAGCTGACTGTTCAGGAAGGGGTTGCACTTAACTGACCTAGATTATTAGAGGATATTTGTTTGATAAGATATTTTAGGTAGCAATTCACACAAACTGTCCACGTGATGTGAGAAGCATATGAGATAAAATGGATGTAGAAATATCAGAATCAGATGTCAAAAATCTAGAATTACTCATGGGCTTCATTGAAGAAATAGTCTTTGTATCATAAGGAGAAAGAAGAGGAATAGATATCATGTGCTTACAGGTTGCGCAGGTGTTTGATAGCAGAAAAAGATACCGGAATTGATCCAGTGAAGTTATTATCCTGCAGATCACTGCACCAACAGTCATAAGACAATAAAGCCGACGCCTAGCAAAGCATGAATTCCTATGGAAATCAGACAGGGAAACATACATTTCAGTTAGATCCGTTAAGTTACCAATGGCTGCCGGAATCTGGCCTTGCAAATCCTTGGAAGAAAAGTTCCTGCACAAGTACCAGTTCATCACATTCTTTTGATTCAACACCACTTACCGATGCAAGTACCATATGGACAAGATAAAAGCATCTCAATTCACCCTCAATTTTTTTTTAGATAATGGAAATTAATCCCGCCTTGACCCAAAGGGCTACGGCCAATTCACCCTCAATTAAATCTGGACATAACAGCGACAAAAACAAGCCAAGCTGGTATACTGAAAGCTTATGTGTGAACATCGATCATCAGGTTGTTTTTTCACTCACAGCTTGACGACGACAGGGGCGCCATCCTTAGGTTCGCAAGAGAACCCTTCCCAGGTAGACGGGGAACACGGGTCCCCATTCCATGACTTGAGCATCTCATTCTCTCGGTTCCTCTCTGACAGCTCCTCCCTCAATCGCTTCGCAACATCGGCTGCGTCAAAGTCAAGCAGAAAAAAAGTCCCCCATCACATCAGAAAGAAGCACAACAAATACAACACATGCACTGAGGCACCAAATTTGGAAGAAAACAACAGTAAGCCACGCCAGTCAGACGCAAAAAAGGAGCCTTCTTTGGGCACGAAATTCCGGTTCATGAATCCAATCGACCCAAGAAACCATAGGCACTATTGATGGAGAGCAAATAATCAAGAACTGGAGAGAGGATTCGGCCACGACGGCAAACAAGACACCACCTTGGGTGAGGCCTTGGGACGGCGCGGCGGCGGCGATGACGAGGAGCAGCGCGTAGAGGAGGAGGAAGCGGGCGGCCATACCATAGGGAGTTGGCCGCTGCCGCTGCCGCTGCCGGCCGGCGGAAGGCAGGGAGCTTGCGGGGTGGAAAGGGTCAGCACTGGGGCGGTTGGTTGGCGCGTTGTTTTGTAGCGTCGCCGATTGTCTGCTGGCGTTCGGCACGGCCGTCGACAGCGACGCCGCGCAATTTTTTGTCTGAACTGTTCAGGTGCGTCATCGATCGATGGTGCCCCGGATATTCTTAGGCCGTGTATGCTCCCGGGGGTTGAGCGCTACGGTACAGACTTGACCAATGACCAGCGTCAATGAAATGTTGCTTGCTCTTTTTGAATTTCATTTCGGAGAGAAGGAAGTGGGTGAGGGAGAAATGTGTCAATGCGTAACTGTTTTCAGTGTTATTATCAGACATTATTGCTTACTAGTACATATGCCCAACTGAAGAAGATATCGTATGCCTTATGTCTACGTATTGCGAAAACAGGCTTTAAATTCATGCGCAAACTGACGTGGACACGATCAAATGTAAGAATGAAACCCAACCTTTTTAGTACTGAGATCCTATATGATATGATATTAGTTCCTTTGAGCAATATTGTATAAAGAATATAAATTGTACAGACATACTTGTAAATGAAAGAAAGCAATATCAATTGGCATATTCTCAATCTCATATACATATAACCCTTTTTAATGCCGGTGAAAATGAACATCATCTCTAAAAAAACATTTTAGTCTGAATCTAATGAGTTATATAAAGGGTTCACCATAGCGATGAAATTCTTACTTATAGTGTTGCATCTCTTCGTACGACGTGCCTTTTCACGGTTCCTCTTTGCATGTTTTTGCTCAGATGCCATATTTGCATAGAGCAACCTCTGACGATCGCGTATCGCTTGCCTTTGCTCGGGATTTGGATTTGCATAATGTGCCCTAGCATTTGCACGTCTTGTTTCAATTTGCTTGGATGTAAATTGTAGCTTTTCTTCCATAAATTTCTTTGGCTTCATATGACTATAGTGTTCCATAGCAATAAGACCATCTACAACTTTCTTTTGCTGACGGGCCTCACGATGCTTTTTTAGTAATTCATCTTTTTGCTGGTGTGATAATTGTGCATACCGATCTCTTTCTCGTTGCCTCTTACGTTCTTTAGAATCTGTGAGTACGTAGTGGTTGTCACTGGATATCGTGGACATACTGGCATTTCTGTTCTTGTCGCTATCTAAACAAATACAATATGTACTTAGTTGTGTATAGTATCATATGAGATAAATATTTATAGAAAATAGTTGATAATATTACTTGTGCCAGTAGTACTCTTTAGGTCTTCTAACAGAGCATGGTCCTCATATTGATTCGAGCAAGCCATTCTGCAAGAAACATGGTTAGTGATTGGTCAATGGTATCAATAATAAAATGGTATGTAAATAAAGTATCATGCTAATATCTATAGTAATGTCTGGTGGATTGTCTATAGGATACTTAATTCATGAATGTGCTCATAGATGATAATTATATCAAGTATATGAACTTGACTTGCGTGACATGTTTTCTCATGGGTTGAACACAACAATAACAAAAATAGAGTAAAAATATGCGCAAAGGAAAAAAGAAAGAGACCATACTGCCCCTTATCTCTCTTTCGCACCTCTTGGTCTCTCCCAGTCCCGTGACCAGACACCTCTCTCACAATCTCTCTCTTGCTCTCTCGTATTTTCTTGCTGATGCTCTGCACGCGGTGGCGGTGCACACTGCTCTCGGCCTGGAGGTATGCTTGGTTTCGTGAAGTGCTTGGTCCCGTGCGGTGCTCAGCGGGGTCAAGCTCTTGGATGGCTTGGCGCGCCGTGCTCATCGGCGTGCGGTGTCACGTACTCGTGGGGTGCGTCGTGGGGCGGCAAAGCGAAGAAACTGCACGCGGCGAGCAGCAGCGTCAGCCGAGGGGCCAGGCAGTGCGAGGCCGGCGGGCCGCAGGTGGTCAAGGCGTGTCCTCCTCGATCCGAAGAAGTGGCGTTTGGAGATAACAGTTCGTACAATGCCTATGGACTGATTGATTTGTTTTCAGAGCACGGTCGTAGTCGTTATCTCGATGGTCGCCGTGTATGTGCCGTGCGGCTACTACACATTGCCAGAGAAGATGGGATTGCGAAGCCTCTTCGACTCGGTGCGGAATCAAGGATCAAGAGGAGATGGCGGTGTAGATCGATTCAATGGCTGGGGTGCTGGGTGCTGCGGAAATTTAAGCTTTATAGCGGTGCGGGTGAAACTTCTTGGCTTGTGTGTTAAGAGCTCGGTGCCTTCGGCGTCCGCGGTGAAGTCCAAGTCAGGCTCGATGAAGAAGCTGTCATAGAAAATTATAAGGACGCACGGACGACGTACCAAAACTTGGAGAAGGCAGAACTAACGAAGGATTCGTTACTTGCTTTATAATTAGTAAGTAGATATAGATATAGATATAGATATAGATTAGAGAGTTTTTGAAAAATTATGACGTACCGTTGAATCAATCCTTGCTTTATAATTAAGTAGAGATAGAGATTGTCTCGACGATCTTCTTTCCTGTGAAGTGTTTTGCTATTTTTGTTGTGCTATGTGTTCTCTCTCCTGAGAAGTTTGTCTCCCTTTTCTCTCGGAGGGGGAGGATGCTGGCGGTTGGGCCATGGGCTAGCACAAAATGAGCTTTGATGCTTGCCGTTTTTTTATTTCGAATTGGGCTTTACTGAATACCTTTCGATTAGAAGGGGTACATTTTGGGCCTGGCCCGGTCTAACCCCGCTCAGTCCAGCCCATGACATTTTTTAAAACTGGCTCGCTCGCTTTGTCGACAAAGAAGTATTATAGCCGGCCGCCGATTTCTTCGACATTTTTGGAAACACGATTTCTTCGACATCGTGTCCTAATTTGCGTGGAGAACATGAACCAATTCCTCTAACTTCGAGCAGCTTATGTTGAATCACTGTCATACGGGGGATGCAAAATCAGAGACGAGCCACGTCCAGAGAATAGCAGTTCATTTCTTTTCAACGGTAATGGCAGCATTGCAAGTTTGCAATAATGGAGGAAGCCGATGTTGCATTAGATGATGGCAGCATCCCGTTTTCATCTTCTTTTACTTCCCATTTTGGTTATTTTACTTGTTAGAGTCTACGCCAGATATTGACTGCAATTGCGGGTCATTTATATTCGCCTTCTTTATCTATTGTTTTAGGCATTGCACCATCTTCTCCATTTTTTTTAGATAATGGATAATTTCATTACCCGGCCTTGACCTTTCGGCTACAGCCCAAATCCAAGTTAATAAACAAAATGCAGCACTTCCATCTGCAACACACACTAAAAAATCAAAGCCACACCAAACAGTTTGACAGGAGAATTAATACATAATCCTATTACTAATCCTCTAGCCATGGTGAGCGAAGATGCGCAGCGCCAAAACCTCCAGCGCCTGAGCCGCATCCCTTATTTCCTCCCTGTCTTGCTCAAGTCGATGTAGATTCGCCCAAAATCGAAGTCAATAAGTTCCTCTGAACAGTACCTGTAAATAAGATTTTTGTGGTGCTTTGTTAAAAACAATATCTTCTCCATTTTTGGTAAATGGAAGTGAGTTCATCCTCTTTGATACACGGTTGTCATCGCAATAGGTTATGATACCATCTAGGAGAGTAGTAGATATACACAAAACATGCAATATATATAGAAGGGTTGTATTGACACCAGAAAGTGAGGGTGGAATTGGAGGGACATCCGTTTTCACGCTGATGAAAGCTGCTACGTCTCACGCAAATAAGCTTCAACGGTAACAAAAGAGGATCCATAAAACCGATCATATTCTAGGTGCAAGCTTCGCAATGCCTAGACCAGGTTTGTGTGATGTAAAGAAAAACAATTAATAAAGTAATTAACTAATTACTTATTTGCTTTAAGATTTGTACAGATTTTCATGGACAGGATCGATCCCCGCGTCAGTTATCATTAATTCTTGTATATAAATATCTCCACATACCCATTCGACCCCATATCCCCACCTACCCCGCCTCTCTTTCAGATCCAATCGGCCGAAAAATTTCTCTTCACCTAGGCTTTCCCTGCGTCGTTGAGTCGCAGGAATCAAGCTTCAAGGTACAAGAAAGTGCGGACGAGAAATTCGCTAGCACCGCAATTATCAGCTCAAGCTCCTCTAATTCCTTTTGATTCCGCTGCTTCTTGGGAATCAAGGTACAGGGAGAGGAAACGAGGTTACACCGCCATCATCCGCCAAGATTCATACTCCGCCGCCGCATCGCGGCATCTGACATCATGCCCAAGGATAGATCTAAGATCCCTAAATCGATAGGTAAGTCCCCCAACTTTGCATATCGAATTTAGGGATTTTTGTTGATGGGCTTCATGCCGTGGGTTTCGCTGCTTTGTATTATAATATTAATGCCTTTATAAATTGCATAAATTTTTAAGGTGATGTTTCCATATAGTTAGTACAAATTTGACACTTTTAGTTGGTATTCATATTTTAAGGGAAGATGAAGGTATCAATGCGAAAAACCAATCAAGGAAGTTTGTGTTGAAAGTTATGTAACTATGGAGAACTTTAAAAATTTAAACAAAATCATTGTAAATAAGTTTCTGGTCACCAACTAAGTGGGCTTATAGAGATCCCGAGAATGGTGTAACCGTGGTCGAAAGAAGTTAGAAATTTGTTTTTATTATTTTGAGATTGATTTATAGTGATGACGAGGTTTAAGAATAAACATAGAAAACCAAAATCACGTACATACACCGAAAGAAGGCTCTTTTCAAGCATGCAACAACATTCTTTATGTTATAGACCATGCTACAAATAATTGGCTGTATCTTTATATTAACATTAAATTCTATAATTTTAAAACACTATAAATATATAGCCCTCAAAGTAGAGATGTGCAAATGGGATGATCTTTTCTTATATATATATTCAACCAAAAGTACTAAGCTATATACTACTGTCGTGGCTGATTTGGATAGAAAATTACATGGATATTGATGGAAAGTTTGAAACTATATCGCAGGAAAGGGCAGTGGAAGGCAAGAAGAACAGAAGATTACTGCCAATGTTCAAGCCGAGTCGGCGACGTCCTGCAATTTCCCACCTACCGCAAGAAACGCCAAGGCAGAAAAACCCCAACACGGTAGTCCCCCGGTTGCTGCCGGTGGGTGGCTACCTGTAACGGCACTCCACTCTACTTCCAGCACTCCTCCACCGCCGCCGCCGCCTCTATTGTCTCGCCGTTCAGTCCCGTCTCGACGCACGCGAAGAGATCTCTCCTTCCCAGCATCCACCCTGCACTGGGCTTCTGAGATTGCGCGGAACTGCAGGATGGAGAGCAGCAGCGGGGAGGAGCTGGAGGAGGAGTTCCCCGGACACGAGTGGATCACCCCGCAGTCCTCCATCAACGCCGCCTACCAATCTCAGACCGAGAAGGTCCGATTTTTCCCCCTTCTTTGCCTTGCTCGGTGCTTCAGCTCTTCCCCTTACATTCCGGCTAGTGCATAGTAGGGAATTTTACTTGTCGATGTGCCCAGCGAATTCTTGCTTCTTTCGTTTCTGTGCGGTGCCCCCTTTGTGTGTGAAATTTCGCAGTTTTGGATCTAGAGTTGATGCTTTGGTGTTGTGAGAGGTAATCGCGTAGGGCCTATGGACCAATCCCGCATTTGGCCCCAGAAATTTCCCCCTTTTGATGCTATGGAGCCTATGGTGTTGTGACTTGTGAAGGGTAATCTCGCGTAGGGAGATGAATCTTCCTGCATTCGGCCTTAGAAATTCCCCTCCGTTTGCTTGGGAAAGAACTGGTCTTATTAGTTCTGACTTTTTATTCTTGAAAACTGTCGTTTTTTTTCTGTAGCACATGTTCTTACTGAACCTTGATGAACCAAAATTAGAAGCACAACCAAACAGAAGTACTAGCTCCTTCTTGCACTAAAAACGGCAAGTAAAATCTGGCGTAACTTGACAATTTTTAACTGGGATTGAAGGAAGGGTTTAGTGTTCTCTGTATCAGTGCATCCTTGTCTGTTGGAACTGGAAGGGAGCAAGACTCTGGTGATTTCCTGAACGATTTCATTGGTATTGTGATGGTACTCAATGACATGGTTGTCGTGCTTGCAGGGTATCAGGAAAATTTGTTCTGAGTTGTTGGAGTTGAAGGATGCTATTGAAAACCTGAGTGGAAATATGCAGTCAAAGTACCATGCTTTTCTCAGGTAACTACAAAATCTATGACTGGTCCGTCCTGCTATGAAAATAAATAAAACAACTGGGAATTCAGACTTTGATATGTTTGCTTTGCTCATACCTGAAAATTCCAGTCCACACACTCACTTTTGCTTTTTAAATCATTTTCATATTCATTATTTAACCTCCTTTTTGCTATTTGCTCAGAATATCCGAGGAGGTTGTTGAAGCAGAGCAAGAGTTAATTGAACTACAGAAGCATGTGTCTTCCCAAGGGATTCTTGTACAGGATCTAATGAGTGGTGTGTCCCGGGAGCTTGATGTTTGGTACAAATCTAGCAAGGAAGATGTCAAAGAAAAGGATTTTCAAACTGAACTGGATGAAATTTTGTCTGATGATACCCAGGACCCCAAAGCTATTTTCCTTGATAAGTTAGATGCTTTGCTTGCAGAGCACAAAATGGAGGAGGCATTGCTTGCTCTGGAATCTGAAGAGAAGAAATATTTAGTTGCAGATGATTCTAGCAAAGAATCAAATGCAGAGCTTTCTGCCTTTAAGGCAGCACTGTTTAAACGGAAAGCAACTCTTGAAGATCAGCTTGTTAGGTGGTCTGAACAGCCATCTTTGCCTATAACTGAACTAAGGAAGTCTTTGGCTGGTTTAGTTAAGATAGGCAAAGGTTCTTTAGCCCACCAATTACTCCTAAAAGCTTACGGCTCGCGCCTTCAGAAAAGTGTTGAGGCATTTCTCCCCTCATGTTCAATTTATACACAAACTTACGCTGCATCGCTGTCACAGATTGTTTTCTCAGCTATTGCAAAAGCAGCGAAAGAAACTAATACACTATTTGGAGATAGCCCCATGAATACGAACAGGATCATCCAATGGGCTGAATATGAAATTGAAACCTTTGCACGTTTGGTTAAAGAAAATTCTCCTTTGCCTGAGAGTGTTTCTGCCCTTCGTGCTGCTTGCATATGCATCCAAACTAGTCTCTCTCATTGCTCTTTTCTAGAATCATATGGACTGAAATTCTCAAAATTACTTATGGTGCTATTGCGCCCATATATCGAAGAAGTTCTTGAACTGAATTTTAGAAGGGTTCGAAGAAAGAGTGTGGATGCAGCAAGGAATGATGATATTCTGCTTCTCACCCCTCAAGAAGGATCACCGCTCTCTGGTGCAGTTGCCCCAAATATTATGCTTACAAGCAGTGGAAAGAAGTTCATGGCCATTGTCAATGTGAGTTCTCCTTTGTTGATTATTATTATCTTCTGATATTTCTTTTAGGAACTAGCCTTAATCCAACCTTTTGTTTTAACATGTCTGGAAATTCAGCTTCCTGTCATATTGGATTGTGCAATTTGGTTTATGTGATTTGTCCTTCTAATCTTTTACCCATTTCTAAATATGTATTACGCCCGATGGGTTCTTACTATGAACTTCAATTTGCGAGCGCTTGAGCAAAGTCGCTCAGTTTCTGACAGATTTGCAAATGTTGTGGACAATTTACTGAATGAAAACAGTGATCAAACCTTTTGTTGCTTTTATAGAGTCAGCACATTCTCTATATATGATAGATTGATAGTTACCTGTTATGGCTGGATTGCTGGGGATTAGATGAGCGCTGGTACAGGTAGATAAACCCTAGTCGCCCTCCCTAGGAGGCTCTGACTCAAAGGACTATCTTCTGCTTAAAGTTTCCACGAGTACAAGACTGCCTTTAAATAGGCCAAACTCCTAACAAACCTTCCAAATCTCCTGACTAACAAACCAAGCAAATAACTAGGAAAGATTACATAATAATTATTTCCTAAACTAGCCACTATTTTCTGCCGCCATCCTCTTATTCCTGCGTTGGTATGTTTTACCAAATATAGAGTCCATAACAATGCTTGAGTATCCGCTTGGACATTGCCCAGAGCTCCTACTTGTTGGTGTTAGCCACATCAATGTATGAATTTCTAATCGTTCTTA
>OAMR01000075.1:1188176-1226563 GCA_900205405.1 Echinochloa crus-galli
TATGAAAATAAATAAAACAACTGGGAATTCAGACTATGCTATGTTTGCTTTGCTCATACTTGAAAATTCCAGTCCACACACTCACTTTTGCTTTTTAAATCATTTTCATATTCATTATTTAACCTCCTTTTTGCTATTTGCTCAGAATATCCGAGGAGGTTGTTGAAGCAGAGCAAGAGTTAATTGAACTACAGAAGCATGTGTCTTCCCAAGGGATTCTTGTACAGGATCTAATGAGTGGTGTGTCCCGGGAGCTTGATGTTTGGTACAAATCTAGCAAGGAAGATGTCAAAGAAAAGGATTTTCAAACTGAACTGGATGAAATTTTGTCTGATGATACCCAGGACCCCAAAGCTATTTTCCTTGATAAGTTAGATGCTTTGCTTGCAGAGCACAAAATGGAGGAGGCATTGCTTGCTCTGGAATCTGAAGAGAAGAAACATTTGGTTGCAGATGATTCTAGCAAAGAATCAAATGCAGAGCTTTCTGCCTTTAAGACAGCACTGTTTAAACGGAAAGCAACTCTTGAAGATCAGCTTGTTAGGTGGTCTGAACAGCCATCTTTGCCTATAACTGAACTAAGGAAGTCTTTGGCTGGTTTAGTTAAGATAGGCAAAGGTTCTTTAGCCCACCAATTACTCCTAAAAGCTTACGGCTCGCGCCTTCAGAAAAGTGTTGAGGCATTTCTCCCCTCATGTTCAATTTATACACAAACTTACGCTGCATCGCTGTCACAGATTGTTTTCTCAGCTATTGCAAAAGCAGCGAAAGAAACTAATACACTATTTGGAGATAGCCCCATGAATACGAACAGGATCATCCAATGGGCTGAATATGAAATTGAAACCTTTGCACGTTTGGTTAAAGAAAATTCTCCTTTGCCTGAGAGTGTTTCCTGCCTTCGTGCTGCTTGCATATGCATCCAAACTAGTCTCTCTCATTGCTCTTTTCTAGAATCATATGGACTGAAATTCTCAAAATTACTTATGGTGCTATTGCGCCCATATATCGAAGAAGTTCTTGACTGAATTTTAGAAGGGTTCGAAGAAAGAGTGTGGATGCAGCAAGGAATGATGATATTCTGCTTCTCACCCCTCAAGAAGGATCACCGCTCTCTGGTGCAGTTGCCCCAAATATTATGCTTACAAGCAGTGGAAAGAAGTTCATGGCCATTGTCAATGTGAGTTCTCCTTTGTTGATTATTATTATCTTCTGATATTTCCTTTAGGAACTAGCCTTAATCCAACCTTTTGTTTTAACATGTCTGGAAATTCAGCTTCCTGTCATATTGGATTGTGCAATTTGGTTTATGTGATTTGTCCTTCTAATCTTTTACTTATTTCTAAAGATGTATTACACCCGATGGGTTCTTACTGTGAATTTCAATTTGTGAGCGCTTGAGCAAAGTCGGTCAGTTTCTGATAGATTTGCAAATGTTGTGGGCAATTTACTGAATGAAAACAGTGATCAAACCTTTTGTTGCTTTTCTAGAGTCAGCACATTCTCTATATATGATAGATTGATAGTTACCTGTTATGGCTGGATTGCTGGGGATTAGATGAGCGCTGGTACAGGTAGATAAACCCTAGTCGCCCTCCCTAGGAGGCTCTGACTCAAAGGACTATCTTCTGCTTAATCTTTCCACGAGTACATGACTGCCTTTAAATAGGCCAAACTCCTAACAGACCTTCCAAATCTCCTAACTAACAAACCAAGCAAATAACTAGGAAGATTACATAATAATTATTTCCTAAACTAGCCACTATTTCCTGCCGCCATTCTCTTATTCCTGCGTTGGTATGTTTTACCAAATATAGAGTCCATAACATTACCTGACACAGGCAACCATACACAGCAGAAATAAGTCCTACATAAACATATCTAGGATAAATAGATGCAACACATTTGCTTGACTTAATGAATTAATGTAATGATAAGTTTGGATAGATACCAAGTTACCATACTCAGTTTACTATTTGTGAACCCATGTGCCATTTTTAGAAATATGAATAGAGTTATTTTTTTTAACTGGAGCAAATGGAGTGCGATACTGCACAATTCCTTTACTTGTTCCATGAATCTTTGTACTTTGCCTGTTATCTGACAATTTGAAGCAGTTGATATATTTGCTTGTTATCCTTGCAGGATATTTTGGATCAAGTCACCCCAATGACTATAGTTCACTTTGGTGGAGCAATTTTGAACAAATTTCTCCAGCTTTTTGATAGATATGTAGAAACACTGATCAAAGTATTGCCTGGACCTTCTGAAGATGATAATCTACTGGAGTCGAAAGAGCCTGTTGAATTCAAAGCTGAAAGTGACGCGCAGCAACTTACACTAATTGGAACGGCATACACTATAGCAGATGAGTTATTGCCAGCTGCTGTATCCAAGTTCTTTGATATGCAAACTGAGAAGAAAGGAACTGGTGGATCAAGTGAAGGCCTTGGCTCTGGGTCCATATACAGCATTGAATACAAAGAGTGGAAACGTCATTTGCAACATTCATTAGACAAACTGAGGGATCACTTCTGCCGACAGTATGTCTTATCATTTATTTACATGGAAGGGAAGTCACGGTTGGATGCCAGAATGTACATGGAGCGGAAAACTGATGATCTTTTGTTTGATTCTGATCCCTTGCCTTCACTGCCTTTCCAGGTGATTTTGTATTGCACTTCAATGATTTGATATAAAATGTTTTATATGTTTATGACATAGATGCTGTATGACCATTTCTTTATGCTCCTTTTGGTCCAAAATACAAATCAGTTTAGGACATGACATAGTCTTCATGATGTTGTGGCCAATTTCTATGAAAATATGTTATTTTTAAATGTGTACTACAAAGGTGTTATTCATGATGGATCTAGCAACATCCATATTATGTAGTCAATCTACACATATATACTTTGCCTGGGCCACACACGGTCCAAGAGACAGCCTGAGCCGTCTCTTGACCAGTGCTTTGGCACACGGGACCGGCGAGGGAATTTTTTTATTTTCCACAAATTGTGCAGCACCTAGGGATTGAACCCTGGGTGGGAGCTCCCCAGCCAGTGGCCTTTGCCACTGCACTGTGAGCCCCTTTGCCAAATCAGTTTAGGACATGACATAGTCTTCATGATTTTGTGGCCAATTTCTATGAAAATATGTTATTTTTAAATGTGTACTACAAAGGTGTTATTCATGATGGATCTAGCAACATCCATATTATGTAGTCAATCTACACATATATACGTCTGCTCAAAAAAAAATGATCTACACAGATTTTAAGGTGGCTTATTTTTTAGAGTGGATTTATATTGGATGGTGTACTGTGCATGATTCATAAACACATTGCATTTTAATTGGGTGTTTATCAGTTGGTGAGCAACCGTTGTTAAATGAATGAATGGGGGTCCTAGAGTTTCAGATGGTCCGTGATGTTGAAGGGTGGGTAGGGAAGGCCAAGGTGTAAGGATAGGAAATTATGCCAGTTAAATATACTACATATCTTGTTTGGAATATTGCATTTGGGTCACATGGGTGTAAAATCTGTAACTTAAGTGGAAACAGCAGTGATGTTATCAATTTGTGGTTGCTTTGCTGTGCAATGCTTATTCTGTTGTGGAAAAGCATGAGAGGAAAAAAAAATCCAACATTCTGTTTGGCAAATCATATTGAAGTTAGAAGAATTATGTTGTCCAATGGCTATTTCTCATATTCAACTCATTTGGTCTGTTGTTTGCAATGCAACAGTATAGTTGATCTTCCAAACAAAGTTATCTCACCTATGTGTTTTTGTTCTTTCAGGCGCTGTTTGGAAGATTACAACAGCTAGCTAGTGTTGCTGGTGACGTTCTTCTGGGAAAAGATAAGATACAAAAGGTCTTACTGTCAAGGCTAACTGAAACGGTTGTCATGTGGCTCTCCAATGAGCAAGAATTCTGGGATGTTTTTGAGGATCGGTCTGTCCAACTCCAACCTTCAGGGCTGCAGCAGGTACATTTTCCTGAATGTCCATGTTACCTTGATGCAAATACTGAAGTTAATAATCTTTTGTTCCTTTCAGCTTATTCTCGATATGCACTTCATTGTTGAGATTGCTGTCTGCGGGCGTTTTCCACACAGACCAGTTCAGCAGCTTGTGTCAACAATCATAACCAGAGCAATTGCTGCTTTCTCGGCAAGGAATGTTGACCCACAGAGGTTGGTGATTACAATATTGTTACATTATTCTGGGCAACCGTTCTCATGATATGTGTTATGTTATATGTCTGCCCAGTGCTTAATATCACGCTTCTTCTACTAAAAATCATTTCAGTGCGCTTCCTGAGGATGAGTGGTTTCTCGAAACGGCCAAGGCTGCTATTCACAAGCTCATGTTGGGAACCTCTGGATCTGAGTCCGAGCCTGAGCCTGAGGTCGAACCTGAACCTGAAGAACATATTGCTCTGCATGATGAGGTCTCCGATTCTGAGAGTATCTCGACTCCATCAACGTCAGGGTCTGAAGATTCATTCGCCTCTGCGAACAATGATGACCTAGAAAGCCCTGTTTACTTAACTGACTGAAGCGTAGTTGGTGAAACCTTGCACCTGTAGATGCGCTCAACTTTGTTATCAGTTTTATTACCTGGTATACTTATCGGAACTCGCAACCCATAAACATCGTTGCCCTCAAGTAAAAAAAGAGAACCTGGAAACACCAACGGTTCGTGTCGGGATTATCATCGTTGTCGGCGATATCGTATCGTGCTGCTTATCTGTTTATTATGTGTCTTTTCTTAAGAATGAAGGAAAATCTTGATAACCTTCATACATGCATCAGAAATGCAAACCTCATGCCAACGTAATAGAACTCATGGTACGCGAGTATAAAGTGACAGGTATGGCACGCTAATTATTTTCCAGGTAGTACAAACGGACTCTGTTACAGCCGGAGAGCACGCCCTGGCGCGGTGCTTTCGCCAGGCTTAGCAGCACATGTCCAGGATGCAGCAGCAGCACAGCGCCGCGCAGCTGCAAAGCAACGAGGCGAGTGAGTAAATCATCAGTTCGACGACCGAGCGATGGGAAGTTGTGGAGAAGCTTACCATCCTTCCCAGAAGGTCTTGTCGCCGCGGCTCTGCGTCTGGGGCGCCACCACCTGCGGCGGCGGCGGGTTCATCATGGCGCCGTTGAAGTTGCCGCCGGGGTACCCCGCCGGCGGCGCGTAGCTCGCCTGCATCGGCGGCGCCTGCACGTACGGCTGCCCCGCCGGCGGGTACGCTGCTCGCCAAAGCGCGACACAGAAACACAAAAAACCACACGCGGTCAGTTCAGTCGCGCCCGCCCAAAGCCAGTGATCGATCAAGCTGAAATGACAGAAGAAAACACAGGTTTCCGGGGTCGCGGATGATCATTACCTGTCACGGGCGCCTGCTGCTGGGTCTGGGTGTAGTAGCTCATCCTCGCGCGACGGGATCGATGCCGCGACGCGCAGCAAACCAGATGGTAGATTTCGTGGGACGGAGTCGGCGATGCTCGTGTTTATATAGAAAACACAGGGAGCGAGCGATGCGGACAAGGTGTTCGGTGTGCTTCGACGTGATAGGCCGACAGGAAATTGGGCTCTGGCCGCCGGCCGGCCGGTTGGCCTCGGTCCCGTCGGTTCTTAGCTGCGATTGGTTGACCAGTTGTGCTTCGAACAAAAACCGGCGGAGTCTCGGATGCGGCCGCACGGAGAAACAGGCACAGTGAACCTGAAGGCTCAGAGAACGACAACACGAACACTGAACCTGCAGTTAACTTTGTGGATTGGCGTCCTCCATCCATTCCCATTTCATCATTTCCGACATGGACGCCCCAGTTGCCGCGAGCTCTCCCGGACTGCCGCGTGGCTTTTGCCAGTTGGTCACGTAGTACGCACGTTGGCCTTGTTGTGATTGGTTTGCCAATCGTCGTGCTGTAAACGAAGATAGGCTTGTCTTCTGGGCGGTAGTCATCAGTTTTTGAATTGTGAAAATGAGTAGGCCTAATCCATATCTATACCTGTTACATGGGCTGGTTATCAAGATAACGGGCCAGATCAAGCCCATGTGATGGAAGCTGACAGAAAACAGATGAGTGCTTTTGCAGTCTCGGTCAGTCTGCTCTCCAGGTAAATTTTCACTCTCCAGGAAATGGGCCGAATTCATTCGTGAGACATGGGCCGACGAACAAGGCTGGGCAGACCCGCACAGCATCGTGTTTATCCGTATCATCTCACATCCGCGTGAGTTGATGTCAGGTGGGGTGGAGTGACTAGTGACTTAGTGAGGCGACCTTAATCTTCTTGTCTTTATCCATATAATCGTCAAGGAGAGAACAAAACAGTGCACACACCCCAGCTTGTGGGCTGTTAATCGATCGAGCAATCCAAACCCAGCAACAGTGGTTGCGCACGCGTACCGCGTCCGCCTACGTGCAAGCGGTCCCTTTCCTAACAGTAACTTGTCATCGCTACAGGGGCATTGCACAGCAGGGGAACTTACGTGTAGGCTCGTTAAGCTATTGCAGACAGAAGGCCGACGGCCGGCTGCTGAGATGTCTATTTTACTAGAACGTGATGGGGTGGCGTTTACTACTCGAACCTAGTGGTTTCTGACGGCAACTTCTTCTGTCACTTGTACCTCTCAAAATTGATGCAAGTGCCCATTTGCAAAATTGAAAACTGAAACTGAAGCTGAAGCTGCAGAATTCTACAGTCTGAAATGAAATTGATTTGGCCACGGAGATTGAGCGAATGCCGAAGCCGAATCCTATCCTATACTATTTGTACCACAGACATAGTTTACTCACAAGAGGAAGCTGAAAAGGGAAGACACCAAGAACAAAAGTGGCCACGAACGAAGGAGCTGCGAGATTAGCAGCAGAAGTGATCGAAGAGGGCTGCCAATCTAGCTGCTGCTGCTGCTGCAAAATCTTGTCTTCAATCACGAGTTTACAACTCCTGGCTTCCGTGGCAGGGCGTGGGGCCGGCGCCGGCAGCGGCGTCCTCCGCCGGCTCCCACGCCGACGCCGTGAGTAGGGAGAGGTCTTTCCAGCCGAGCTTGAGGCACGCTTCCTCCTCCACCAGCGTGTACCCCTTCCACGGGTACATGCCGAGCAGCAGCCTGGCCTGCGTGGCGGGGCTCCCGGCCAGCGACACCGGCCGGAACCCGGCGCGCCGCAGCTCGTCGCCCCACCGCTCCACGCGCACCTCCCCTGTCCGCTTGGGCCCTCCCACGGCCACAATGTTCCGTATCTCCGCGCCCAGGAGCTGCCGCTCCACGTCGTGGCGCTCGGCGGCGGACTCCCCCTCCGCCGCGCCGGCGCCGGCGCCGTCGCCTAGCGCGTCGAACAGCGCCGAGTAGTAGTGCAGCGCCTCCACGAACCGGCCCAGGAAGTCCCCGCTGTGGCCCATGTCCTGCTCCACGATGGTGATCAGCTTCGGTCGCAGCGCCCTGAGCAGCCGCACCGTGCCCACGTCGGAGCCCGTCACGTCGTACAGGCAGTGGTGCATCCAGTGCACGACGGTGGCCTCGTCCTGCTGGCGGTGGCGCGAGGCGCCGAGGAGTGCCTCGGCGTCCGCGACGTGCCCGATCTTCCCCTCGATGGGGCAGAACTCGAAGGGCAGGCCGAGCGTGGCGGCGAAGTCGGCGAGGCGGCGTCCCGTGGCCTCGAGCACGTCGAGCGACGCGCCGAGCCCGGTGATCCGGAGCGAGCGCGGCTTGCGCGGCCGGGACGCGAGGATGTGGAAGAGCCCCGGCCACTGCAGGCCCTGCATGATGTCGAGGTCCACCACGTGGAGGCGGTCCTCGCCGTCGAGCGCCTGGAGGATGGCCTGGTTGGCGGTGAAGTGGGAGAACTTGACGAGCGGGGAGAGGGAGTTGTAGGCCTGAAACGCGCCGGCGACGCGGCGGCTCTGCGCGGCCGCCGCCGGGCGGAGCGCCGCGAGAGGGGAGTAGGCGCCCAGGCAGGAGCTGAGCACGCGCGCGCACAGCGCGTCGCCGAAGTAGGCCGCCACGCGCTCGGGCGAGGACCCGAACGGCGACGCCAGCTCGGCGATCTCCGGGAGCAACTCCCGCGCCTCCGTCAGCTGGTCCATGGCCACCGCCTCCGCGCACCGCAGCAGGAGGCTCAGCAGCCGCAGCCCCCGCGTCTCGGGCCCCTCCTCCGCCGCCGCGGCGGAGGCGGAGGCAATACCAATCAGCTGCTGCCGCTTCCCCCGCGCAGGCCGCTCCTCCTCTTCGCCGGGGGACGACGGCGCCCGCTTGGCCTTCATCGCTGCCGCGGCGTCGGTGGCGGCGGCGGGCGCGCGGGACAGCACGCCCTGGAGCATGGCAGGCAATAATTCGTTTCGACCAGGCAAGGCGCGCTGCCGAGTCACACGGTCTGTCTGTCACCCGTGGCAAGGCGAGCGAGAAGGGACGACGGCTCGCTGCACCGGTGGCTGGCTACTGATAACGCTGGCGACCTCGAAGGGGTCTCGCTCGCCGTTGGCTTGGCGCGCGGGGTCCGGGCGCGTGGGAGTGAGTGAGACTGAGGAGGAGAAGCCAGGGCGGGCGGGCGGCCGTCTGTTTGTCTGGTAGCAGCCGGATGGCTGGCGCGGCCAGGCAGAGGGAATCAAAGGACGCGGGCCGCGACAAGGCGACCGGTCGTCTCCATCTCCATCCCGCCGGGGGCGGGGACGGACGGGGGAGGCCGGAGGCGTGGGTTTTTTCTAAAGAAAATCACGGGGGGTGTGCGGGCGGCCGGCGGTGCCGACGGGGGTCGGGTCGGTCTGGTCCGTCCGGCCGGGATTGATTGGTAAAGCCTGTGATCATTCGATGGGTGGGCGACCGGCGGCCGAGGACGGACGGGGCCTCTCCCCTCGGATACCAGGGCCTCTCGGGTGGACGTTTGACGTTTCTAGTTAGGCTCGGGGCACGGGCGCCGCGCGTCGACGGGACGTGGCACAGTGCTCGGCGTGGGGTGTCAGGGTGCGGCGCTGCCGATATCGTGCAAGTGTTGATCTGCCGGCTGCAACGAGTCGAGTGGGGTGAGCGAGGAGGGTAGTGTCCGAGGTGCCAGGTGAAGGGTACTCGGTACATGGTTTCTGTTCTTTGGTACTACAAGAAGCCTTTTAGGGCTACTTTAGCAGCTAACTTCCCCGCGGGGAACCCGTCGTTTTCCGGGGTAGGGCGCCCGACCTACGTAGATCGGGCGGACAACCCGGTGAAGGCTATCCTGGTTTTTTAGGCTACCAAACTAGCCCTTAAGAAAGTGTTACGTGGAGGGAGACGGCGTTTGTTATATACTGTACTAGCGTGGAGGTACTTGCACGGCATAATAAAAGAAGAAAAACCCAATACGATAATATCGGCAAAATGAATCATATGTTTTGGGATAAGTACTAGAGGGAGATTTGAGTATGGACTGTGACTTGACCACAGCTCAGATATAAGGTAATGTCACAGGCGGCTAGTCGGCCGAAAGAAAGTGACCAGATACAACGGGGAAATTTGTCGTTTGCCACATATGTACGCTGTTCTCTGAAAAAGAGATGCCACCACACCATATGACGCTTTTCAAAATAAAAAAAGGTGATGCTTGGATTTGGTCCTCAGAAGCCCTGTTGGCCCAACCCGAACCAACTTCTGAAACTCGTTCGTCATGGGCCGATCCACCATAAACCGGGCTTGCTCCAAACTTTCATGGGCCTATCCATCGTTTTATTGGACCTCTCTGACAAACTTTGTTGGGTTGGCCGTCGCTGGCGAATTTTCGAGAGCTAGAGGAAAAGAGATCACGCCGGGACCGAACGGCGCCGCCGATCCCCAACCAAGCTCCCCATGACCGGCGGCAGCGGCGAAGGACGCGACCGCGAGCCTGACCCAGGCGCCTCGACGGCGCTGCCCGTCCCGGGTCCCTGCGCCTCGACGCAGCGGGCGCTCGCCGAGTGCCACCGCCGCGCGGCACGCGGGCCGCTGCAGCCGGAGGTGCTGTGCCGCCACCTGAACCGGGCGCTGGCTGAGTGCGTCGTCACCGCGTGCTGCCCCGACGAGACCGAGGCCGTCCGCACCCTCTGCGGCAGCTCCGGCACCGCGCTCAAGCGCACGCAGTGCCAGCGGGCGCGCATCGACCTCTCCCTCTGCCTCGAGGCACATCAGGAGCCCTGATCTACCCCAGCATTCTCATCCGGTACAGGTGTATAGCTTTGTTCTTTCATGATCAAACCACGTCGTTCTATCTTACTGTGTAGTTGGCAGTTAACTTATTTTGTATTCCAATTTAATTTTGTTATGGAACATTGGAGCTCCAACCAATTCTGAACAAAACTGTACATTGGAGATTTCCTCTGAATGAAGCATTACAGATGCAGCAGGAGTGAACTCTAAAAAGATGCATGCATTTGGCATCTGCATGGCTTATACATGAAAATTCATGCTATGATTATGAGTTTCCAGTTGTATTCTTGGAAAGAGTTCATGAATTACTATTTGTTTGCTATTGATTTAGAACAGTGTAAAGCATCTTGAAGCAAAGTTTGCCAATGGTGAAGCCCGTATTAATTGGTAAACACTATATTGTTATTCGGATAGTTGCACATGAATTGTTTGGGAGAGAATTAGGCAGCTATTAAAATAGACATGGAGAAGGGGATGCTTTTATTTTTACTCTAGAACTGCTGAAAGGACAATTTTCAGGCAGAGGAAAAGGGGATGTTGCAATGTTGCATTTGCATTAGCTGTTCATGTACCAACATAATATCATTATCCTTATGTGTAATTTGAACTCTTGAGTTCTGTATACTGTCCATACCTGGCATGGTGGCAGGTTCATCGAGGCTTGTAGAGGAAGTTCATTCTAGTGTCATACCAGGGCTGTTATGAAGTCTGAGGCAAGTTCCATCAACTGTTCAGTAAAAACAAACAACAAACACAGTAGTAGCTTGAAGCCATGAAAGGGTGAGTTTCCTATTGCTATACATGGCCATCGAACCGATGCCATTCACACTAGCCTTGGTCTAAGCTTGTGATTCATCTCACAGAATTCAATTTCTAAATAATCCTTCCTTTTCTGTTTGATCAAAGACTATCAGTCTATCACATGTATTTCAACAATCATACTTCCTCTGTGATGTCTCGTTTTGGATGTTGCTGATGTACAGAGACTTCTTTGTGCAATTCAGAGTTTTGTTGATTCTCAATCCAGCTGCGGCCCATGTACTAGCATTATGATATCTATGCTGGTTGCCGCTAGTTGCTAACCATGATTCAGATTTTTTTTTGTGGCTGTACAATTTTTAAACCTTCTATTAAAGACATGACCTAAAATGATGTTGTGAATTCAGTGGGTACAAAAAACCAACAGATAGACTTACACTGATGGTTGTTCTTTCCCTACAAGTAGCTTTCACAAGCAAAGAAATAAGCTCTTCTCTATTTGGCGTCTTGGTGTGACACTTTTATCCGCTTATCTTTTTTATATCATATTCTTTTTTTGGCGGAGTGGGAGCACTCGACGAGGCCTCTACGACAGAAGAGATTCTTCCCCGTTCTCTATAAATAAGGAGATTCATTCTTTTTTTCAGAAATACCCTCTTCTTCCTCCTCGAGCCCCTATCACAAGACCAAGCGGATCTCATCCTGCAGAAGACTCTGAGCGGATCTATCTAATGGCATGGCTGGCTGTCGGATGTGATCTATTTAAAAAAATCTGGATTCTTTAACCTGCTGGAGTTTTCATCGGTGGATATTTCCGTCTTGGTTCTGCTTTGGTCCCGATTAGGCGGGATTACGGGACCAAGACTTGCCGGAGCCGGGCCAACTGGGCCAAACGTCGTTGTGCACAGATCCATTAGACGCATGGCCCACCCAACCCAACCCAGCACAGAGCCTATAGACCACGTGGCGTCCACTCGAACCATAGCAATCGGCAGGCAGCTTCGTCATCCCTCGTCCGGCTCTAGCTCCTAGATTTGCCTTCCTTTGTCGGCCTGTCATCCACTGCGACGGCGAAGGACGCCGGGGACGCGATGTACGGGCTTCCTTCGGCCGCGCGGCCCCCGCTACCGTCTCACTGTGCCTGCTCCGCTTCTTCCTCCGTTCCTCGGGTGAGGGCGGAGTCGGCGGCGTGCGGCGCCAGTCTGAAGCAGGCGCGCCTTTCCGCCGTCGCTGCAGCCGTGACGGGGCGCGCGGCCGCGCCGCTCTTGACTGCGGCGCTCCTTCTTGCAGCTGCGCCCTATGGCTTACCTGCTGCTGTCCCTCCAGGTTTCTCCAACCTCTGGCACTGTTGTAAGATGCGCAAACCTTCAGGTTGTTGTTACTGCTGTGTGTGTTTGATGCATTGCGTCGACTCGTTACATGTGAAGGCTTGTAGCGCACATAGGCACAATGCAGTTGCAATGGTAGGTTAGTAAATTTTGGACAATTACAGGAAGTTGATAAACTTTGGAAGGCGTGATTTCTATGGAAATAGCTGAAGAATGCAAGTAATTAATTGCGCTGCAGGCATACCAGCAAGCTATCGCATTCTGAAACTTGCTCGCCTAATCAAGAAAAAGGAAACTTAATCTAGGATGATGCATATTATTACATATCTACATAGGACGTTCATACTAGGAATCCAGGCTGATTGATGTTTCCTTTTTCTTTCCCCTACTGGACAGCATTTGCCCAATCAGTTTCTGAAGGCGCAGCGTTGTTCCGGAAGGCCTGCATTGGCTGCCATGACACGGGAGGAAACATCCTACAGCCAGTGAGTTGCTGAAATCCTTGCGTGGAGCACAAACCCGTTATATGTTTTGATCATCGTTTTTCTTAACATGCTGCTTGATCATGCCAGGGAGCCACCCTTTTCCTGAAGGATCTTGAGAGGTAACCTGTGATATGGCAAACTGAAGAACGTGCTGGGCTGTCACTGCTCACTGTTACTGACGCAAAGACGGCAAACTTGTTGCAGAAATGGAGTCGCCACAGAGGAGGAATTGTATAACATCACCTACTACGGGAAAGGGAGGATGCCGGTGAGTTAAACTGCGTTCTTCAATTTGCAAATGCTACTTGTTTAGGAGAAGAAGAAAAATCAATTGTACTAGTAGGATGCTTGATTTTGGCTAGGGCTTTGGAGAGAAATGCACCCCAAGAGGACAGTGCACCTTCGGTCCCCGGTTATCTGAAGATGACATCAAGCTCCTAGCTTCCTTTGTCAAGTCACAAGCCGAAAACGGGTGGCCAAAGATCGAAGGTGATGGAGATTGATCGGCTGAGAGATGACAAGACGACAGTGTTTGTATTCATCAGATTACTAGAGCGGCGGAAAGACTGTATTATTTTGTCTAGAGCTTCTGAACTTGTGTAACCTTCAGTCTCTGTTCTCTGAACTTGTGTAGCCTTTAGTCTCTGTTTTCTGAACTTCTGAACTCTGTTTTAGTGTAACCTTCTGGTCCTCCGTACTCTGTTTTAGTGTTTTCTGAACTTCTGAAATGTAGCTCGAGTTTGTTGGCCACCAATTGTGAGCAGTGACCACCGACCGAACAATTGTGAGTTCAGTGTTTATTAGTTGGGGCATCAGGGTTCGCTAGTCACGAACTCACAGGTCGCATTCGCAGGTCAGCTCACTGACGAGGTGGGTTGGTGTGGTTGGGTTGGTGACGCCGCGCGAACTGCTACCAGGCGTCGGCATGGTTTAAACACGAAGAAATCCTCCGACGCGCGGCCGCTGCTGGTGCGGTGCGGGGGAGGGAAAGCGGCGTCGCGACTCGCAGCGGCCTCCCCTCGTGCCCGACGACGCCTCCGCCTCCGCGGCGGCCGCTACGTCCCTCGTCTGGGACCACGTCGCCGGCGCCGCACGCCTGCCGTTCCGCCTCCCCGCCGCCGGCGAATCCCTGTCGACTGGGCTGCCCCGCCTCGACTCCCCGAGCCGGATCGCCGCCGCCGCCTTTGGATCGGACGACGAGCTGCTGGATCTGGAACTGCGGGTGGAGATCTCGTCCATCGCCGGCGTCGAGGACGCCCTACTCCTGAAGCCCGCCTCCTCCAAGGGCGCCGAGACGCGGCTCCGGGCCGGGTGGGCGCGGTGGCTCGAGGGTAAGGCGGACTACCTCCGGCGCGATCGTATGCTCCGCTCCAACCTGGAGTCCCTCAATCCGCGCAATCACCCGATGCTCCAGGACCCCGACAGCTCCGGCCTCACCTCTCTCACCCGTGGCGACCGCGTGGTGCAGCGGATGCTACTAGCTGAGCTCGACAAGCCAGCGTCCAAGAATTTTGAGCGGCGTAGGCTCCAATCTTACGAGAACAAGCAGGGCATTGGAGCAACTGTGAAGGAGAAGCAACATAAGGGAAGGAGGTGGGGATATTTCCCGGGGGTTGATCCACATTTGGGGTTCTCGGAGTTCATGGAAAAATTCTTTGAGCTTGGGAAGTGCTCCATGAGGGTGTTCATGGTTTGGAACAGCCCGCAGTGGGCATATGGTGTCCGACACCAGCGTGGATTGGAGAGCCTGCTCAAGCAACACCCAGACGCCTGTGTTGTCATGCTGTCGGAAACTCTAGAGCTAGAATCCTTCCAGGCGTTTGTGAAGGAAGGGTAAGTTCTACTCCAGCCACAACATCTCTAGAATGCAATTAATTGGAATAGTTAAATTTAGTAGCTAACAGCTTAACACTAAACCGCAAACAAAGGAAAATGCACAATTCGAACCTGAAAACATGAAATATCTTTGTTAGCAATTCTGAATTGGTATTGTATTATAGAAGACCTGCATAGTATTTATTAAGGATCAAATTCCGTTTGAATGCATAAGGATATAGTGTTATCGATTCTTGATTTTATGAGATTTACATATTTTTGACATATCATAATCAGTTTATATGTTGTACGGCATTTATATTGCACAATGAGAAAAATACAGGATGTTTTTGCCAATTATCGACTGTTCTTTTATTTCTCATGGACTAGAGGTGTCACATCTTATAGTTGGGGTTGTCTGACACACATCTTTTCCTGATGACATAAGCTATCATTTGTCAAATCTTGCAAATGATGCACCCATATACTTGATTAACCTTTGCTGCTTGCAGCATTTAAATTTTCCAGCCATTTTGCAATTCTTTTTCCTGTTTGGTTCCTTTAAAATGCAATATAATGGATGCAGCTCATAAATTGTTGCTTACTTGTTTATAGTCCTATATGGTCATTGTTTGTGATGCCTGAGCTTAGTTATGCATCATTAGAAGTAACTTTTATCTCGGTCCCCCCTTAATTTACTACCACTTCTAAAATGTGGTTGTGTCGCCTGTCTAGATGGCACGCTCTAGGTTATTACCATCCATCCTGCTGAGCGGCCCTGAGGCACTTGCATCCAACCTGTCACTGCTAGCTTTGTGGCAAGTTGCTTGCACTGTCATTTGTAGGAAATTTATGGATCCGCCTTGTTACTATCTACTATTTGCAGGAGCCAAATCATCTAGTTTCACTTGAACCTCACTTAATTATATAATTAAGCTAACTTTTATTAGCTTAGAATTACATCTGAACTCTTAAAACATTACGTGTTAGATATTGTGGCCTCTGTGTTCTTTGCATGTAATTATTCAATAAGCTATAATTATTTTAGCTATGTAAGCCCTGCTATTCATAGAGTTTGTTTACCTTGCAGATATAAAGTTGCTGTTGCAGTGCCGGAGGGTAAGGCGGACTACCTCCGGCGCGATCGTATGCTCCGCTCCAACCTGGAGTCCCTCAATCCGCGCAATCACCCGATGCTCCAGGACCCCGACAGCCCCGGCCTCACCTCTCTCACCCGTGGCGACCGCATGGTGCAGCGGATGCTACTAGCTGAGCTCGAGAAGCCCGCGTCCCAGAATTTTGAGGGGCGCAGGCTCCAATCTTACGAGAACAAGCAGGGCATTGGAGCAACTGTGAAGGAGAAGCAACATAAGGGAAGGAGGTGGGGATATTTCCCGGGGGTTGATCCACATTTGGGGTTCTCGGAGTTCATGGAAAAATTCTTTGAGCTTGGGAAGTGCTCCATGAGGGTGTTCATGGTTTGGAACAGCCCGCAGTGGGCATATGGTGTCCGACACCAGCGTGGATTGGAGAGCCTGCTCAAGCAACACCCAGACGCCTGTGTTGTCATGCTGTCGGAAACTCTAGAGCTAGAATCCTTCCAGGCGTTTGTGAAGGAAGGGTAAGTTCTACTCCAGCCACAACATCTCTAGAATGCAATTAATTGGAATAGTTAAATTTAGTAGCTAACAGCTTAACACTAAACCGCAAACAAAGGAAAATGCACAATTCGAACCTGAAAACATGAAATATCTTTGTTAGCAATTCTGAATTGGTATTGTATTATAGAAGACCTGCATAGTATTTATTAAGGATCAAATTCCGTTTGAATGCATAAGGATATAGTGTTATCGATTCTTGATTTTATGAGATTTACATATTTTTGACATATCATAATCAGTTTATATGTTGTACGGCATTTATATTGCACAATGAGAAAAATACAGGATGTTTTTGCCAATTATCGACTGTTCTTTTATTTCTCATGGACTAGAGGTGTCACATCTTATAGTTGGGGTTGTCTGACACACATCTTTTCCTGATGACATAAGCTATCATTTGTCAAATCTTGCAAATGATGCACCCATATACTTGATTAACCTTTGCTGCTTGCAGCATTTAAATTTTCCAGCCATTTTGCAATTCTTTTTCCTGTTTGGTTCCTTTAAAATGCAATATAATGGATGCAGCTCATAAATTGTTGCTTACTTGTTTATAGTCCTATATGGTCATTGTTTGTGATGCCTGAGCTTAGTTATGCATCATTAGAAGTAACTTTTATCTCGGTCCCCCCTTAATTTACTACCACTTCTAAAATGTGGTTGTGTCGCCTGTCTAGATGGCACGCTCTAGGTTATTACCATCCATCCTGCTGAGCGGCCCTGAGGCACTTGCATCCAACCTGTCACTGCTAGCTTTGTGGCAAGTTGCTTGCACTGTCATTTGTAGGAAATTTATGGATCCGCCTTGTTACTATCTACTATTTGCAGGAGCCAAATCATCTAGTTTCACTTGAACCTCACTTAATTATATAATTAAGCTAACTTTTATTAGCTTAGAATTACATCTGAACTCTTAAAACATTACATGTTAGATATTGTGGCCTCTGACCCTCTGTGTTCTTTGCATGTGATTATAAGCTATAATTATTTTTAGCTATGTACGCCCTGCTATTCATAGAGTTTATTTACCTTGCAGATATAAAGTTGCTGTTGCAGTGCCGGATCTTGATGAACTTTTGGAAAGCACTCCAACCCATGAGTTTGCATCAGTGTGGTACGAATGGCGGCAGACAAAATATTACCCCCTGCACTACAGTGAGCTAGTACGCCTTGCTGCTCTTTACAAGTAAGACAATACAAGAACTACATAAGTTATGAAAGTTGTTGAGAGACATTGTTTGCTTTACATTCTATTCTATCAGAAAAAGAGTCTTGATAGATAACGCTACATCTTTAAATTTTCAGCAGAAAAATCCTTTTCAGTAATTCTTGGCAAAAGAATTACCTTAGGAAATATATTATGAACAACTTATCAACCTAGCACTCCTTATCAGCTCATGTCAGTGAAACTTGGCATTAGTTAGCAACATGAAAAGTGAAATTACCTACTGAAAATACTGTTTTATTGTTTACAAGTAACTCGTGAGTCTGAACAATCAGGCATCTCCAGTTGTAATTTTGGGAAATCAGAACAAATACTGAATTAGATCTGTTCACAAAGAGCAGAGAATCTAACAGAGTTAAGAAACCAGATTGTAAATGGACTATACAATCCTAACGCTGAACCCCCACTTTGTCCATCAGAATTCACAAGCACAATGCTATACGAAAATGCAGACTAGTGTGACCATACAGAAGTGAAGAGATGATCCAATGTTGGAACAACCGATCATAGAATTGGGCGGCCTCTCAAAGAAATCACTCTGTTAATGGATGCGATTGTGTCCTTTAATCAGTACTACTAGATCACCTTATAGTTTGTGAAGTAAGCTTCAGCTGCACACACTGATTCTCAGTTCTTGACCCATTTGGTTTAGTTGAGATTTGAGAACTTGAGATATCATATACAGAGAATGTCCTTATTTTTCAGAGCTCAACAATGGCAACTAGGGTGAAATTAAAACCGTACATTTCGTTATCAAGCTTTCCATCAATAGTGTTTAAACTTCTCTAAATAGCTTCAAGTCTTCAACCTTACTTTCAATTACAAAACCAGTAATATGTTAAAGTATGTTGTCATGAATCTTGAGTGTGACACTGATAATATCCATAATATAGAACATGTGATCTAATATGACGAATATGATTAATTTGTTTCTCTATGGTTTGTACGCAGATATGGTGGAATATACCTTGACTCTGATGTTATTGTGCTCAAACCTTTAACATCACTCCGGAATTCTATTGGTGTGACAAATCATGCCCCTGGAAATTTCAGTTTTAGTGGCGCTGTGCTAGCATTTGAAAAACAGAGGTAAAATTCCTGTTTCTATTGATTCAAATAAAAAGGGGACTATATCATCCTTTTCTTTTTGGTACACCAAAGTACTAAAAATTGTTTGTAACTAGGTCTCAGATGTGAGCAGTTACATACTTAACTATGACTACTGCTAGTGCACATTTAGAGTTTCTCACTTTGCTTGTGCTGGTTGCAGTCCTTTATTGGAGGAGTGCCTTAAGGAGTTTTATTCAACATATGATGATACTCTTGTGCAGTGGAATGGTGCTGAACTTATGACAAGAGTAATAAGCAATATGTCTAAAAAAGCAAATGAAAATATGGGGCATCTTGACTCAAAATTAGAGCCCTCTGCAACATTTTACCCTATAAGTTCTACTGATATTGTGAGGTACGGTTTCTGTTCATTCATTTGTGTGGACTGTTTTTGATCAATTTTACTATCAAGATACTATATTTTCAAACTATAATATTTCATATCTAGTATTGTAGCAGTTCTGCCTTATTCAGTCTTTTATCCTCATTTATTCATGATCCTGAATTGCATAGCTCATTTTGTCTTGTTCAACCACCTAAAAGCTCGCTGATGCTCCTCAAATTTATCTATTATATGTACCACTTTAAATTAACTGTTAACTCTTCATAGGTTTGGCTGGAAGCTTAGTGCTAGTTACAAACTAGAGACATGCATACTCATCGTGATGTTGTTGTACTGCAGATATTTCTCGGAGCCAGATAACATGGCTGAGAAAGCACACCATGATGCAATCTTTTCTAGAATTGTGAATGACTCCACCACTTTCCATTTTTGGAACGCCATTACATCTGCGCTGGTGCCTGAGCCCAACAGCCTTGTTGAGAAAATCCTTAACCGTTACTGTCTCCATTGTCTTGATGTTTTATAGTTGCAGCAGTCAGCTAAGAGCTTCATTTTGGTTTAGAACACACACACAGATGAAATATCCGAATAGGTATCAGAGCGGCCATGGTATTTTGCTGAATTTTACAGAAACATTGTGGTGGGAAAAATGCCAGCAACATCGTGTACATATATATTCTTTTCACCAAGGCGGCTTGTGCTGGAGCTACAGTCAAGTGCAAGCATGTTGACTTAACTAGTTATTTTACCGGTTGTCGATAGCAAATCTGTCTACTTGCAATACAGAATGCAACAACTAAAGGTATTTGGGACTCGGAGTTTTGCACATGTACTGATATTTTTCACAATTCGTTATTTGTAAAAGAACATTATTCATATAAGACAGGTTATTACAAAAGATTCATGTACTAAATTCCCTGGTTTATCTAGATTTTTGGTAATATTCTACTTCTTTGAAGTTTGAATGCAACAATATTTGAATTAGCAACGATTTGGGAACAATAATGTAAACTGCGAATCTGCACATGATTATGCTAAAATTTTGACATACTCAAGCAAGTGTTTGCTATGCTGTAAATTATCATTTCTCTGGTTTTTTTTTCCAAACTCATAGACATGTAAGTAGAAGGGACGATGATGACAGGGTGTTTAGTGGTAGAATATAAACCAGCTCTTATTGTCAACTAACGCAATGAGTTACAACGCCCTTCAAAACTACACAGAATCATACATACAAGATACAAGGCTAACGACGGCTAAATGCACACAGTAGAATGTAGAATTCTTTGAGGTTCCTACGGGAATCGAAGTATTCCATGAGGCATTCCTTATAGCAGATAGAGACCCTTGACCCGCTCATCAGGCTGCATTAGGCAGCTGCCGTCTCTTGTAGCTGACCATCACCTTCCCCTTGGGCCCTGGCATGACCACGTTCCAGTCCGTCTTGGGGAACGGCGACACCAGCTCCATCTCGAAGTTCCTCAGCAGGTGGCTCCATATCGCCTTGATCTGCATGTACGCGAACGCCTCGCCGACACAGTGGTGCCGCCCCGCGCCGAACGACATGTACGCCAGCGCGCCGCCGGCGGCCTTGTCCTCCGCTCTCCGGGGCCCGAACCGGTCGGGGTCGTACTTGTCGGGCTCCTCGTACACCTCCGGCAGCCTGTTGTGCATCACCAGCGGGCTCGCCAGCGCGCGGCCCGCGGGCACCTCGTACTCGCGCCCGTCCGCCGTGCGCACGGCGAAGCCCCGGCGCGCGTGGCGGAGCAGCATCAGCGCCGGCGGGTGCAGCCGCAGGGCCTCCTTGACGCAGCGGTGCAGGGTCTCCATCTCCCGCAGGGCGTCGTAGCCGACGCGGCGGCCCCCGCCGGCGGCGACGCGGTCCTGCTCCTCGACGGCGGCGCGGAGGTGCTTGGCGTGGGTGAGGAGGCGTGCGCCCGTCCAGGTGGCGGCGCTGGAGCTGTTGTGCTGCCCCGCGAAGAGCGCCGACACGAGCATCCCGACGACCTCCGTCTCCGTCGTGCCGCGGCCGTCCTTGTACCGGGCGTCGATCAGGCACTGCAGCATGTCGTCGTCGTCGGCCCGGCCGTCGCTGCGGCTCATGCGGGACCGGACAATGTCGGTGAATATCTCGCCGAGCCTGGCGCGCGCCGCGTCGCGCCGGCGGTGCGCGGGGATGGGCAGGTCCGGGAAGAGGATGGTGACGAGGCGCATGCCGTCGTTCAGCTGGCGCAGCAGCGTGCCGACCTCGCCGAACATTCTCTCCCGGACCGCGGCGCCCAACAGGCACCGGCTGGTGATGAACGTCACCACGTGCTCCAGCTCCTGCTTCAGATCAACCGTGCCGGACTGTCCCCATCTCGCAAAGTGACTCTGCAGAGTGCAGGTTACGATGAAGCAACAACGTCGCAACACTTTATCAAAAAAAAAACAACGTCGCAACAAGAAAATTTACGAAGGTCAAACCTTTGTTTTTCTCTCCTCGTGAATGGATTTCATATAATAATATGTACATATAGGTCCATGCTTATAATATATTATTACCTCGACTTCACGGACCATGAGCTCGGCATAGGTCCTGAGCTTCACCGGCTTCATGGCGTCGCCAAAGAACTTGAACTGCTCGTGCCGGGTGGCGTAATCGACGTCGAACGCGACGCCGGGGCCGAAGGTGGGGATGGTGAACTGGGAGACCTCGTCCTGGCTGATCTCCGAGTCGAGCCCCTGGTAGAAATGACTCGACACATCTGGCCCCACCAAGAAGGTCAGCTTCAGGTGAAACAGGCGCACGGTGAAGACGCTTCCCAGGCTCGTGTAGTGATCGCGGATCAATGCCAATGGGCCCTTGGTGAGCAGCGCTGGCAGGTCACCGAGCAGAGAAACCCCCGGAGACACGGGGGGAGGTAGGCGTCTAGTTGTCGGACGGGCCGCAGATTGCTTTCGTCTTGTTGCAATCTTGATTGCTACGGCAACGACGAAGAAGAGAGCAAAAGCCAGCCATGTGGTTGTCGGCAAATCCATGAGGAGGTTGTGCTAGCTGCATGTACCATGTTACAGTGGCTAACGTTATATTCATGTAAGATGTTCAAAGGAATCGGACATATTTTCTGTATAGCATTGGTGAAAAGTATATCTGAACCTTCCAAAATAAGATCTATTTTTAATACCGAATTTAGTAATTTAGTACTACATGACTTATGCTGATGCCTATCTAAAGTCTTATCGATCCGACACCTCTATTGTAGTGGGTATCATGCCTACAATACTTTTGCGTTTTAGTAACCATCTAAACCCTCAATTTGTGAAAAACTATCGTACTTTTTTTGCATAATGTTCAAAATTGAACTGTTTTATTCTTCATAAATGCACGGGCAAAAACAATTATTTTTTGAATACACACAAGTAAATCCTAACCTTATATATAAGCACCTTCGATAGACTTGGCTGATGGATCTGATCTTCAGATTGATCACTACAGACGCCTCACTGTCTTCGGGGAGATCTCCTATCACTGAAATGGTAACACCAATTAATTTCTATAGTGGATCCAAAAAAATAGAAGTACACGTGCTACTTTGACTCAAACCTAGGTGGACATGTTTCATTTCAAGTAACCTATCCAGTTGATACTCAGTTCGCGAGCAAAACGATTATATTTTTTTAGAATTGCGAGCAAAACGATTATAACTGTACAAGAGCCTCAAAGTATACTTTTGATTGCATATCCAGTGGTCCTCTTTTACTATTTTGGTTAAAAGTAAATATTCTAAAAAATATATCGTGAGGATAGTAGTTCTATTTAACTCATCATGTGTAAGCCATTGATGATAACTTCGTAAGCCAAAGTTTAAGTTGATAATGCAAACAAAATGGCACACGCATTCCATGGCCTGCTCAGATCCCTCACCTAATTGGTGCGTGGTCAATGAAGTAGCCGGGCCAAATAACATGAGTACCACGTCCACACATGACCTTGGTAGGAGCAGAGCAGGATTTTCCGATTCTGAATGCAACTGAACTGGCAACTGATCCGATCAGGGTATGCCGGTTTACCACGTGAACTGATTCATGCGATGTGATCGATCTCTTAGGACTCCGGACCAATCACATGTGCCCATGGGCCACGGTCGAGGTGGCCAAGCCCGCCACCGCATGGGCCGTGCATCAGGACTTTTTTTTATTGGCTGCGAGGAGCACGCGGCAGGGTAGAAAAGGGCTAGATGATAAAATAAAAAAAGAGGTGGATTTACGTGATCTCTAATAAAATTTTTGTTCTGCAATTTCTAGATCTATGGTTATGCAATTTTTGGATTTACAGAAGGTCTTACACGTGGAGACTTTGTGAGGGATGTATTACGTGTGGCGATTCTATCCTTATAGTATAGATACTAGCAAGAACGCACGTGCGATATATACGTTTAATAGAAAATCTATACTATAAAGATCACGTTTAATAGAAAATAACACTATATAATGGATAGTTGGTCAGAGGCCGTATTGATTATGAACTCGACGATTTTACGCAAGCACGTGTTTTTTTCTACGGACTATTTAGTCAAACTCTTCAACACAGGAGGGGTAATGTTTCAATGATTTGTGGACCCGTTGACACTCGAAAGTTTTGAATCTTTATAGTATATATAGAAATATAGATAATTTTTTATAATTAATCTAGTTACAGTAATCTTTAATCATCAAACAATATAAATTTTAGATATTAATGGTCAAAGCAAAACAAATTTAACTTAGGATAATCCTAGATGAACTTATTTAAATTATGACCTAGGAATCAGTTAGCCATATGCTGATTAATTTTCATATATATTGTGATAGGAGGAAGTACGTGTAATAAGGTAGATACCTATAAATTCGAGATGTACGAAGAAATCATGAATAAATAAAGATGCACTTCAAGAATTTTATACAGCTGGAATACGTGATATTTTCCTGTGATAGAAGAATGACTTGAATCTGTGATGTAACCTCTCCCCTCCCTCTCTAATGCTTATATATAACTCTGGTTGTTTTATGGTTTAATAAATCAGTAGGGGAAACCTCTCCCGTTTCATCGGAAAAAAAGAATACGTGATATTAGGCCACTCTAACCAACACCTGCATATATACAGGAAACTACCACACAGAAAGAGACATGGATGATGCATCTGCCAAAAAATTGTAGGGCTTACAGCTCGATCGAAATTCAGTTTTGCTAGAGTCGCTGCAGCCTTCACTCAGCTCCTTCAGTGACTTCTCGTGTTGATGGAGTGGAAGCAGCTTATTAGCGCGAATATGGATGCAAATTTATGTGTGTTAACCTGAAAAGATGCTGGATATAGCTAGCTAGCTTGCCCAGCTTTGTGCTACTGATGATGGAAGCTGGCCGGGAGACGGAGAACACGGTATTTATAGACAATACCATGAATGGAGCGAGTTTGGTCACGTGCCTCGAAATCATTAAATAATGGGATCAGTTTAACGTTATGTATGTGTGTGGCATTGCTACACATGACTACCGCCATGTTCATTCGTTATTAGTTGCTGCTACCGAGTGTCAATCAATTGAAAAGGCAGCAGAGGTCTTGTAATGCATAGTTTGCGCGCTCTATAGGGTTACCACGTAACCGAGGTCTGGACATCTCTCTCTATAGAGCATAGTTTGACAGTTGTGAGTCGGCGGCAAATGCATGTAAAACATGTGAAAGGCGTGCACGCATCTTTAATTAATTACATCAAAGGTACCTACCACCTCCGATCCTATAGGGCTGGAAGGATTAGGAATACCACTTTGACAACAAACATATGGGCTCTGGTTGGATCCATGTGTTAGTGTTAGTTTGGGGCAAACTAACACCAAACTAACATTTTGTATCCAAACATGAGTATTACTTTGACGTTAGTTGGGACTAACACCCAAAAAAACTAAGAGGTGGTAATTGGTGTTAGTTTGGTGAGGCTCACAGGAATCACTTCACTTTTTTCCCCTCTCTCTCCTCAAGGATCCAAAAAAATGCAAACTAACACATGAATCCAAACATAGATGGTGTTAGATTATTACGTGTTAGTTGGAGGTGTTAAAGGACTAGCACTAACACTAACACTAGGAATCCAAACGTGACCGTGTGAGGCTTTCTACGTACGTAGATGTGAATGTGCAATAAATTAATCCATTCAGACCCATAAAAAAATGCAAATTCGGTATTTGAAAAAAAAAATCCACAAAGAGTGCAATCATAACAATTGGACCACACTTGAGGCTCCACTCACTTTTGCATGTCTAATTGGTGCGCCACCGAAGATAAGCAGGGTGATGATAGTTGGAGCAGACGGTGTCGGTATCCGAACCCGAGCTAGACACCCAGCTTAATTAGTCATTTTTAGATCCTATCACTTTGTAAACAACATTAAACAATCGTGTACAACCCACAGACGACTCGTCTCTGTAGAATCTCGAATTCAGCGTACAGACAGACATACAGACAATTCATACAACCCAACCCACAGACAGAGACCGTCTGTAAACGGTTTAATGCTTTGTATGTAGTCTAGGATCAACTACAAATGTATTTGTATATACCATTGTGTGGCTATTTAAATCAAAAGACGATATTTGTATACTATTTTATGATTTGTTCTAAACAATGTATGGCACGTAAAATACAAGGGCTAAAATGTATTTTTTTATTTAATTCATGTCCTGTTTACCATATAAAGGACCTCAACGTGAAAACCATACTTACAAAGGACTAAAACGTAAAATTTCCAACAAATATCTAGTACCTCACCATGAGCTTATCCATCCCCTGCATTTCCCCTGCACAAGCCGATGGCGCACATGTCAGAAAAAAAGGCCGGCGGTCCTCCAGCTCCTGTTGCGCTCGCCGGCGGCCGCCTGCTAGCTCCCCGCGCCCGCGTCGCTGCCCCCGCCTCTAGCCACCACCTCCTCACATCCCACTCCGCTGTGCCCATCACCGGCTTCCTCCTCCCCGCTGCTGCTCCTCCCGTGGAGGATGAGGGGCAGCTCCGCGCCGGCTCCGGTGGAGGATGAGGGGCAGCGGCGGCCGTTGCCTCCGATCGAGCACCACGACGCCACCCCCGGGCTGCAGAGGAGCGAGGAGCAGGCCAGCCTTGTCCTGGAGACGGCGCTCCTCCGGGCTTCTCCTCGCGGCGGCGCTGCAGGCGGCGCTCGGGACGGCCGGGACGGAGGGTGGGTGAGCTCCTCCGTCGGGGAGCGGCGGTGCGGCCGGCCACATCTGGGGCCTCTCCTTCTCCCGTCGGCGCTCTCTCCACCCCTCTCTTACACCCGGCCGGCGGTGGCGGACCGTAGCGGGTCGAGGTGCGGCGCGGAGATGACGGGGGCGGAGTGGACTTGGCGCGAAAAAATCCGTGCGCGGGCGCGGGGGATCCAGGCCGACGGTCGCTTGAAGAAGATGACCCGTACAGCGCTCGGGAGTTCGTCGATTTGGCCTCGGGCAACGGTCCGCAGGCGTCGCCTGGCGAGGCGACGTGAAGGCCGTCGGTAGCCGCTCGCGGGGGTGTTTTTGCAAGATGGGCGCTATACAGGCGGGGTGAAGCGACGGGCTGTACATGCCCTTTACGTCTAATCGGCGGATGAACCTATATGAACTGTTGGGTTCTTACTTGAGATATCCTAATGGCTTAGGGCACGAAACTCTGTGCGTAGACAATTAAGCAAGCCTACAGAGTACTACGGAGTACTTGTTAATAATGACTTGGAAATAAAAAACTCACGTTCCATTCTAAATAAATTAGATAATTACTCACTCCTAAAATTTCCTACACTGTCTAAAATTAGATAATCAGCGTTTACATCAACTTATCTAAAATTCCAACGTTTTCTATTCCTATATATTTTGACACTACATCTCATTCCTATTTCTGTATTTTTTTTCTTTCATGTGCTTTTCAATTCTCCGTTACAAACAGCTGTAGACGTAAACTTCGCTGACATCGTTGTGGAATTAGAAAAGGTAAAAAAATCCTCGTATTTATCCTTTTATTGTGCTTAGGTGGGAGCTCATAAAAAAAAATCTCCATCCTTTTCTATATCTGATCTTTTTTGGTTGGCCCTTTTTGTTTTTACAATCAAATCCAGTTCGGCTTATCCCAGCAGTATCGCGCTGGAAAATTTTCGGCTGCATTTATTTATTGCATTCCCATTCAGACAATTCAATCATTGTCGTAATGATGCATGCATCCTTGATTTGGAGCGTCGTCCAGCCAATTGAAACCACGGAACGTTCTAAACCTGATTCAATTGCTTTTCGACACTGTATTTTGCAACTCAAATGAACAGGATGCTGACAATTAGGCGACTATTCTTCCGATCGCAATCAAAGGAGTGAATACAGTTTTAGAGACCGAGACGACCTCGTCCGCATGACCTGATGAGCGCCATCAGGGTCCATATACGGCGGTACTGCACCAGAAAAGTAACAAAGAGACGTACGCGCGTCAGTTGTTCATCAGTCTCAATCCCAATCATCTCAAGACGGCCACACACAGGACTATGCTCCAGCCAAAGGAATGACAAGAAATGGCGCGAGTGGTCGACGGGATTGCTTGGCCAGGAACACACGGCGAGAGTCGATGCAGAGAAAGCCCTTCAATAAGGGAGGGGCGCCCTGGACGGAGGGGAAACGCCGGCGTGGTTGGAGGGGAGCAGCACACGCCGTCAATGAAGTTATGAAGAGGAGGCAGAACCGCCAATGGTGGGGAGCCCGCTCAGGTGGAAACAGAGACGCCACCGTGGATGCTAGGCAATTCTCAATGCAGTTTCACTACAAGAAACTAGGTAATTGAGTTAAAACTTTCACATATCATAAGACTTTTTTTCTTTCTCCTATGCCACATGCATATTTAATGCTATGAAACTCTATATAAAACCCCACTAAGAATAGTCTAAGAGCATCTCCAGCCCGGTGACTAAACAGCCCCCTATCTAGCCTTTTAGTCGGTCAGGGCCCAAAATCAATCTCCAATGCAGTGACTACATGGGTGACTAAAATTAGTAGGCCACCAAATTTTGGGGCAAAGCCCACAAATCTGGGGTCCCTCTATCCTCCCCCTATCCCCTCTCTCTCCTCTCCCTCTCTCCCCTCCTCCCCTCGGCATATTCCCCCCACGGCTCCTCCCCCGCGCCGCCTCCGCCGCGCCGTCGCCGCCGCCCTCGCCTCCTCCCCCGCGCCGCCGCCCTCAGCTGCCTCGCCTCCCCCGCGCCGCGCTGAGCGATTCCGCCGCGGCGGCTGTAGGATCTAGGATTACCGACTAGAGGGGGGGTGAATAGGCGGTTTCAAAACTTCAAGCACAACACTAGGGAAATTTAATTAGAACCACAATGAGAATTAAATCTCTAGCTATTTCTATGCCTATGTTGATGTTTTGCAATCTAGGGTGACAAGAAAGTAGATCAATACTCTATGAAATAAACTTGCTCAAGGTAAGTAAGCAAACTAAATAAGCAAGCTACAAGCACAAGGAGACACAAGAACTTATCCCGTGGTATCGATGACTTGCCGGTCACCCCTAATCCACGTTGAGATGGATTCAATGTTCAACCGCTTCTCTATCAAGACTCTCTTGATCTTTAAGCCGGTTAGAACCAAAGAACCGCTCCAAATCTCGATTCCACTAGAGTTGCTCTTCACCACTCCGGCGAGGTGAGCACAAAGACCTCTCACACCAATCTTCCACGACAACTTCACAATCTTCTTGAAGTGCTCGGTGGAAACACGAGCTCCAAGCCGTCTAGGAGGCGGCAACCTCCAAGAGTAACAAATCAACCACGAGCTCAATGAAATCCTAGTGCCACAATGATCAAATCCTTGATGCAATGCACTAGAAGCTCTCAAGAGCCCCGTCGTTACGTGAACCATAGTAAAAAAAAGTGCACGGCTTTACTACAACCACGCAAAACCAAAAGAAAAGCGCCCCGAGGATTTCTTGCTCGTGCTGATTGCCTCGCATGCATTCTGGCTAGCTGGTCCGCGCGTATAGGCACTGGTTCCCTTGGTTCCACACGCTACAGTGTGGTTCTTCAACACGAGCATCACGGTCTTTACCCAGCTGACACGGCCAACTAGCTTAAGTAGCCGTACATTTTCTCTACAGTGCACGAAAAGGTACATGCATGCTCCAGTTTCTTACACGAGCAATGAAAAAAATAATGGATGGGACTGCACGGATTTGCTCGGCCGTACGCCGAAGCCGAGCAGGGACGACGCGGACGCGGCGGCATCGGCGCCGGCGGGCAGCGCCTCGACGACCGCGCACGACCGCCGGCGCTCGGGCTCGCCATGCGTCGAGCAAGAGGAGGCAGCACCAAGGAAAAAGAATGGAACAACTAGCTTGCTCACCGGCGACTGGAGAACAGGCCTGGAGCGGAGCGCAGACTCCTGTTCTTCATCACCTGGATGTTCTTGTGCTCGCCGTCGCCGTCGCAGCAACCGCTGCTGTTGCTGCCGCCGGCCCCCGTCAGCTGCAGATCCAGGCCGCCCAGCCGGTACTCCTCCTCGCCACCGCCGAGCGACAGAAGAGGCCGGCGTGGGGGCAATGGGTGAAGAGACGGCGGCGGCGGCTCGTGCTGGTGCTGGACAGGGAGAAGAGCGAGCTGCAGCCGCTCAGGCTCAGCTGCCGCCCAAGATCCCCACCATGGCGCGCGGGTGGAAGCGCCGGATCTCGGGCGTGGGCAGCGGCCCGGCGCCGTCGAGCACGGCGTTGGCCGCGGCCTCGACGAATCGAACGCCGGCGTCGTTGAGGAGGATCTCGCGGCGGCGGGTGGCGGGGTCGACGCGGAGGCGGCCGGCCCTCTCGCGGTAGTCGGCGAGCGCCGTGGCGATGCCGGCCTCGAAGGCAAGAAGAAGCGGAGGAAGGAGGGGAGGAGGGCCGGTGGCGCGCTGAGGAGGAGGGCCGGCGGCGGTGGCGTCCGGGAGGAGGGCCGGCGGCGAGCGAGAGCGCACGTCGGGCGTCGGGGGAGGGGCGTCTAGGAGAGATGGGAGAAGGATGGGCCTACTGTCAGATGGATAGAGGCCTATTTAGTCGGTTGGGCTGGAGGACACCTCTCATCTGGGCCTCTAAACTTTTAAAACTAGCCCTCAAACTGAAACATAGAGGCCCATTTTTACTCACCCCATTGGAGTTGCTCTAATGATGAAGAGGCGGCGCCTTAATTCAGAGACCACGTCATTGACGGTGGTGACGCCCTAGGAGGAGAGAACGACAAACATTCAAGATTTTGGAGTAATATAAATGCTCTGGCTGGTACGACTCACCCCGAGCAAATGGTGCGAACAGGAACCAACACGGGAGAAAAAATACGCATAGCCAAAAAAAAAGGTTGGCGGGGATATGTGGTTTGGGAGTGTGGAAAGGAGCTTGATATTTGGCCCAAATAGCTTCAGTTTTAGGTAAGCTAAAAAAAATCGTCATAAAATTGAATCACTATTGAAGCACTGATTTTTTCCGTTTGTACCCAAACCTAGTTATTGAGAGTATTTCTTCTGGGCACTCTCGTAGATAGTTTTATGGTATGACATAGCTAGGATTAAGGTTGTGACATAGATCGAGATACCCTGTTCTAAGGTCGGGATCACACTATCAAAGCACATGAAATGTACAGTATGCCTTGATTTAAGGTTTTTGTCACTGCTTTTTAATTGTCCCATGAATAAATTGAGAATTGAGACTGACACTTGCTAATAGGGATAGAGAACAACCATTTTACTGTACTACTGATGATGACATGGCCAATGTATAGTCAAGGTTGATGATTGGATTGTAGATAGCTAGCTAAGCTAAGATTAACTTCAGCAAACCATCTATAATATCCCACGTTTAGAGGTACTAGCAAAGGCACATGTGGGTACGCACATGTATAAGATAAATCAACATAAAATATAAAATATAGTTGCAATACCTGAAGCGCGTTCTAAATTCTCTTCTATACATTTATCTCAACTCATGTGGCTCGCACGTTTATTTATGACATGTAGGTACTAAGACAGTGTCACTTTAGTGGACCATGGTAAACAGACTTATCCCGTGTGAAGTGCTTTTAAAAATACTTTATATTCGCTCTCTCGTGTATATCTATAGAGAGCTTTATATATTCTCCAAACTCAATAGCTGGAATTTATTTATATGAAGAAAAACTTTCCGATTTATTGTCTATTAGTAATACGGGATAATTGTGTATACACGTGGGTACAAATGTGGGTATATTTAGAGGCAACGTATCCTATGAAAACCAACTTCGTATGCAAACTATGAAAACTCCCATAACAACCACAAGATCTTCATCTGAAGGCTAAAGAGAGAGGTGGAAAACTTTAACACTTAAATCCTCCCACCATTAATTTTGCTAATCATAATTTTCCTAAAAATCCCCTCCAAACAAAGCCCGGAACGAAGTGATCCTTTTTGCGGGCAGAGTTACGAGTCGTGATTCGACGCGCGCCGCTGGAGAAGAATGTGCCGCATCGCCTTCCTGCCGACGCCCGTCGCGACGCTCGCCATGTTCATGTGGCTGCCGTTGGGCGCGGCCCTCGCCGTCGTCTGCATGGCCTCCTTCCTCGTCCTCCCCTTCTCCCTCTCTGTGCCCCTCCTCGCTGCCCTCGGCATGCACAACTGCCTCATCGCCAACCCCTCCGCCGCCGGGCGTGCCGACCTCGCCGCCGCCACGTACAGCATCAGCCGCATCTAGGAGATCATGTCGCCGATCCCCAATCTCGGGCGCAATTCCAGTCCGCATCTAGGAGATCATGTCGCCGATCCCCAATCCCGGGCACAATTCCAGTCCAGCGGCGGCGGCGGCGTCGAACAGGAAGGGATGCGAGATGCGACGTAATGATTAGCAAAGTTAATGATGGAGGATTTAAATGTTAAAGTTTTCCACCTGTCTCTTTAGCCTTCGGATGAAGATCTAGTGATTGTGATGGGAGTTTCCATAGTTTGCATACGAAGTTGGTTTCTATAGGATATGTTGCCATATTTAGGTGGGTCTTTTTTGAGTGAAAAAAGTTGAGCGGGGAAACAACTAAAAGAGTGGAACAGTTAATTTTTTTGTTGCGTTTTTTGTTCTTCCCTTCTCCCTAACCCCGACAGGTGGGTCCCCTGTGAGAGGGTGAGGTGGGTTTTTTTTAGAAAGTGTTTTCAATTCTCTAGGATCCTTTTAGTATAGACTAGGATCTTTTTAGTATAGATAGATAGATAGATGAGTAAAAAGGTTACACTCTGACAGACTTATCCCCTGTTTTGAAAGGCATCCCAATCTACCCCCTCCATTTATAGGGGTCTTTAGAGAAGACCTCTATTTATAAGGCCATTGATTAAATTGGAGTAGTTTTAAGGCCCTTAAGATATAAATTCTATATGGGGCTGCCACTATTTTCTTCGCCTTAAAATTTACTCCAACTCAAACACTAGCCCATAAATAGATGTCTCTCTAGAAACTTCCAAGAACAGAGGGTCCAAATAGGTCAAGTAGATAAGTAGATGTTTTTATTCGGTCCTCTAAACATGGGATACGGGTGGGTTTGCAGAGGTTGCTCTTACAACCATGTCTAAAAAGCCCAAAATCAGTTTTAGTTTAACATTTTCTTCTTGCGAAGAAGAAATTGAATACGTTTTGTCGCCAAATTCGGAGGGTGCCTTGGTCACATGCCGGTGATACAAACTCATTATTAGCAGCTTCGTGGGGCAGCGATCTTAATCTATCTATAACAACTATATAACTGGTACCTACTAACTGGTCATGGCTGATTTCTCTCAACTCTCAGCTATGCCACGTCATCCTCGCATCATCCCATTCACCCCTCCCCCCCTCCGCCTACCTGCCTTCTCCCACGGCTCGAAGCCCGCTGCCTCTCGCCGGCGCCCCCTCGCCTCCACGCCTCCTCTCCTTCCCACCGCTGCCACCTCTCATACGTCCCCATAAAACTGACCCCTGTGCTCGGCAAATCCAACTACGGCTCACCATCCACCGTCCCCGCCGCCTCTCCTTGCCCAGCCGGTCGCGGCCTCCGCGAGAGATCGCATTGTGCTGCTGCCGAGCTCTGTAGTCATCCCCTCCTCCACTCCTGCCACGCCGGCCCCTCCCCTCCCTCCAGCGGCGGCGCGCGGGCGGCGAGCGCCGGAGGGCTATGCGTTAAGTAGTAAGCGGCGTTCCCGTCGACAACGAGGCACCAATAGTAACTTCGGGAATCTCCAGATCTGCCGGTGCTCTGCTCAGTCCTTCGGAGGTGCTCATAGGGGTAGGGTTTGTGTACGTATATTCATAGTGTGCATACGTGTGTGAGCGTTTGTGTTTACTGTTTAATTAAAAAAAGTCCCGTCGTGCGTTCCTAAAAAAAAAAGTCCCGCCTCAGGCTGGGGCTCCGTGCGCAAACCATACGCAAGTTGCAAAACCAGGGTCCCTAACAAAGTCAGGATCTTTGCGTGGCTGTTTTTCAAGGACCGACTAAGCACCCGTGCAGCATACTTTCTTTGCATACACAAGCAATGCCCAATTTTGGAGCAAATTAAATTTGCATGCTTGATGCTGCTGTATTGGACCCCTTGAACGACCTATGGATGGCTGCCGTCCCGTTCAATCTACGTGGCGAGAATCTATAACAACTATATAATTAATACCCACTAACTATCCATGGCTGACTTCTCTCAACTCTCAGGTATGCCACGTCATCCTTGCATCATCCCACTCACCCCCGCCGCCCCCTCCGCCTCCCTGCCTTCTCCCATGCCTCGAAGGCCGCCGAATCCCGCCGCTGCCTCCTCACCTCCTGCCGCCGTCCCCTCACCTCCACGCCCGCTGCACCTTCTCTGTCCCCTCGCCTCCACACCTCCTCTCCTTCCCACCGCCGCCGCTCACACGTCCCCATAAAACTGACCCCTGCGATCGACAAATCCAACCACGGCTCATCATCCACCTCCCCCGTCGCCTCTCCTTGCCCCTGCGCAGTGCAGCCGGCCGCCGCCGCCGCCGCGACATATCGCATTGCGCTGCTGCCGAGCTCTGTAGTCATCCCCTCCTCCACTCCTGCCACGCCGGCCCCTCCCCTCCCTCCAGCGGCGGCGCGCGGGCGGCGAGCGCCGGAGGCAGCTCCGGCAACGAGCGAGATCGATGACGCCGCTAATGGACCCGCCCTATGTCGAGATGGAGCCCGTGCTCGAACCCGTGGCCAATCCACCGCCCCGGCCGCCGCGTGTGGAGGGGGCGCGGCAGCAGAGGAGGGGGAGCGCTGGGAATCCCACTGGCGACGGCGACGGTCGCCACCACGACGGGGCGGCCATGACGGAGGCCCGAGAGGAGCGAGCGAAGCAGGCCGCCACGCGGGGTGGGGGCGAGGCAGCAGACGAGAGGAGCGAGCGAAGCAGAGGAGAGTGGGAAGCGGGGGAGGGGAGGCACTGCACGCACGGGAAGGAGTGGGTGGTTTTACTAGAACGTTCATGGATCGTCGGATCCTCACGAACGGTTGTGATTGCCTCGCATTAGGGTTTTCGCGGGGCAGGCCGGGCCATATCGTAGCTGGGCCGCCAGTGGGTTGCGGCGCAAGCCGCATGAGCGCTGCGCACGTGGGTCGGGCTGGGCCGTTAGCGGGCCACTTTTACTCCATACTTTTAAGGTTTTACAACTACCAGCATCAGCCATAAGCTTTTTGGCTAAATTACATGTGTTAAGCTAACTTACCAATGGGAAATGTGATGGTTTACCTAACCCAGTATTTTAATCAGTATTTGATTTTCATTAGTCTGTACTCCCTCTGTTTATCAATTAAACATTATATCATACTCAATATTAATTATAGAATAAAATATAATTTATCTTCGTATAAAAAGGTCTAAATCTTCACTCACCTTTCCAAGTGCATCAAATAATTAGAAAAAATTCTCAAATCTTCACTGTTTTTCAAGTTCATCAAATAATCATAGAAAAAAATTAGCAACATATCCCGCAGCAACACGTGGGGGAATTCACCTAGTTTAATTTGTCTGCGCGCCGTTTCTGTCATCACACGCAGGCCACGTTCGGTTTGAATGCCTTATCGAGTTGCTTGGGCCACGAACACGACGCGGACCAGAGCTCGAATGCCTTTGCTGCCGCTGGGTCCAATGGCGCACATGGTCGGTACCGTCGCCTCTAGATTTCGCCTTCACACTATCTGCGATAGCCCCATCGTCCTGTAAAGGAAAAAATGTTAGTCCCAAATAAGTGAACAGGGTGATGAGCAACGTTGAGATTCTATTTTTAGCATTCTTGGTGGAACCTTTCAGGCCAGAGAAACTTGCGTGTTTAAGCGAACAGCGCCTCTCTTTCGACATAACGCGCGCTCTATCTCCATTACTCGAAAGAAAGCCATCAATATGCTCGCCAACTGTCACATTATCATCTGGGAAATCTTCCCCTCCTACTTGAACAGATTTGGAACACGAGATTTCCTAGGGGGAAAAAATAGAGCCAAGAAAACGATTGAAAAAATGTTTGCTAGATGGATTTAAGAAAAAACAGAAAAAAACCTTACTCAAAGTGTTTCGTGAGAGAAAACTTTACTCCCCAAGTTGAGAGAGCTCTGCATGCAAAGTTTGACCGAAACAAAACTTTATTCAAAATGTCACAGAGAGAGCCTCCATGGCGTCGCCGTTCCCCCGGTGCGCCACCACGGTGCGTGCACCAGCGCCGCCACAAACGCTGTCGCACGGCGGTCGCGCCGGAGCCACTGGTGCTGCGCGCTGCCGTCGGTGTAGGCGGGAGGGACCATCTGTGCCAATGCATTGATATAAGTAATTTGCTCGTGCAATGGCTCATAACATAAAATACTAGGGCACCAAATTGCCGACAAAAATGGCTATAACTTACACATACAAAAAAATGTATTGTGCATTGTTTCATCGGCAGACATCAGAACAGGGTTCTTGACTATTCGCCCTTCCTATACAAATCTACTGAAAAATGAAGTATCGTGGCAGTTAGTATTTTAGTGTTGAAAGTAGATATCGTAAACTCGCTGCACAGCCTCAAAAATCCAGGCATTGTGATCGCTTGGAAATGGGGCAAAAAGCTTCATAGGGCGATGGGTTCCATCTTCTTTACCCGGCTGTGGTCATCTCAGTGAGGGTTGCAGAGCACATGCATGAGCAATCTGTCCCATTGGTGACTCTTTCAACCAGGCGCTTGTTGCGGTTAGTCAACAACTTTATCAATGGTGCTTTTAGGGATACTTGGCGCCATATCTCATTCACTGGTCCATTCGGATCTTCATACTCAAAGAAGCGTTTTACCTGAAACAAGCATTCATGTTTAAGCAAATAAGCTAAATATAACTATATAACTATGTTGAAAGAAATTATATATTGTTGACGTAAAATCCGCACCTCACGCCAAGCACACAGCAAGCCGAACAAAGCTGGCTTCAAACGTGGCCCGGGCTTTCGAATCCGGAAGCGTGCCAGTCAGTTTGCCTGAAAACTAACAAAGGGATAAAAACGTTTAAATTAAAACCTGGAACGTGCCGGGTGAGACCAGACAGTTCCATATTTACGGCATTGAAGCCAATCTCGAGAGACATATAGCTACGGACAAGCTATCTGTCATAATTCGGAGCATCATTCGGCAATCGGTGAAAAGCATGTAAGAATCACACTGCCGAACGCACAGCATCAGCATGACGTAAGATCGGTCTTTAAATAAACAAAGAAAGCCAGGTAAATCCTTGACCGATTAACGAAGACAGACATGATATGAGAATAAATAAAGGGTGAAACATGATCATAAATTCGCAGTAAACAAGGAATGCATAGGCCGAAAGCAGCACCCGTCAAGCATGATAACAAAACAAGTTAATCCACCGCATGATACGACTTGTTTGTAACCACGCCACTAATCAGATTAGATTAATCCACCGCATGATACAATCTAATCATGAAAAGCTAAAAGCACTCAATGTTTAGTTACGAACCCACAACACAGTCACGAATTTACATTGAAAACAAGAATGCATAGGCCGAAAGCAGCACCCGTCAAGCATGATAACAAAACAAGTTAATCCACCGCATGATACGACTTGTTTGTAACCACGCCACTAATCAGATTAGATTAATCCACCGCATGATACAATCTAATCATGAAAAGCTAAAAGCACTCAATGTTTAGTTACGAACCCACAACACAGTCACGAATTTACATTGAAAACAAGAATGCATAGGCCGAAAGCAGCACCCGTCAAGCATGATAACAAAACAAGTTAATCCACCGCATGATACGACTTGTTTGTAACCACGCCACTAATCAGATTAGATTAATCCACCGCATGATACAATCTAATCATGAAAAGCTAAAAGCACTCAATGTTTAGTTACGAACCCACAACACAGTCACGAATTTACATTGAAAACAAGAATGCATAGGCCGAAAGCAGCACCCGTCAAGCATGATAACAAAACAAGTTAATCCACCGCATGATACGACTTGTTTGAAACCACACCACTAATCAGATTAGATCAATCCACCGCATGATACAATCTAATCATGAAAAGCTAAAAGCACTCAATGTTTAGTTACGAACCCACAACACAGTCACGAATTTACATTGAAAACAAGAATGCATAGGCCGAAAGCAGCACCCGTCAAGCATGATAACAAAACAAGTTAATCCACCGCATGATACGACTTGTTTGAAACCACACCACTAATCAGATTAGATCAATCCACCGCATGATACAATCTAACCATGAAAAGCTAAAAGCATTCAATGTTTAGTACGAACCCACAACACAGTCGCGAATTTACATTGAAAACAAGAATGCATAGGCCGAAAGCAGCACCCGTCAAGCATGATAACAAAACAAGTTAATCCACCGCATGATACGACTCGTTTGAGGCCACACCACCAATCAAATTAGATCAATCCACCGCATGATACAATCTAACCATGAAAAGCTAAAAGCATTCAATGTTTAGTACGAACCCACAACACAGTCGCGAATTTACATTGAAACAAGAATGCATAGGCCGAAAGCAGCACCCGTCAAGCATGATAACAAAACAAGTTAATCCACCGCATGATACGACTCGTTTGAGGCCACACCACCAATCAAATTAGATCAATCCACCGCATGATACAACCTAATCGTGAAAGGCTAAAAGTGAGCTGATCGACTTGGCAAAGACCTTCCCAATACGGTTAGTTGGGCAGGGTTGGATCCCTACCACACCCACACATATAAGTTATAATACAAACATTCGATACTCGCTTGTCCTTAATATTCAAATGGTTGCAGGGTGTTCCTAGAACCGAATAAACTCCTTTTTAACGAGCTTCTTCATATATAAATTTTATACATGATTTTGATCAACATAGTAAATGGAGTTAACTTATACACATGATTACAGCCCAGATAAGATGGACTGTGAGGAAATGATGGATAAGTTGGGGGTAGAACAGTAATGACTCCTAGCGAGGACGGATTTTTACTATTGGGAGTTGGGATAAAAT
>OAMR01000075.1:1248380-1277579 GCA_900205405.1 Echinochloa crus-galli
CTACCCGGCGGCGGCGGCGGCGCGTCGCCCCCCGAGTCGCCCAGGGGCGACGCGAGGGGAGCGCGGGCTTTCTATCAAACCTTCCATTTGTCTCACAAGTCAAACATAGACATTGTCATGGACACCTCAAAGGTCACACCTCCAATATAAGATGTATCCATTATGCACGCACGGCAATGTATATCATCGTTACCATTCTGTATCTCACCTGTAATTATGCAAAACTTTTAATGCAGTAGCTTATTTTATTTTATATATAAAAAGGAAAACGAGGTGGTATCTCTACTTTCTGTTAATCCTAAACCAAATGGACCATATTGACTGGCCTGTTCGGCTGGCTGGTGGCTGGTGGCCGGTGGTTGGTGCTGGTTTTTGTCGAGAGAAAAACACTGCTGACTGGTTGGTGACTGGTTCTGTTTTTTGCTGAGAAAAAACACTGCTGGCTGGTGGCTGATAAGCCAAGCGAACAGGCCAGCATGTTCCGTTCCAAATGGAACTTGCCTTGCTGGGGCCACGGTGCTCTAAAACGGATACGAGGTGTGACAAGTTGAACGCCTCAACGTTTCCCTCTGGACGCGCGCACAGGCAGCTAGCGATCGGAGAGTCCAAACGCTGGCGTCACGGGAGCGAGCTCACGTCGTCTTTGAATGGGTCTCCAACGGGCCTTCCCTGGGCCTTTGACGTACGTGCACCCGTGGCGCCGAGACCCGATCCACGTATTCGTATACCGGGTAAAATGCCGATGCGCCCTGTCGCCAAGCCGGTCCACGTGGGCGCGAGCTCCGTGGGCGACTAATCAACCCAACGAGCAGGGGTTGGGGACTTGGGGGGGCTGCGATGTGCCGGCTTTCCTTGGCCCAGGAGGAACCGTGTTTGATTTGCTGCCGCCCGGCTCTGCGCGCTATGGCGACCGTGATGAACGGCTGCTTGCATTGGCGCGAATCTAGATGCAGAAACATACGACGAACCGGTGGGCCATGCATGGGCCCACGCATGTGCGCGCCCTGGCTAGCTCCTCTCCCGATCCGCTCCTTCCTTGTTTTGCTTGTCTTTGCGTTGCGCGCGGGGTCCGTTGAATGCGACCGCGCTAGAGAGCACGAGCGCTCGCTCGAGGAGGAGGCCGCGTAATGTAATAACTTTCTCCTGTCAACTCAAACAACCCATGACCCGTCCCAAGTCCAAACAAAATATTTGAACTCAACGATTTCCCCCGGCGAGGGTACGTACGTAGCAGGCGCTCTCCGCAGATCCTACCTATAAAAGCAAAACCCCTCCCGCATTTCTCCGCACCACAACCATAGACATTCAGAGCTACATAGACGGTCAATCGTTGATCTATTCATCTGCGCGCCTCAAATTCATCGATTGATTCATCATATCTGGCCGAGAAGCTATAAGCTAGGTCTAGGTCGCCATCCACCCCAACCTCGGGGAAAGCTCGATCGCCCACACCGGTTGCTACATACCGGCGTCGACGTACGGACTCCGGTGAACTACGGTGCTATAGCACGGGATCATCGATCGATCGATCGAGCACACCGCCCCCGCATTCCAGAAACCGCGGAGGCCAGAAAGAAACTAAGCTAGCAGCTCACACGTACAGGTGCTCGATCCGATCCCGCATTCCCGCGTCAATTGTTAATGGCATCGCCGGCGTGCGGGCTGCTTCAGCAGAGCCCCGTGGCAGCGAGCGGGTCGGCGTCGAGCATCGCGTCGCGGCTGAACGCGTCGGCGGCCGCGCGGTGGGCGGCGGGGCGCGTCGACGGGGAGGAGGTGGGCGGCGCCGGGCGCGCGCCGCCGAGGTCCTACGACGTGTTCATCAACCACCGCGGCGTCGACACCAAGCACAACGTGGCGCGCCTGCTGTACGACCGCCTGGAGCACCTCAGCCGCGGCCGGATGCGCTCGTTCCTCGACAACAAGTCCATGCGCCCCGGCGACAGGCTCGAGGAGAGCATCAACGAGGGCATCCGGCAGTGCAGGGTCGCCGTGGCCATCTTCTCCAGGCGCTACTTCGACTCCGAGTTCTGCCTCCACGAGCTCGCCAACATTGTCGAGTCCCGCAAGGTGATGATCCCCATCTTCTACGGGATCAAGCCCTCCGAGCTCGTCCTGCCGGAGGCCGTGGCGGCAGACTCCAAAACCCACTCTCCGAGGGACATCCAGCGCTTCAAGGCCGCGCTCAAGGAAGCAAAGTACACGGTGGGCCTCACCTATGACCCCGCCACAGGGTACGTCGTCTATGCCTGACCTATATACCTGGTACCTAGCTATAGCGTCTCCATTATATCCATGCACGCGCCTTGAAACTCTGCCTGCATTTGCACACAAGTATACTCCCTCCATTCTGAAAAAACTACATTTAGGACAGCGACACGGTCTTCAAAATACAATTTTAACCTCTTATTATTATAAAAATATTTATTAAAGAGTGATATATGTATATTTTTATAAAAATATTTTTTAAGACAAATCTATTTATATAGTTTTTATATTTATAAATTTAATAATTTAAAATTTATTGATGATTTATATTCTAAATGTTTGACTCAAATCTTATCATAAACGTCCGTTTTTTCAGAACGGAGAGAGTATATGTAACTTGCTTTTTGGAAGTTGGAACTAACCGGCGATTTCTCTCGATCTGCAGGGACTTGGCCGAGCTGGTGGCAACGGCAGCGAACGCAGTCATGGACAGGATCCGAGAAATGGATCAGCGTGTGCCACAACGGCAGATGATCGCATCCAGGCTGTAACCTTTTGATCGGAACAACATCGCGACTACCATTAAGACCAACGGCGTCGTCAATTAACGACCAGACAGCACGCACATATTGAAAAATACGTACAGTACAGAGTAACCCATTAACATTGGAGGGGATTCGTTCATTCTTTGTTTTTTTCAATTTAATTGATTTGATTTTTTGGGTCTAATTTAGTCATTTGTTTCCATAAATTTGGGGCGGCAGAATCTTTAGAAATGTATGCCCGTGTAGAATAAGCTACACACGATCGACCGACCATACACGGTCCTTCCGTAGATGAGGCTTTTGCAAATAATGACAGCCACATATGTACATTACATGTAGAAAAAAAATAAAATTGTATGTAACAGGTGATTTTTTACAGACTGCCACTGCAATGCGAGTATCTGACTCGTTGCATGGCGCTGCTGGATTCAAACATCTTTGTCTCGCCCATTTTCCTCGCTATGGCCCTCTGGGGTATACTGTATACACGTGTGTCTACATGCGTGCATATATATGCTTCATGCATGTCTCGTCTCAATTTCCTTTTCACCGTGTTTGCAACGAAATTAGCATGCATCAATCGTTTGAAAGAGTGGTATTAGGATTCACATTTTAGCTCTTCGCCGTGACATAAACGGTATATATATACCGGTGATATATACATTCCAAAGAAATCTTATCTTTCCTGCGCGTGTATATATGTAGCTGTGTTCAAACGAAATCACACATGTCATGGGGTTACACTCTCAGCTAGAGTGCCGTACTGTGTGTACTGTAAGTTTAAACCATGTCATCGCGGCAATAATTAACTCAGGTTTACACAGTACTTCATTGGATTATTTTACATTCTCACTAGAATTTTGAGGAGAAATGCATGCATGCACTACTTTAGAATGGGTTGATTAGTCTGTTTTGGTTTTGGAATGGACAATAATGTATTTATTTTTTTCATAAATTTATTAAACATGTATGGAAAATTTTTTATGAATGCATGGATGGGATTAATGAACTGTGATGTTCATCAAATTTTACCAAAAATTTCATTTGATATGTATTATCATTGAGCCATAGATTTAACTAAGGTTAGCCTTCCAGTTGTGGCTAAGTGTAATTTAGAATTGCGACTAGTATGCCTCTTTTTGGTTTTTCCTTTTAATTAAAGATGGCATTTGTATGATATATGTCTATGTGATAATTTTTTTAGCTCAAATTAGTGTATAAGTTCAAAAAATATACTTCATTATTACTCTTTTTTTTGGGAAATACTTATTACTCATTAACAGTAGGAATAAACCTTTATTTGTCAAATTAATCCTTCAAGGTTAAAATTGAATCCAAGACATTTCATTAGTTTCGGCATATTTGGTAGAGCTCCACCGGATTATGATTCTATAGGGAGTTGATTATTGAGAGAAGCAAATATGTGCCTGAAAGTGAATCTCTATGATAAACTTTATGAAGGAAGTGATTCTCCATGAAAACTGAATCACTTCATAAAATCAATATAAGATTGCTTCTCTAAGAGAAACTATTTGGTAGAGCCCCTTCTGGATTTAGCCTAGAACCTACTTTGGGAGCTATGCCAAATTCAGGGTGGGCATTTTTTAACCGAAGACCGAAAACCGAACCGAACCGAAACCGAACCGAAATGTTGGTTTTTTGGTTTTTCGGTTCGGCTTCGGTATCTGGTTTTCCTTATTTTGGTGTTCGGCTTCGGCTTCGGTTTTTACTCCAAACCGAACCGAACTACCGAATAAACCGAACAATGCAACCCTGGCCGCACTGCCATAGACCGAAAAACCAAAAAACCGAACCGAATTTGTGATTAGCAGACTTAATTTGTGATTTGAACTTTGAACTCATGTAACTGTGTGCTGTGATTTGTGAGAAACTAAACCTATGAACTTGTGACGTGCATGTGTTGTATGTTTGAAATATTTGAATAATATTTTTGTGAACTCATGTATAAATCTGTGATTGTCTGTTCTCTGTTAGAACTGATTTTTATAATGTCGGTTTTGTTCGGTTTAACCGAAAACCGAACCGAAAAAACCGAAACCGAACAGGTCGGTTTTTGGTTTTCTGTAGAACCGATCGGTTGCTGCTGATCGAAAAACCAAAATTTTTATGAACCGAACAACCGAACCGAATTGTCGGTTTAAACCGAATGCCCAGGGCTATGCCAAATAGACCCTTTATTTGGGTTTTTGTGTCTTTTCTGGCTTAGATGAAAGAAATATGAAATTGAAGTACTTTTGTAATGAGAAAAAAATATTTTTCTGAATTGTTTCTACTTATACAAATATACAATAATAAATCCACATACCATATTATTTTTTTCCTTGGGAAAAACTATCATCCTAATCTCTATCTAGTACGAAGAGTGTGCATATATATACCATGGAATAACATATGGTTTTTATTAACGTCGAAGGGACCTAGAACTAAGCATGCTCCACATGACTTGAGAGAGCCTGGCTGGAAGCCCCAAAGAGGACTAAGGGTTTAGATCAAGCGCCGTCCATCTAGATGTACAGAAACATGAGCTCATTGATGCAACGACCAGATCTTGTATGTTGTCACTCCCCTCCCTATGCAGGTGAGCTTGGCTCGAGGGCGGAGGACAAAGCCTCAAGGTAGAGGTAGAGAGAGATTGGGAGGGTTGTTCATCTATAGTGCGAATGGAGAGGATCGATGGTGGTAGATGGGTAGCGGCAACCATGGTATGTAGCATAGGGGAGGGGGACGATGCTAGGTTGAAGACGATGGGATTTTTGTCCAATACATGTAAAATATATATTTTTGTTAGAACTTATTCCCCTTGAGGTTCAGTTTTTCGTTTTAAAATTTTGGTAGAAAAGACCATGATATTTGTTACTAGCAATATCTAGGAATCTCTTGGTCCCTCTATGGTAAATTTGATTAAACCAAAACCTTATAAATTCTATTTTACTTGAACATTGTGTATCTCCATATATTCACATTTATTTTGTGGAATTTAGTCAAAGACATATATCGATTATTTTTTTATCGAACACACAGAAAGGCTCCGTATCTTTTCATTAAGAGAGAAAAAGCCCAAAATACAAAACAACATACATATATCGATTATGAGGCTGTACTGGATACATATATTGATTTATATCATAAACTACCCATTGTTTGGGAACTATATCGAGCAGCATAATGATGTTAGTTGATATTATTCAAATGAGTTTTATGGCATTTCCATGTTCAAAAAGAGCAAACGTTAATGAATTGGATCTTCCACACTTCCTGTAGACTTGAAGGAACTAAGACCCAAACTTTGAAACTTTATGGAATTCTAGCCTCGTTGGTTGTGAGATTTGTATATACTCCCTCCGGTTTAGTAAAAAAAGTCGTTTTGGACAAGGTTTGAGTCAAACATTGGGAATATAAATCATGAATAATATTTAAGTCGTTAAGTTTGAAAATGTGAAAATTATATAAATAGATTGGTCTTGAAAAGTACTTTCATAAAAATATACATATATAACTTTTTAAGAAATATTTTTATATAAAAGAGAAGTCAAAGTTGTGCTTTGGTGACCGTGTCGCTGTCCTAAACGACTTCTTTTACCAAACCGGAGGGAGTATAGTTGTTTCTTACCTACATAATTTGGCTGATTGCGGTCCCCCTTTAGGTATTGTATATTTTTATTTTGCAACCAAAGACTGTTGAATTCTTGCCCTTGAATTGAAATAGTCCAAAAGCTCTATCCATATATATTTCTACTGATGGCTAGTGCTGATCAATACGGAGTACATGGCTATCTGGAAAACGCATGGCATGGGTCCTGTTGAAAGTACCTTTTTTTACTGGCTGTTAGTATTAGAAAGAATAGTTTAAAACCAATTTTTCCTTCGCGGAACAAAGAGAAAGGTTCAAAAGAGATATATAGTCTACTGGGATAATAATTATTACACTCAGCTAGCTATCCCTATGAATTATGAGGCTGCATGTGAATGAACAGAAAAAAAAGAGGAAAACTCATAAAATGCAAAGACCATACTAGTGCGCGCGCGTAGCAAATGTCAACTGTCAAAGCTCGCGCGCATGATACCGGACTACCGGTGATGAATGAAGATCACACAACTTGCACCTAAGAAACGGAGCTCATCTGACGCTAGGAACAGGTCTCCAACCGCGACCATATATATACACACTCAAAGTACTCGACTCAACTAGCAGGTGGTTACACACTGGAGAAGACCGTTTCCTGTGTTACTGCGACATCCGGGCAAAATCCAGCAAGAACTTAATTTGCAAGCAACAACGTAACCCCTGCCTGCTTCCCCCCGTGTTCAACCTTGTGTACGGACAGGTTATCCCTAAACACACACTGTACGGCCGCCGCCGGACATGTTGCTCTCCCGGGCCGGATCGCGGCGGCGCGAGCACAGGAGACGAGAGATATGATTTAGATTATCCTCGCTCCGATAACCCCGGCCATCACCCAATCACCCTTTTGTCCGTCCTTTTCGGCCGCCGCCGCCGCCAGCACCGGCAGCTTGGCGTTGCGTACGTCCTCATCCTCTAGCTAGTTTTATCATCCGGATCTGGCCATCTTATTGCCATTTATACTTACTATAATATTAACGCGTTTAGTTCGTGCTCGATCGGCATGGGGACGACGCCGTCTCCAATTAAGCAGCCCGTCCGGCCACCACCAACACCAGCCGTCGTCAAACCGTCAAAGCGCGCGCGCGACGACGACAGCCGCCAGCTTCCAGGGATGCATGCGCGCGCCTCCATAGGGTAGGGCACAACAAGCAGCTCTATCGCTTTCTGCCGATGCCGCCGTGTGTCTTTCTTTCTTTCTGGGCACGAAGCCACGAACTCGTTGCGGGACGGATACATACGGTCGGTCAACCCGTCAACCGTGACGCCACGAGGTGACGACCGGATCACGTACCGGAACGCGCACGCGCGCGGCGCGACGTACGCCGGCGAGCAGGAGACACGTACGGTACGGGTGCGGCGCGCGCATGCGCTAGCTGAATTCGACTTCTATCTGAGCGCGCGCGCGCGGTCGATCAGTCAGTGTTCAACTTCAACCCAAGATGATCGCGGGCGGGCGCTGCTCGTCGTCCATTAGTTCAAGTTCTCGAAAGATCCAACGGGTCGTAGCTGGGCTCCTTTGGAACTTGTAAGGCAGCTTCATTCATGCCTCCCGTATGAGGGACCAGCACTGGTTGTCTCGGATTCTCAAAAGATACGTATTGGAAATCAAACGCATGCACTAGAAAAGAATTCACCGCCCCTTGTTATTCTCCATAACCAATTCTTCAATTAGCACTACCAGAAAACTCGACATACGCCCCCCTCAAATGCCTCGGCACCGTTTGGACCCGGTGCTAAATGTGCATTGGCACCGGGTCCAATGGCTAGGAGCGAGCCGCGCACAGATTTAGCAAGAGAGAGTTCATTAGCACCGGATCTAGCTACGACCCGGTGCTGAAAGTCCCATATTAACACCGGGTGCAGCCACCACCCGGTGCTAAAACTGCCGAGGCCCTTTAGCTGGCTGCAACCGGTGCTAATACGCAGCCCACGGACAGCCACTGACTTCCCCCTTCTTTTTTTATCTTCTTCTCTTTTCTTCTCCAACCTTATCTCCTCTCTTTTTTTCTTCTCTCTTCCTCTTCTCACTATGTTTCTTTCCTCTCCAGGCTAGAGGGCAAGGCCAGCGCTAGCAAGCGGGCGACGCGGGCGGGCGGCGCGCTGGCGTGCGGGTGGGCGGGTGGCGCGCGGGTGTGCGGGCGGCGTGCAGGCGACGCTGGCGCAGGGCGGCGCTGGCGCAGTGCGCGCAGGTGGGCGGGCGGCGCGCGAGCGTGCGGGCGGCGCGCAGGCGGCGCTGGCCTGATTCCTCTACGCTGGGTGAGTTTCTCGGGAACTAATTTCCACGCGGCTGATCTTGATGTGCTTTCTTTTGCGAGGGATTTTGATTGATGGGTGATGGTGGTGGTTTTGGTTTTGTCGATGCAGCGTCTGTTCACGTGACCTGTGGATCTGGTTTAGGACGGAGGAAAGAAGCGTACAATGGAAGCAAATTTCAATTTTTACACAGATTTTTCTTAGTGCTTGCTAGTTCTGTAATTAGGATGGTCTGTCTGATATGCTTTTGTGTTTAATTTCCTGTTGGATCTTGGATCTTGAATATTGTAATATAAATTAAGTTATTTCTACTCTTAATCTTTTTCTTTCTCCTCTTATTTGTCTAGTCCTTATCTTCTTTTTTTTGTTCTTGAAGAATGAACAAAAATTTATTCTACCAAGTCAAGTATATGTATTCTTGTTCTTGTGGTTCTTCTGTTCTTCCGGTTATTGAAGAAGAACAGGAGAGAGAGAGGGGGGAGAGAAATAGATGAGGGGTATTTTTTTGGCGCGTAAAAATCTTTAGCACCGGGTCATATTTGGACCCGGTGCTAAATGATGCCTTTAGCACCGGGTATTTAATCCGGTGCTAAAGGGTGGTATCTTTAGCACCGGAAGTTTAGCACCGGGTTGAAAATCCGGTGCTAAAGGAGGTTGTCAACCGGTGCGGATGTTACCTATCCTAGTAGTGTAGTGATTGGATTGTATAGATTACCTTAGGAATTAGAACATGTTAGTCTGGAGTAACCGGCAAGGAAGGTAATGCTCACCCGGCCTCATAATCGAGATCTCTAGCAATTCATTTGGCATGCCTCCACGGTAGATCGAGTTGCTTGCTATTCAAGGCGTGTGTAGACGGCTAGACGCACGCAGCGCTCCGATTCTCCGAGGTCCCCCCAAAAAACGAACGAAAATGAAAGACCAGAAAATATGAGAGGAGAACGCACAGAAGAGACAAGAGCGTCCGATCCGTTTCCGCGACCATGTTGTTGGATGACGAAGCCCAATCGTTTTCTAGTAATACTCAGCTGATAAGCCCCCCGAGAAAGCCCAGTCGTTTTCTGCACCAATGACTTCCATGGCTCGTGTTCTTACCACACGTTTATTAAGAATCCGGCAAGAAAGTGATGAAGTGGCCTGCATAATCGTAGCCACACTGATGATAGTACTTGCTCGGATGTTGCGTAGAGTCCCCGGCGATCCTGAATTTTCTCCGAGCGGCTTCAGCTAACGACTGACATGCCTCTCTGTTGTTTCTATTTTTCCAAGCTGCTTCGGAAACAGCAGGACCCCATCGGCGGCCTAGTCGTCTGACCGGCTTGACCTTGAAAAATTCAACGTTTCAATGCAGTTCGTAGTTCGTACTATCTATCCTGCTGCCATAGGCCTCCATGTGTTTATGAGGCATCCAAATCCATTTGCTGTTTCTATTTCCATGGGTCGTCAGACCTGACGTCGTCGCTACTGCTGCACATGCAACCCTATGCGCGCAGCAGCCACACAGCATTAGGATGACCGTTGATCAACCCGGCCCGGATCACCAATCACTAACACAAGTCAGGGTTTGATCTCAATCGATAATCAATGGGTCAGCGCCCGGTCAGAGGCAACGACGAAATTGACAGGATCAAGGTCAGCCGATTTCCAAAAACGGAATTCCAAGCCCCGGCTCCGCGATGCGTCAGCTATCTCGTTAAGCTGTGTACGGACGAGGAGAGCAGCCTTTGTAACCTACTCAAACATCTGCAGGATGATTTCTCGGTGAATCTTCTCAACATCTGAAGATTCTGACGGTTATTTTGCAGTTGGGACTGAAATTAAATGTTGATGATTATAAGGCCAATCCCAACCCAAGCCACATCATCAAGAAACTATTAGTAGCATCACTCTCCCAATGCAAATACCACTTTTCCACACTTTAATTCAATGCTACTCATCTCATATAATGTTGTGTATAAATCATGTCCTATGTAAAACCTAGTTTCCTTCTCTTTCTTCATTTAATCATTTGCCACATCATTTTTTATCCTATATAGCAGCTCATTTATTTTTATGAACATCGTTCTAGTTATTGGGTTGGGACTGGCCTTAGTGTGGCCGCCTATCCTGGATCTTTGGAGCACATGCCTACTGTAGAGTGTAGTAGGCTAGTCCCAATGCATTAGTGGTCCCAATTCATTTCCTTGCATTGTTGAGGGTGTATCTTTCTACCTGTATCCTACTTTCCATCCTATGTGGCAGCAATAGTTATTGAAAAAAATGGAAAGATATTGAGACTCTGTTGGAACATTATTTTTTCACCAACTTCTCCAATACGCACTACTAGACAAATCAACATCCGTTCTTTTTATATGCCCCGGCGCTATAAAAATCCGGTGTTTATGCAACATTAGCACCAGATCTAAAATTTAAGTGTCCTCGGGACCCTTTAGCACCGGTTGGTAAATACAAACCGGTGCTAAAGGGGGTTCTCTCTCTCTCTTATTAAATAATAAATATACTAACACACTATCAACAATGATACATGCATATCTTTACATGGTTATAATAATCTTAATTAGCAATTATTCTATACACCTTAGTTTTTCACTATGCATTGTATCTCCATATTTGTTTAACATGTTTCTAGTTGAATCCTTATTATATTCTAAACTATGTGTTCAGCATAGAAATAATATACCCATATAGATGGTCATGGCGCACACTTTATATTATAATATAAAGATAAGCCATTTTAATCGTCAGATGCATGCTCCACTTTTTCATAAATTTAAATTTCTAATACTGTCTCGATCTCAAAATTACTAGTGTGTGTGGAAAGCACCCACTGATGGACTAGTATATACAGAAAAAGGAAACACGTCAATGAATGTGCATATACAGAAAAAGGAAACCGTAGTTCAGTTCCGTTCTGCTCTCGTTTGTCTACGTGAATGTTGAATTCAGCATGTAGTGCAGCAACTCCCCCCAACACTTTGCTTGGTGAAACCAAAAGTTCCACTATTGCTGTTGAAAAAAAAAGGTTCCACTACGAGTGTATGACAAATTTGTTTCGAGACCGAGTGGAGCGTGTGGAGAACTACTGGGAGGACACATGCCCAGCGGCGAGAGGGCGTACAACGTCTTCTCATGCGCCACTGGGATTGCATGCATGCTCGCTCGATCGATCGACCGCGTCAGGGCCACGGATCGATCTCACGACTCAGTAAAGTTCAATTGCAGGATATATGGGCTTTGCTTGTGACGCGGGCTCAGTTGAACAAACCGGACCGCCATTTCGAAATACGCATCATCCCGCGTAACAATTCCGTCTTTTCAAACCTACCGAGTACTAGACCAGACCAGACCATGCATATATTTTGAAACCAAGGGTTTGACAGAACTCCCGCGCAAGAATAAGCGTTCTTTCCACACATCGCCCTCTATAAAACCACCCTTCTTCGTTCTCCGCTCACAACCACACACATCTCCATTCATCGAGAAGCACAGACGACGATTGATCATATATTGATCGATTCAGCTCCGTCGTCGAACTTGAGCTGCTGACCATCTCAATCGACGCATCAGATAGACAGAGTTCAGTAGTTAATAGTGACCCCGGCCACGATCTTCATCGAGCTCCTGGCCTACATTCAGAAAAACCGCGCAGGAAAACACGCAGGTGCTAGCAATGGCCTTCGAGCCCGTGATGAACGAGTCCACAATCGCCGCGCACTTGAACGCGTCAGCGGAGGCGGCGGCGGTGCGGCGGCTCGAGTTCGTCGACGACGAGGAGATGTCCGGCGGCGGCGCGAGGTCGTACGACGTGTTCATCAACCACCGAGGCGTCGACACCAAGCACAACGTGGCGCGCCTGCTCTACGACCGCCTGGAGCACCTCAGCCGCGGCCGGGTGCGCTCGTTCCTCGACAACAAGTCCATGCGCCCGGGCGACCGGCTGGTGGAGCGCATCAACGAGGGCATCAGGCAGTGCAAGGTGGGCGTGGCCATCTTTTCCGAGCACTACTTCGATTCGGATTTCTGCCTCGACGAGCTCGCCTCGCTCGTGGAGGCGCGCAAGGTCATCATCCCCATCTTCTACGGCATCAAGCCTTCCGAGCTCATCCTGCCGCATGCCCTCGTCGAGTCCGGCACCCTCCCTCCCCAGGGCATCCAGCGCATCAAGCTCGCGCTCCATCACGTCAAATATACCGTGGGACTCACGTACGATCCGGCCACAGGGTAACGCTCACTCAGACCTAGCTGCTCTCCATATATGCAATGCAGCCATGCAATGAGATGCATGCAACCAGATCGATCGGAAACTAACTGTATCTGCAATGGCGATCTGCAGTGACTTGGCCGAGCTGGTGTCGACGGCAGCGAGCGCGGTCATGGAGAGGATTCAGGAAGCGGAGAGAGTGCCACGAAGGCAGCAGATGATCGCCTCCAGGCTGTAATTTTGAACGGGACACTGACTATATATACCTATTTACTATTCGGATCAGCGATGAAGAAACGGTCAAACCTGGCCGGCGTCATCAGTACAGTTAACGACGACCGGATCATGGATGCATAGTGAATAACTCATTAACACAGAAGGGGGTAGTGGTTCATTTTTTGCTTCTTTCTAAATTCCAATGTTAGGATTCAATTTTATTTTGTTCCTTAGTCGTTTTTGTTCAGTAAATTTTGGGGATAGAAAATTTTCGATGTAGAGAATAAGCTACACACGGCTGACTATGCAGTCCAGGCGAAGATGCGGCTTTGCAAATAATAACAGGCACATCTACACATGTACAACATGAGAATAAATATGTATGTAAAGAAATGATTTTTACAAGCTGCCACTGTAATATGATTAGACTCATTGCATGGCGGTATTGGATTCAAACGTGTCTTTTTTGTCTCGTCCATTTTACTGGCTATGGCCACTGGGGTGCATGTGTGTACCTACATATATATGCTTCATATGTCTCGTGGTTATTTCCTTTTCTTCGATGTTTGCAACTATTCATGGATCTTTTGAAAAGAGTGGTACTGTGCTTCACATTTTAGCTACTTCACAATTATTGCAACGGCCAATGGGTATACCAGCTACATTGCGTCTATATATAGTACTCCCTCCGTTCTGAAAAAACTGACGTTTAGCACAGCGACACGGTCTCCAAAACACAACTTTGACCTCTTATTATTCTAAAAATATTTATCAAAGAGTGATATATGTATACTTTTATGAAAGTATTTTTCAAGACAAATCTATTCATATAGTTTTCACATTTGTAAACTCAACAATTTAAAAGTTATTGATAATTTATATTCCCAATGTTTGACCCAAACCTGGTCCTAAACGTCAGTTTTTTCAGAACGGAGGGAGTAGCATTTTTTTTAAAAAAAAATCAGGTTTTGTGAGTCCACTCTTCATCAGCTAGTCCGATGGATGTGTTAGTAGTTGCTTATCCTTTCTGATGCTAGAGTGCTATGTAAAATGTACTTTAATTTGAACCAAAAATAAATCGATATATATTAATTTCTGGACTTCCAATCGTGGCCAAGTGCAATTTGGGACTGTGAGTGAGATGTCTTTTATAAAAAAAATATGACATAAGTCCATGTGATTTCTTAGATCAAATGGACTTATGCTATGAGCATATGACACATTCTATGAAACTGACACGTCATTTTTGATAAAAAATTTGATAATATTACTATCACTAATTATTAGCAGGAGTAGACATTTATTAATCATATTGACCCTTCAAGGTTAGAAATGTCCAAGAGATTTGATAACTTTAAATATTTATGCTTTTGGTGATCTAATATAGTAAATATTAAATTGATTTATTTTTAATAAGAAAATTATTATGGAATATGTATCGCTTCTTCTTGTACAATTTGTTAAATCATATTCCGTTTGTTTGTTTGAAAGTAACAAATCAATAACCCCAAGGAATTTAATTTCTCCATTATTTAGTACATGTTGTATATATGTATTTCTAAGATTGCATAATAAATCCGAATGTGTACTGGATTGTATTTTAATTTGGATAGAAAATTGGTACCATAATACTATTCACTTAAGTAATCAGGCATTTTAATTTTCAAAACTGGGATAGTTTGATGGCATGAATTCAATTAGCCCTTTAGTTAATGGCAAATTCCTGTTAGTTGAATATTTTTTCTCTTGAGGTTAAACTTTTTTGTTTGTAAATTTTGACAGCAAAAGGCAGGCAAGATTTCTATTACTAGCCGATGCTATGAATTCTTGGTCCTCCACAATAGAGTTGGTTAACTAGTATACCAAAACTTTATTTTTATAGTTTTTAGTTGAACACTGTACGTAAAGGTCCATATATACAACGATTTTGTGGACTTGAGTTATATAGGAATTCAACATGGCTTCATAGAGGACTAAAATAATTTTCAAACTATAATATTGTTTCGCGGACTGGTATACGGACATTGATTTATACTGGAAATTACCCATAGTTTGAAAACTATACCTAGACAATTATGTTGCCGATTGATATTCAAATGGGTCTTATAGAACCTTTCCAAGTTCAAAAAGAACAAATGATAAACGAATTGGATGGTCCACACACTTTCTTTGGACTTGAAGGAATTCTTGACTTGGTGGTTGTGAGATTTGTAACTTCATGGAATTCTTGGCTTGTTGGTTGTGAGATTTGTATAGTTGTTTCTTACCTGCACAATTGTGGTCTCCCTTTATGTGTTTTATTATAATTTCTTTGGCAACCAAAAGATTGTTGAATACTTCCCCTTGAATTGGAATAGTCCAAAAGGTATATCCTTATATAGTTCTACTGGTGGCTAGTGTTGATCGCCCTTTGCATGAGTAACTGGAAAACGCATGACGAGGGTCCTGTTGAAAGAACTTCTTTACTTGGTGCTAGCTAGTCTTCTTATAGAAAGAAAAGAAACTAAAACTAATTAAATTCGTGGGACGAAGAGAGAACGGTTCAAAAGACTCGAGCCTACTAAGGCAGGTATATATATTCAGCTAATATTACCCTATGAAATATGATGCATGTGAACAGTAAAAAGGGGGGGAAATATATAATGTAAAGACATAGTACTGTGTCCTACTGGTGCAATAGAAACTAACGGTCAACTGTCACAGACTCACAGCTCGTGAAATTTGGGCATCCAACCGCAAGCTCATTTCACGCTAAAGAATCGGTCTCCAACCGCGACTATGACACTCGACTCCACGATCGAGCATACAGTATGCAACAGGTGGTTACACACTGGACGACCGTTTCCTGTTACAGGGACGTCCCAGGAAATCAACCAAAACTACATAATTAGAAGCACCAACAACCCTAGTCCCTAGCTACCTCAAGTTTATCCTTGAGTGCGGACAGGGGACAGGTTTTTGATCGATCTCCTTAAAACAGTACTCGTACGGACGTACATGAAGTTGTTGTGTTCTCCCGGACGGCGGCGCCAGCACAGCACAGCACAGGAGATGAGATCCAGATTCTCGTTCGATAACCCATCGCGCGCCCATAATCACCCTTGTCGTCCTTTATCCGACAGGCCGGCTTGTTGTCAATATTAACGCGCGTTTAGTTCGTGATCTGTATGGGCAATTGGCCGGGGACGACGCCGTCTCCGTCTCCCTGCGGGCGCCAGCAGTCAAACCGTCAAAGCGCGCGCGCGGCGACGACAGCCGCCAGGATGCCGATGCGCCTCCACACAGCAACTCCCCAAGATCACCAACCACTGACCAGGCTTTCTTCCGATGCTGCCGCAGTACGTGCCGCGCGCGTGTCTTTCTCGGCGCACGAGGCAGGCACACGCAGGTGTGTGGTGACCGGATCACACCACCGGACGAACGAGACGCGCGCCGGCGCGCAGGAGATGGGTGCTGCTGCGCTACTGCTGTAGCTGAATTTGGGCGCCTTTAATATTTTTTTTTTCTTGGGCTTCTTCTCTGCGTGCGCGAGGTGGTCAGTGTCAGTGTTCAAGCGACGTGTATCGTGCCCGCTGGCCGCTGCCCATCGTGTTCATGTTCGCGAATGATCGAACGGGTCGTAGCTGAGCTCATGTGGAACTTGCAAAGGCACATTCATGCCTCTCGTATGGGTGACCAGCACTGGCTGTCTCGGATTCTCAAAAGGTACACTGTTAGGGAGTTAAGCACGGAACGAGAAAATGCACCGGCCCTTGGTTATTCTCCGTAAACAATCTTACTATTACTAATTGATTTTTTTTTTCTTCTCAAGCCTCCACGTGAAGCCATCTAGGATCCTAAATGGCTACTCTAGAAAAAGAGAGAAATCCAAAAATTCTTTAAAAAATCAAAACATCTAGCCCTTCACCCCCTCTTAAAAAATCATGCATATAGACACAACAAGGTATGTTATCCTGGCGCCGACAAAGCTGATCGTTTTTTGCATCAACAATTAGGGATGAAAGTAGTGTGGATAATTTCCGGATCCGATCTGATCCAAATCCATAATTTAAGCATATGGAGAAGAGTTTTTTATATCACCATGGATATGGATAATTCTAATTCAATTGTGTGCGGATGCGGAGTAGGATATAGTTTTAATGAAATCCGATGGATATAGATTATCCGATAATTGAACATGATTATTCAAAGACTTATAATAGGATTCCCGGCTACTTTAGTAAGCCCAATATAGTACAATCCAGCCAATCCAGACATATACATAATATTTTTGTAGATCATAATCCCTCAGCTATACATATTGTGTATATGTACATTGGTTAATCCTAAACACCTAGATGTTGATAAGTAGTATTGTCTGCATCGCAAACACACCAGGAACCAAACTCTACCCCTTTTGTCTCAAAGGACAATATGTGGCTGATCGATAGTATTTTTCATATCTATTGTTGCTCTGTGGTTTTGGTTTAGAAAGTATTCACCATCATAAAAAGCTACACGTAAGAATTTATTATTTGTCTATTTTAATCCGCTCCGCATTGAGTCTGTTCTGACAGCATTGTTTAGGACGTCTAAAAATAATAGTATACATAAACCGAACCTAGATATTATCCGCTCCACTCCGCATCCAACGAAAGAACGAAAATGGATGAAGATATGCAAAATGTATCATATATGCTCCAATCTCATCCGCTTTTATCCCTATCAACGACTTCTTTATCGTGTTCTGCGAGAAAGTGGGGTGGCAGTGGCACAAAGCAAATCAGAATATCAGATCAAACCAACCATTTTATTATTTGTTGCATTGTAGCTACGGATAGTATGGATACAATAGAGTACTTGCTGTTATGCTGCGTGCAGTTCCGAGTTCAAGTGGTACCGTACCCTATGACCTATGAGCCTGAATTTTCTCCGCGGCCCCGTTATTCCTGGTTCAAAAACTACTAGACTCGGCTGGGTTTGCATTGTCGTCTGACCGGCCTGACCCCGAAAAAATGAACGTTTCGCTGCAGACTGTACTCTCTATCCGGCCTGTTGGCTGCTGCCACAGGCCTCCATGCATATGTGTGTTATATGTGGTAGTCTCGTAGAGACAAGTCGCCCGGCGCCTTGCATCCATGCATCTGCGCCTGTTCTCTTCATGCTTTCATGGATCAGATAGAGACCTCAGACGAGGCTACTCTTGTTTAACCTGCATGCAACGCAATACAGCCGCATTATTATAATAAGATGAGCATTGATCAGCCGAATCACATGTCACAAATTGCAAGTCAGGGTTTTATGAACCAATCAACAATCGAGATGGATCGAACGTCCAGTCAGAAGGTGAGACCCAATTGACAGGATCAAAGGTCAGCCAAACGGAATAGCAGCGTTAACTTAGCAGTCTCTAACCTGAATTCCCAGCGTCTACAGGATGAGTTTCGGTGAATCTTCTCATTATCTGGAGATTCTGACGGTTGATTCTGACGGTTATTGCAGCCAGGACTGAAACTAAGTGTCGATGATTAGTGTGGTCAACTGCTGGTCTTTGATCTTTGGTTGGAGGTAATTAGAAGAAGGGAATGGGAGTTGAGAATTGAGAGATTAAAATTTCATTGTTTGTTTCATGGTCATGGGAGTTTTAGTGGGATGGGAAAGAGGAATTTAGAGGAGCAATTCCCACTAATCTCTTCCCAGGGAGAGGGGGTGATAATTGAGAAGGAATTTGTTTTGAGTGCAAGATGGATACATCTACACCGTTAATCATAACTTAAAATATAATTCTCAATCTCTAGGCCACCATACCAAGCAAAATATATTAAGTCTCACTTAAACTCCCACTCCTAGTTCTCTCCACAAGCCAAACAAAAGAATGGGACTAGAAATCAATTTTCCAAGTGAATTCCTTCTATCAACTCCCACCACTAATTTTCATGCCCCTTCCCTATCAGTTGTCAAACGCACTCTTGGAGCCTAGCTAGCTAGTACTCGTAGTTCTTTTTATTTGTTCTTTGAATAATCAGTTTCTTTTTGTGTTGACAGTGACTTCTCTCCGATGCATGTAGAACTGGTCCTATCCACTGCATGCATGGACCCGGAATGAACTACATCAATTCATCAATTTGACTGCTAGGAAGTACGTTAAAGACCCGTTTCAGAGAGTATATGCATATATATAGAAAGATGCGTCGAAGGATGTGAGAGATCGATTGTATACCGCTGCAGATTTCCCGGCGCCGAACAAGTTCATCTCTGTTCTGCTTTCATTTGCCTGCGTGAACATCGAATTCACTGCAACTCGTGCAACAGCAACCCCCCAACACTTTGCTGAAATATGGAAAGTGCCAGTATAAGAAACTTGTTAGGATACCGGGTGGAGTGCGTTGACGAGGACGAGATGTCCGGCGGCGGCGCGCCGCCGAGGTCCTACGACGTGTTCATCAACCACCGCGGCGTCGACACGAAGCACAACGTGGCGCGCCTGCTCTACGACCGCCTGGAGCACCTCAGCCGCGGCCGGGTGCGCTCGTTCCTCGACAGCAAGTCCATGCGCCCCGGCGATCGGCTGGAGGAGAGCATCGACGAGGGCATCCGGCAGTGCAGGGTCGCCGTGGCCATCTTCTCCAGGCGCTACTTCGACTCCGAGTTCTGCCTCCGCGAGCTCGCCTCGCTCGTGGAGGCGCGCAAGGTCATCATCCCCATCTTCTACGGCATCAAGCCCTCGGAGCTCGTCCTGCCGCAGGCCATCGTCGACTCCAACGCCCACGCACCCCGCGACATCCAGCGCTTCAGGATCGCGCTCCGTGAGCTCCAGTACACCGTCGGAATCGCATATGATCCCGCCTCAGGGTAAGTGCCTGGCTGCCAGACCTAGCTCTGAGAGTCTCTGACGTCTGCCTGCATTATGAACGAAGGCATGCAAAGCTAGCTTGAATTGGAACTAACTGTGTCTACAATGGCGATTTCTCTCGATCTCTGCAGTGACTTAGCCGACCTGGTGTCATCGGCAGCGAATGCGGTCATGGAGAGGATTCAAGAAACGGAGAGGATGCCACGAAGGCAGATGATAGCCTCCCGGCTGTAATTTTGAAGAGAACACCAACTACTACTCAGATTTCAGACCAGCGATCAATGCTTGCCTGCGTCGTCAGTGCAGTTAACGATGACCGGAGCATGAGTGCACGTTGAATATATAACTCATTGACATGTAGGGGGGATATTGGTTCATTTTTTTACCTTTTTTTAATGTTAGGATTCGGTTTCTTTTTAGTCATTTGTTCGGTAAATTAGAGGCCACATAAATATTTCAATTTTAAATAAGCTACACGACCTGACTATCAAAGTCCACGGGGACGTGGTTTTGCAAATAATGACAGGCACATGTACATGTAGAAAATGAATAAATTTGTATATAAACCGATAGTCGATTTTTACAAACTGTCATTGCAATGTAAGTCTATCAGACTCGTGAAACATCTTTATCTCACTTATTTTCCTGGCTATGGGCTTCTGGGGTACTTGTGTGTACCTATATGGGTTATAACGACGGGCAAGGATGAGGTTCTCTCGAGGGGTGTGTGTATGCTTCAGGTCTCGTCATTTTTTTCTACCTTTTAAAGGTGTTTGCGTTAGAGCATCTCCAAGAGTCTCTCTAAACCCCACTCTCTAAATCACCATTTAGAGAGTCATTTGTATAAAAATGGTTTTCTATATGTTTCCGTTTTCCAACAGTTTCTCTATATCTTGTATGCACTCTGAAAAGTTATTCTCTTTTCTATATTTGAAGAGCGAAAAATCCGGAATAGAGAGTGACTATGTTTACAAAAACCAAATAAAGAAGCTGTTGGAAGGTGGCTTTTTAATCAAAATATCTAAAACTAGCAATTATGATGAATTTAGAGAGTCTCTTGGAGTTGCTCTTATTTGTCATTTGAATGAGTGCCAATGGTGTTTCCCACTTTTGTTGTTTCATCGTGGTAATTGGTAAATCAGCAACACTACGTGCATATGTAGTTGCATTTCCCAAAAAAAGATCATGTTTTATGAGTCAGACCTTTCTGATGCTAGTATACCATCGGCTGGCTTGTTCCAACACCAGCCAGCAGTGTTTTTCTTTCTGCAAAAACCAGCATCAGCCACCAGCCACCAACTAGCCAGGGGTATTTTTCCCTCAGCAAAAATCAGCACCAACCAGCCGAACAGGGCGATTGCGTGCATATGTAGTTGCATTTCAAAAAAAACACCCATTGCGTGTGCATATGTACTCCACCCTCGGCTAGTCATCAGCATGTGTCAGATCTTTCTGATGCTAGTATACCGTAGTATGTACTTTTAACCATTCATTGCTGGATATTAACTTACATTTATTTACAATACTCAACGAGAAATAAATGTCTACTATACATTACTACTTACACTGAGATTTTAAAAAGTTCATCTAATCTTCATTCTTTGTGTAGTGAGGGAGTGCATGCTTTCCTAAGTAATTGATGCTTTTTTTACGAAAAAAATATTGCCATATGTTCTTTTCTAAACCATCAAAGAAGGGTTCTACCAAACTTGTACAGATAGAGAAGGGTTGAGGCTATATATAATATGCAAATAAAGAAGAAAATGAAATAATAAAATTTAATGTGCTTCCTAAATTATTCAAAATAAATAACAAATTTTTATTTCTCTATATCAACCATCCACATTTTCTCTAGGCTTGCTTTAAGAAAATCAAGACCCAAACTTTGAATGTATTGGAATTCTGTATACTTGTGAGATTGGTAATTGCTTCTTACCTAAGTAGTAATGGTCATCGCCCCTTAGGTGTTCTAATTTTTTTTGCAACCAAAGACTGTTGAACCTTATATATTTATCTCTCTTTTTCTGAGTGGTGAATTATACTGGTGATCGATCAACCAGGCATAATCTAACTAGCTAGAAATGCATGGCACGGGTTTTATTGAAAGAAAAAAATTCTCCAGTTGATGTTATTACAAAGAAGCCTTGCATTAGCCGAATAAAGTAAAGAGAAAGGTAAAGTCACATGTGAGGCAAAAAAAAAATTAAAAAAAAACATCGACTCTACTAGGACCGTTACACTTAGCAATATTTTTGTTCCCCTAAAATGACGCAGTTAAAAAGAAAAGATAAGGCGAGTAACTATGTCAACTGTCAAAGCGCATGCATGATACGAGATCATACGAGCGTGATCAAGCAGCAAAAATTATGCCCAAAAATCTTGCCCACGTACGCGACGAATTGGTCTCCGATCCAACCACGACTAGGATCGGACACTCCGATCAACACTGTACCACCTGATGGTTACATCATCGGAAGACCGTTTCTTGCTAATTAAACGGGCACCAACAACCGTGTTCTTTCGGTAATGCTTGGGAACAGGCGTCCGACGCATCGAACGCCCATTCCAGCGACTCACTCATGTTGTGGTGGGATATTTTTTTCTGTTCATTTGTTTCAGTAGTTGATATTACAGTAACTTTGTTTTAATATTGCATAAATCGATGGAGGTTACATGAAACCGAGCTAATTTTTTTTTCAATGTTGCAGCTGCATAATTTTGATGTTGCCATAGCCTTGTCTTGATGTTGCATTAAATTTGATTGAATGTTTCATATGAAATTCGGTTTGATGTTTCACGAAACATGCTCTCATGTTGCGACGGGAATTTTTACTCAACTCCCGTAGCAACTAGATGATATCCGATGGCGTGCGTTTGTGCACGTGCCCTGATGTTGCAACCGATGCCTTTTCATGTTGCAGATATTGTTTTATAATGTTGCATATGTTATTTTTAAATGTTGCAAAAGGTTCACATGTTGCATGCAACATTACATACATGTTGCGACGAGAATTTTAGTACCGTCCGATATTTTGAGCGTCTTCAGACGTCCGGGCGCTAGCTTAACCGGTGTTCTTTTTCCCAAACACGACAGTACGGACTCCTGCTGCGAGCCGGCGGCGGCGACGCTCCGAAGATGCGATACGATCCGGATTCCCAGCCCTCAAATCATCCTTGTCCTTTTCAGCCGCCACGCCCCCGGCATGCAGCTCGGCGCTGGGAAACCTTAACCGCCGGCCAGGTCGCCGTCTGCTGCGTGCGGTCGCGGTCAAAGCGTCCGACGACAGCCAAAAACAAGATGTGGCGGCTGCAGGCCCCGATCGAGGATGCACAGTCCGAAACAAGTTGTAGCGCCGGCGCCGGTGATAGACCAACCACGCGCCACACCGATTTGCGCTTGCCGAACGCGTGCGTCAGGGCGCCGGCGGCGCGTGCGCACGCACGAGCGAGAGAGGCTGACTTCTGACTTAATTCTGAATGTTTTCTCTCCGGTCTTTTTATGGTCAGTGTTCAACCGGCGATCATGGAGTACGGGTGCATGCTGCCACTCCATGGTTCAAGAGTTCGAGAATGATCGGACGGGTCGTAGTAACTCTCCTTTGGGAACTTGTAAGGCACCTTCATGCCGCTTGCACGAGTGACCAACACTTGGTTGTTCCTGATTCTCTGAAGATACTTTGTTGGAAATGTGGTAGAAAACAATGCAATGTGCCGTGGTAGAAAACAATGCAATGTGCCATGGTAGAAAAGAATGGCGGAGTCAGCCATCATGCACATTATCTCCACAATCAATTCCACAAAAGGTTGGAGTTGCACTTACTGCTCTTTCGTTGTCCAATGCAAATGGTATTTTAACTACTCTTTACTGGTTGGATTATACTTGCTGGAGAAGCTTAGTCTTAGCCGGCAAGGTAAGACTAACCTAGTCTTCTGCGGTGAAGTTGCTTGCTATTCAAGTCTCTCGTTTTCCAATCGTGCAATTTTATTTGAACAGCTCGCACAAGTATGCCACTATAAACGCACGCCATTACGACGGGTACCTAAACGCGCACGCAGCGGTCTAGCTGAACATCCAAAAAGCCAAAAAAAAACAAGAAAGAAAATGGAAGACTTGGCCGATATGAGGGAAGACGCATGAACAAGACAGTATGAGGGAAGACGCATGAACAAGACAAGAGCGTCCGTCTCTGCGGCCACGTTGGCTGACAAAGACAGGCGATCACGTTGCGAAGAACATATCCGACGAAAGGGAGAGTTGGCACTGTGGGCCTGTGGCGGCACGGCCCAACTTGATCTTTTCTTTAAAAGAAATCCACAGGCTCACACTTGCTCGGATGTTGCGTGCGATTCCGGGTTCAACCGGTAACTGACAAGCCTGAAACTTTCTCCGCGGCTCTCAGGTAAGCACTCTGTCGTTTCTATTTTCTTTCCCAAGCCGCCACATAACATTCAACAGATGGTACCATGCCACTGCGACATGCCTCGTGGGGAGACGATTAGTTCGCCCGACAGGCAAGGCATCCACACCACCACACCCTTCTGTCAATGAGTCAGACGACCCTAGTCTGACCTGCAATGCAGCAGCCCCGTCATTAAGATAGGCATTGACCCAGATCATCAAACACAAACAAAGAGTCAGGCAGTTTGATCGGTTGGATAGGACATCCAGTCAGAGGCTAAAGAGGTCAGGATTATTGACTGAATCAAGGTCAGCCAAACGAATCGCTCGTTAACTAGTTACTGTACGTACGAGTATATAAATTCTCTCTCCAAACTTCACTATCCACCTATCACATCAAATCTCTCTCTTCATACATAAAACACTAAACGTGGGTAAATAAAAAAACTAAGTACATAGTTTAGTTTTGATGTACACGACGAGACGAATCTTTTGAGCCTAGTTAAACTAGATCATGATAGGACAATGTTTACCACAAACAAACGAAAAGTGCTACAGTGTCCGATGTAACATTTTCACCAAACTTTCTCATTCACTTTTTGGAACTAAACACACGCAAAAGTATCAAACGGAGATCATAGCTTTTTCTTTTCTTTTTGCGTCAGCTCTCTCGTAAGGCTCTGTACGGGCGGCGGGGCTCGGGTCAGAGCAGTCTTGGAGGGTACGAAGCTCAGAACACAGGATTTTTCTCAGAATCTTCTGAGGAGCTGAAGATTCTCTGGCGGTTAATGCAGTTGCGAGTGTGAAAGTGGAACGATGGTTAGTCAACCACCGGTCTATGATCTCTGAAGTCCAGGCACGCTCCCGTTTGTTTATTTTGTTTGTGTTCTGGAATCAGTTGACAGCGACTTCAGTTTCAGCAGCTAGAACTGGTCCGTTCCTAGCATGCAGCCATGCACCGACCCGGAACCGCGGAACCGGAGCGGCATGACCAGCCGGCTAATAAAATAACGCCGCGGCTTAACGACCTATCGACTGGAATGTTTGGAAGTGATTCAGCAATTGGAAGGAATGGCAGGAAAGCTCGTCAAAGTATAAATCATATAAAAGTTTGGAGTTTATCTTCAAACCTCAATTCGGAAAATGCAAGAGAGAGAATAATGTGTTATGATCATGTATACGCGCTTTCGAGAGATTAGAGTACGTTAAAGACCCGTTTCAGAAAGCAGAAAGAAAGATACGTCAAAGAATGTGCGTGATTGTATACTGCTAGATTTCGCTAGGCATCGACCTGACCGCAGTTCTGCCTTTCGTCTGTTTACTTGAATGTTGAATTCACCAATGCAGCATTCCCCCAACACTTGAATCAAAACTTTCAGTATGCAAGAGAAACCTGTTTCAAAAACCCTGCCGGTGATTAAGAAACTATGGGCACCGGTCAAGTCATGAACCATGCATGATGACCACGGCCTGGACAGTGGACACCGATTAAACGAGCTCAATATTCAAATTCAGCGCTGGGACATTCGAAGAAACAGGTTAAATTCTATTCTACCTGTGGTTTTTTAAGGAAAAGAAACAGCCAGTTCGCTTCAGAGTTCAGAGTTTCAGACCAGAACTGAACTTTTTTTCAGCGAACCTGCACTGCAATTTCTTGTAGCCTGCCTCGCTCCAAATTTATTAATAATCCATGGGCCATGGCAGTGGGGTCAAGACGGGCTAACGGAGAAGAAATCGGCCCATGTATCTCCACAAGGGCCTAACAACGAGGCCACCGTTCCATTCAGCGCTAGAACATTCAAAGAAACTGGTTAAATTCTACCTCTGCTTTTTTTCTTAAGGAAACGAAACAGACAGTTCGCTTCAGAATTCAGAGTTCAGACTTACTCAAAAAAAAAAGAATTCAGAGTTCAGACCAGAGCCAGCACTGCACCTTTTTTCGGGAACCTGTACAGCACTTTCTTGTAACCTGGCCCGTTCCAAATTTTAATGATGACCCATGCGCCATAGCAGCGGTTCAAGAAGACGACGGGCCAACGGATAAGAAATCGGCCCATGTATCTTTATAAGCGGGCCAAACAACGAGGCCACGACTGGGCTCGGTATTCGGAAAGAAGAGGTCCCCCAGACGACGCAGTCGACCGGGCCGGCCCGCGACGCGCATACAGGTAGACGGAGAGGCTCTAGCGGGCGAGCGCTTCACGGTCACGGCGCGCGCGCGGGGGCCGGTGGCAAGCTGACACGCGGTACGGGCGGCGGCGGGGTACGTGTCGAGCGGCGACGGGCCCGGGGGCCTCTGGTTCGGTGCAACGGAGCCATATTTCTCGGGCCAATGCCTTCGGCGCCTCCCACTCTTCCCCTGCCCGCCTGCGCCTCCGTCTCCGGCCGGTTCTCCTCCATCGCCACGGTTCCAGGGCGAAACCACCAAAAATCCCAGCGCGGATCACTCGCCCGCCCGCCTGCCCGCCTGCTCAGCTCCTACCAACCGACAGCGTAACAAACCCCGGCTATCGTCGTCGCTGTCTGCTCCTGCTTCACACTAGAAGCTCTCTGCTGTGCCAAAACTGCAGGATCCGATCCACCCATCCGATCCGGCGGTAAGCAGCGCTAACTGCCCTGGCAGTTGGGTAGCAGCTAGCACCAGGTGCTGCTGCCGTGCTTGTTGCATGCTATATATGTAGTCTGGTAGATCGATCCACTGATGATCTGGTTGTTGGTGATTTAATTTGCTAGAGGCCGGTGACGATCGACGATCGATGAAGTCCATGGAGAGCACGGACTCGTCGTCCGGCTCGGCGCCGCCGCAGCAGCGGCAGCAGCAGCAGACGAAGCAGCCGGGCTCGGCGCCGGATCTCCCGCCGGGGTTCAGGTTCCACCCGACGGACGAGGAGCTGGTCGTCCACTACCTCAAGAAGAAAGCCGCCTCTGCTCCGCTCCCCGTCGCCATCATCGCCGAGGTCGACCTCTACAAGTTCGACCCGTGGGAGCTCCCTGGTACGTCGGCGCCATGTAAATCCGTACCGATGAATTTTTTATTCTAGTTGACATGATGATTATCTCAGCTTACCCTGACCAAGATTATGGATGGAGTATCTAGTGCTCGCATACTATGTATTAAAAATATTATCTTTCTACTATGCACATCTTTTTCGAGATAAAGTAGTAGTGATATGCACATCTAACTTGCTACAGCAGTTAGTTGCATATATATTATACTACTTGCTGCATGCATATGCTACTCGATCTCATGCGCTGTGGCTTGGACATGACTGGATCAGATAAAGCAACCTTCGGGGAGCACGAGTGGTACTTCTTCAGCCCAAGGGACCGCAAGTACCCGAACGGAGCGCGGCCGAACAGGGCGGCGACGTCCGGGTACTGGAAGGCCACCGGCACCGACAAGCCCATCCTGGCGGCCAGCGGCAACCGCGAGAAGGTCGGGGTCAAGAAGGCGCTCGTCTTCTACCGCGGGAAGCCGCCCAAGGGCCTCAAGACCAACTGGATCATGCACGAGTACCGCCTCGCTGACGCCGCAGGCTCCCCGGCCTCCACCACCGCCAACCGGCCACCGCCTGGCGCCGCCGCCGGCGGTGGCAAGGCCAACTCCCTCAGGGTACGTGTGCACCAGTCTGCAAACCGGAATAATCCGATCGATCTGTTCTCTACGCGTTCATTGATGACGATAATCTAACTCGCGCGCATGTGATGGTCAATATTCACGAGAATAGCCGGTGTGGCTGATCAAGCTCTGATTAGTTTCTCAGCTGGACGACTGGGTGTTGTGCCGCATCTACAAGAAGACCAACAAGCTCGGAGCCGCCGGAGATCAGCAGAGGAGCATGGAGTACGAGGACTCTGTCGAGGACGCGATGGTGGCCGCGTACCATACCCACGCCGCGTCATCCCTGGCGGCCGTCGCAGCGGGAGGAGGTGCCGCCCATGGCGGAAACTACACCTCGCTTCTCCACCACCATGGCGGGCACCAGGACAACTTCCTGGACGGCCTGCTCACCGCAGAGGACGCCGCCGGCCTCTCGGCGGGCGCCAGCTCCCTGAGCCAGCTCGCCGCGGCGGCGAGGGCGACCGCTCCAGCCGCCACCAAGCAGAGCGCCAGGCTGGATGGCAAAGAGGTACCATGGGTCCCTGTCGTCGCCGTCCGAGAGAAACCTGGCTGGTGTTGACACCGGTGGTGACGTCGACAATGGCGGCGGCGGCGGCGGCGCTAGTGCCATCCCTACGTTCCTCAACCCGCTCGGCGTGCAAGCTGCGGCGACCTACCACCACCACCCCATTCTCGGCACGCCGGTGGCGCCGGAAGCTGCCGCCGCCGCCGCCTGCACTTTCCAGCACCCCTACCAGCTCTCCGGGGTGAACTGGAACCCGTGAAATCCATGATACCGACATCTCGCCTATGGGCATGCATTGGTGCATGGCTGGCTTTTCAGGTAGTCAACATCACTAGCTAGTAGTTGTTGTGGTAGTGGTGGTCTTATTCTGTGAGCACTGAGTAGAAGCACGCACAGGACACCTGCATGCAAATAGTGCGCCCTCCTTGCCTACCACGAACACGTACATGCTGTACCCATTGCTAGTAGATCGATAGGCCATATTTCAAGAAAAAAAAGCTGCTAATATAGATACGGTACTGGCCATTTAGCATGCAGTTGATGACATCCCAGTCACACAAATAACTTTTACTGCCTAGAGTATATCACGGTAGTGTAATTAAGACGAAAGAAACTAGGGCATGGTAACTGCATGCATGTAGATATATGCTTGATTCATGCATATGCCCGCATGTAAAAATGTTCATATACTACAGCTTATTGTAGCCCAGTGCATATTACTGTACGTACAGATCGAATTTATAAATTAATAATTGAGTGGCAGTTGTGTATATAC
>OAMR01000075.1:1293576-1314761 GCA_900205405.1 Echinochloa crus-galli
GATCGATCTAGCAGTACGTGTCTAGACCCTACCGCTGCTCAGTGGCCAGCCTTCTTTCATTCTCCAGCTGTGCGCTCCAGCCACGAACGGCACGGGCGCCGCCGAGAGCTGCGCGCGCTGGCGGCTGCCCAGCCGCGCGACGCCGTCGCGCTCAGCCGCCCAGAAACAGCAAAAAAATACCACGCGCGTACGTCCGCGGCGCGCGCGGCGTTGGCAATGGCGGCAGCCGGGGGTGAAGGCCCTGGAGCAGCCGGCCGGCCGCCCGGATAGGAAATTAGGCCTAGACGGAAAGGAGTTAGGCGTAGTCGCGCGGCGACGCCGCCGATGGAGCGCCACGGCTTGGGAGGGAGAGAGCGAGCGAGGCCGGCCGCATCCCCAGTGCGAGAGCGCGGGGGCGTACGCGTGCTCGAAACGTCGGCGCGCGGCACAGCGGCCGGGCGCCTTTCGGCCCTGTCGCCTCTGGCGCTGCCCGAATAGGGTAGTTTTTGGGGTGATGGCACCCGCGACGTGGACGGGGGCGCGCAGCGCATCCAAATCTTATCTCCGCCGCGGAGGAATCGACCGCTGCCGCCGCCGTCCGCTCCGCCTTTAACCCCGCCATGTTTTTACCCAACCCAAGCCATAATTTGTGTGGCTGCCGGCGCTCGCCTACGCGCTACGACGCGTTGCCCCGCGATTCCTCGCGTTTTTACCACGCCATGACGCCGTGTCGCGATCGCGGTTGGCCCGCGCTGCCGCCGCTAGGTGTTGCGACGCGATTGCGGTAAAATGCCAAGCCCCCACCACCGAGTACGCTGGGCAAGTGGGAGAAGAGAAGCTAAGTAAAGTAACCATGGTTAGCCAGGGGGTAGATTTGTACATCCGGGCGGTGTATAATTCGGCCGGTCGCTGTCGGTGTGGCAATGTGGTATAGCCATCGACGACACATCGACGTCGACGGCAGCACGAGGGGGTGGGGAGTAGAGTCTAGACAAGCGGATCGGGGGAATTGATGCCGAGATTTTTTATCGCGGGATACGTACCAGCAGAGATAAGGACAAGGGGGATTTTTACTTTGCGCCTCTGGTGCAAAGCACGTTGGTTATAGATTATAAAGCGCACCCGAACAAACCTGTCATCCGTTGCAGCTTATTAGTAGCTGAAATCTGCTCATCCTAAACTTTGTGTGGTACCTGTCAGTGTTGAAACTTTGTGTCTGGCCCTGGCGCGCCGTGTCATGTTTGGTCATACGAGCTTACTTTCCACCAGCTGGCGGCCTGATGCGCCGCTGTGGATCTTTATCCTTGGATGAGTGATGACGACGATGTACGACTTGGGTCGATCATATACCTGAAGCGTAATGAATTAATGGTTACGTGTTCCAGGTGCTAATCAGCCATCTAGTAGCAACACGAGGCTATTAGCTTCTGGCTGGATGGATGGATGATCACAAGCGGTAAATAAAAAATCAATAAACATCGGCGGCGTGGTAACAGCATCAGCAGGGTCGCTTTCGAGCGCGGGCGAGGATAACACTAGCTAGCTATGCTCCTAATCTGGCCAGCCAGAGGGTTATCTCACGGTATCCTGTGTCTGTCCCGTGTGTGGCGTATCCAACAGTAACGGCTCTCCGCGGCACGACCCAAAAAAAAAAAAGCTTTCCTTTCCAGGCGCTTCGACGCCTTTGTCGCCCCGGCCCGTCGTCGCCGCTACCCCTAGCTAGCTAGCTGCCGCGCTACAGCGATCCCATCCACGATGACGCGAGTGGCCGGTGTGCTGTGATTCTGTGTGCTGCGATCCCCCGGAGTCAAACCCGCCGATAAGCGCAGCCCAGCTGCCGGCCTGGCTGCCTCGGCTCGGCCGTTCCGTCGAGCGAAAACACAAAAGGCGATGGCTAATCACGCACTAATACTTGTCTGATCGATGCCGATAAATCGATCGACACAGTGGACGGGCAGATAACACCCGGCCAATTAGTCTCGCGCCAGCTGCGCCGTTGCCATTCAGGGCCAGGCGGATCGAAGCTAGCAGCTAGCTTTGCTACGTTTGCAGCGATCTTGGCCGGCCGGGCGGCCCGGTGTGGGCCCCGGGCTTGCCATCCCGGGCGGCGGCCGAGGCGAAACGGAAAGCGGAGCGCAACGGGCCGGTCGCCTGCCTGCCGCTGCCGCTGCCCGGTAGCTGTCGATCGCCGCCCGGTTGATGCCGCCTGTCTACTGCTACCGTCTCCATCGCCGTCGTCAGTGAAACAGTGAATCCATTATTCCTCACTCACCGCACAACGGCGACAAAAGAGGGGAAGGTGGATTTCACGAGGAAAAGGAAGGGAGGGCCGAGGGGGATGGGAATGCAGTGCATGCGGTTGTGGTTGGTTCGTCGTCGATGGGATGAATGCGCCGTGCCGGTGGACGGGCGCGCCGGATGTGACCGTACTGCCGTCGGGTCGTACAGTCCGGGTGGGGCCCGTGCGCGTGGCCCCGGGATTGGGGGTGAGAGCGAAAGCGGCTGCGCGGCCTGCGTGCGGTAGCTATCGATCATGCGCGTGGGGTTAATATAATTTTTTATTATAAAAAATCTACGCGCTAAACGTGTCGTGTTCGAGTTCCGGAGTTTGATTAACGGCTCGTGCAGGAACGGAGACGGAATGAAAAAGGATGGTAATCCGGCTCAAGTTGGGCCGAACCTGAAAGTCTGTATTGGGTCAGAATAGGTATATGGACTGCTTGGGGAAGGAAAAATTCGGCCTGGTATTGCGATCCAGCCCAGACACGCAGAGGAGGGTCCAGTGTGAAGAAGCTCGTTGTGTCTCGGGCTGTTGAAAGCCCGTCCAAGAAAACCTGGGCTGTGGCCTACGTGCCGAGCTGGGCTTTCGAGCGTCCAGTATTAGATCATTCTCTCTTTTTCATATTTTTTTTGTGCGGAACACGTTCATAATATCTTGGGACCCAGACGTCCGCTGCAATACGTATAAGTAGACAACGTGACTGCTACATAGGCCTGGAATCGAAACAAAAGATTACGGAGTATCAAATACGTCAGAGCAGCAGCGTAGGTCCATCCGTATGGGCGTGTATAGCTGACTGCCAACCAATGTTTCTCATGATCCACGTAACGTGTTGGCCGGACTCGGCGAACGGAGCTGCACGCAGCGTGGCTGCCACCCGTGCGCGATCGAGCAGGATTGATCCATTGCGCCGCGCCGCACAGAGGTTAGCGTCAGTGGGGGACGCTTAAGATGCGGCTAATGAGTGATCAATCGCCGCCCGTGCGCGCGCCCCTTCCGCTAATAATGATCGATCCGACCCGCGCACGCGGATGGTCCAGGGCCAGGGGAGAGGGTAGTTGGGCATTCATCAGGCGATGCTACGGCGAGTGGGCGTGATCATGGGATCCGGTTAGCCAGGGGGTAGATTTGTACATCCGGGCGGTGTATAATTCGGCCGGTCGCTGTCGGTGTGGCAATGTTGTATAGCCATCGACGACACATCGACGTCGACGGCAGCACGAGGGGGTGGGGGGTAGAGTCTAGACAAGCGGATCGGGGGAATTGATGCCGAGATTTTTTATCGCGGGATACGTACCAGCAGAGATAAGGACAAGGGGGATTTTTACTTTGCGCCTCTGGTGCAAAGCACGTTGGTTATAGATTATAAAGCGCACCCGAACAAACCTGTCATCCGTTGCAGCTTATTAGTAGCTGAAATCTGCTCATCCTAAACTTTGTGTGGTACCTGTCAGTGTTGAAACTTTGTGTCTGGCCCTGGCGCGCCGTGTCATGTTTGGTCATACGAGCTTACTTTCCACCAGCTGGCGGCCTGATGCGCCGCTGTGGATCTTTATCCTTGGATGAGTGATGACGACGATGTACGACTTGGGTCGATCATATACCTGAAGCGTAATGAATTAATGGTTACGTGTTCCAGGTGCTAATCAGCCATCTAGTAGCAACACAAGGAATTTGGAGCTTTTTCCCTCGCAGCACGACGTACGAGGAACCGGCAGCGGCAGATAGGGACTACGCCGTCTAACAAAAATTAAGTGATAGGATAGGACAGTAAGGATCACACTAGAAAAACCTGATTGCTATGTCGGTAGCTCAGTGGTTTGCTTGTTTTGATTTTTACGAAAGTGGCAACAAATAGAATAACGCAAGTGGCTCAAAAGGTCATTAGCCCGACTCAGACAGCCTTCTTGCCTGGCAGGAATATAATGGAAGGAGTAGTTGTGCTCCATGAAACGATCGATGAACTACATAGGAAGAAACAAGATGGGGTAATTTTTAAGATTGATTTTGAGAAAGCTTATGATAAGGTGAGATGGCCATTTGTACAGCAGACTTTGAGAATGAATGGTTTTTCACAAAAGTGACGACAGTGGACTGAGGCTTTTACGCAGCGGGGTCATGTAGCTATTAAGATAAATGATCAAATAGGTCGAAACTTCCAGACTTGGAAAGGGCTTCGGCAGGGGGACCCTCTTTCGCCAATCCTTTTCAACATTGTTGTTGATATTCTTGCCATTATCATAAACAGAGTGAAGGAGGGAGGATAGATCTCAGGGGTTGTACCACATTTGGTAGATGGCGGTTTGTCTATTCTACAATATGCTGATGATACAATCCTGTTCATGGATCATGATATGGCAAAAGCTACAAATATGAAGCTACTGCTTGGTGCTTTTGAGCAATTATCTGGTCTCAAAATAAATTTTCATAAAAGTGAATTATTCTGTTTTGGTCGGGCTAGAGAATATGAACAACAATATGCGGACCTATTTGGATGCCATTCTGGGGCTTATCCATTCAGGTATCTTGGCATTTCGATGCACTACAGAAAGCTTAACAATTCGGATTGGAAAGCAATTGAGGAAAAAATTGAAAGAAAGTTGTCTAGTTGGAAAGGAAAGCATATGTCCGTAGGTGGGAGGCTAGTATTAATTAACTCAGTCTTATCCAGCTTAGCGGTGTTTATGCTGTCGTTTTTTGAGATCCCGAAAGGGGTTTTGGAAAAATTGGATTATTATAGATCGAGGTTTTTTTTAGAAGACGCTGGACAGAACTCGGATCGAATTCGGAAATTCTCTCGCTCGCGTCGCCCTCCCGCGCGGGGGCGGTGTAATTTTTTATTATAAAAAAAATCAACGCGCTAAACGTGTCGTGTTCGAGTTCCGGAGTTTGATTAACGGCTCGTGCAGGAACGGAGACGGAGTGAGTGAACAAGGAAGGTAATCCGGCTCAAGTTGGGCCGAACCTGAAACTCTGTATTGGGTCAGAATAGGTATATGGGCTGCTGGTGGGGAAGGAAGTTCGGCCTGGACGCCTGGTATTGTGATCCAGCCCAGACACGCAGAGGAGGGTCCAGTGTGAAGAAGCTTGTTGCGTCTCGGGCTGTTGAAAGCCCGTCGAGAAAAAAAACCTGGGCTGTGGCCTACGTGTAGACTTGGGCTTTTTTTGAGAATGTGTAGAGTTGGGCTTTTTTTGAGAATGTGTAGACTTGGGCTTTCGAACGTCCAGTATTAGATCAATGATCATTCTCTCTTTTTCATATTTTTTGTGTGCGGAACACGTTCATAATATCTTGGGACCCAGACGTCCGCTGCAATACGTATAAGTAGACAACGTGACTGCTACATAGGCCTGGAATCGAAACAAAAGATTACGGAGTATCAAATACGTCAGAGCAGCAGCGTAGGTCCATCCGTATGGGCGTGTATAGCTGACTGCCAACCAATGTTTCTCATGATCCACGTAACGTGTTGGCCGGACTCGGCGAACGGAGCTGCACGCAGCGTGGCTGCCACCCGTGCGCGATCGAGCAGGATTGATCCATTGCGCCGCGCCGCACAGAGGTTAGCGTCAGTGGGGGACGCTTAAGATGCGGCTAATGAGTGATCAATCGCCGCCCGTGCGCGCGCCCCTTCCGCTAATAATGATCGATCCGACCCGCGCACGGATGGTCCAGGGCCAGGGGAGAGGGTAGTTGGGCATTCATCAGGCGATGCTACGGCGAGTGGCGTGATCATGGATCCCCGGCGGGCCGGCCGCTCGGGGCCCCGCCGGAACTCGGAACAAAAGCACCGGCTCGGGCTCGGATGATTGAATGGGCAGGTGGGTTCGGATCCCGCCACCATAAAGCGCCGGTACGAAGGCAAAAAGATATATACTCACTCCGTTCTGAAAAACCTCACGTTTAGAACAAGTCTTGGGTCAAACATTGAGAATATAAATCATCAATAACTTTAATTTTTTGAGTTTACTAATGTGAAAACTATATGAATAGATTTGTCTTGAAAAATACTTTTATAAAAGTATATATATATATCATTCTTTGATAAATATTTTTATAATAACAAGAGGTCAAGTTGTGTTTTGGAGACCGTGTCGTTGTCCTAAACGTCAGGTTTTTCAGAACGGAGGGAGTACGTGCCAGTCGGTCGCTGGCGCGGTGGCGCCGGCGGCCACGCGCAGAAAGCCGGAGAGGCCAGCGAACGAGCGATCGGCCGATGGCCTTCGTGCATGCGCACGCGATGACGCGCCGGCTTGATGATTCTTGGACGAGGTTATCATCCACTGGGCCGCCGGGGCTTGGTTCGTTGATTTGCAGAGATTTTCCTGAGGATATTGTAGTGCAAGGCTCCTTTCCGCGCTTGGAGACTTGTACAGAGAAGTACTACTTCGTAGTAGTATCTCCTTTTGGATTAGGATAAGTTTACTTTCTCTGCTCAGGAAAAAGGCTACGGCGCTACAGGCCTTCCTTTTGCGCCGCGCCGTCGGATCAAGCCAGATAAAATATCTTCGACAGAAAATAAGGTGCTAAATTATGCGAAGTTTAGGGAGGGGTAATCAGGTTTAACGAAGACGCGTGAGAGTGAGAATTCACGTGTGCAGTTGAATTCTACTAGGTCTAAATGTTCTAGGCAGGTGACTTTGAACAGGAAAATTCCTAACTTCACAGCTGGTGAAAAATTGGGTGATGCTATCTATCAGTCGGTTCAAATCAATCGGCGAACCTGATCCTTTGACACTCCTATTTTCCTTTCCCTCTGTCTTCTTCGGTTATTCTACATGCTACAGCTTGACACAGCTAAACCTTTTTGGTTTGACGCTTTCCTCTCCCGTTCTCCACTTGCTAACTTCTCTGTCCTCAAGCCAGCGTCAGCTATTAACCATCCTCCATCACTACCAATGGCTATCGTCACTCCACCTCACTATAGCATCAACTACACACCTCCTCCTAGATGTGTCCTGCAGAAACAATTGATGATGATCAAGGTGATATATAGTTTGTTGAAATACAGGGCATTTTGTATTCTCGATTAAGTTTATTTCAGAGAAATAAATCCATTTTAGCATCTCAGCCCCCCCTCTCTCTTTCTCTCTCTGCAAAAAGTAAGTATAAATGTTGACACTCATATGCACGCACACTCACCCACACGTACACCATGCTCTTATGAGCACTTCTGAGGGAATGGACTGGTAGATCCGATCTTGAGATTAACGAAGTCACATGGACGTCTCCCCCGTCGACGGGACGTTGTCTACCACTAAAATAATAGCATCGATTAAATTCTAAAATGAAAAATATGAGATTCCACATTAAGAAAGCTTCAACTAATATATAATCAGTTCACCTCTTTATTAATGTTAGCCTTGAGAACCACGTAAACATGGTCCTTAATCATCAACGTTGTCAAATTTTAACCCAAGCTAGCTTCTTGTGGTTTTCATGCGATCTGGTTGTGTCCCTTTCTCTCTAAATTAGTTTTTATTTGCCACCTATCTTCTGATGTGGCTTGGACCATCCATCATTCTTTCTCTTCTAATGGTTGTAATTTGTAAATCATCCATTTCGCGTGAAAAATACTACCATGTTACCTGAAAGCAACCGGAAAACAATCTTTTAGGTCAAAATCAAAGGGTGATTGATAGATGAGATACAATATCTAAAAGCTATCAGAGTCGAGGATTGAAACTAGATAAATAGGGTAGTTTGGGTGGCAAAAATGAACTTTTAGTTACTTCGCTTTCACTTGAAACTTCAAACCGAGGGAAGAATCGTGTAGCTCGTCCGTTGGGGCCGCGTTGGGCTCCTCCCCGCTACCGACCGCTGCCGCCGCGTCCGCACCACGGCGACCCGGTCGGCGGTCGCCCCTGCTCGCCGCTTGTTTATTCCCCTTCCTCGCAGTGCGCGACCCGGCAGCCGGTACACGCCCTGCTGGTGCTGCCTCAGTAAACAAGTCACTCCTAGCCACCCGCGAAAATAATCAATCCGGGGAGTCACGGTAATCCAGCGGCGCCAACGACCGGGCCGCATCACCAGCGACAAGCAACGCCGTGGCACGGGCTGCGCGTCGGGCGCTGAGCCCCTCCCTCCTCGCTTGCCTTGCCGTTGCCGCCCGCCTCCCTCCAGAGAGCCCCCCAGCGGCAGCCAGCCTCTTCTCCGTGACCCGGAGCTGTCTGCCTCACTGCCTCTGCGTGCGTGCGTCGCTGCCGTGCCGCACTGCCGCCCGCCCGCGCCCGCAATAAATAACTCGCCGGCCTCTCCCTCTCTCTCCTCCGTTCTCGCCTCCTCATCCATCCAGGGACCCGCCTTGACTTTCACGTTGCTGCTGATCTGCGATTCCCCTCCTCTCCACTCCACACCTGACCACCCAGGGACGGAATCCTCCTCACGCTTGCGCACGGCGGCGGCGGCGGCGGCGGCGGCGACCGGCGTCGTTGGTGTCCGTGCGGGTGTTTCTGTACGGCGCTTGCCGGGTTACGGCGGGGAGGAGGACATCGTGCTGTGCGGGGTGTTCGACGGGCACGGGCCGCACGGCCACCTGGTGGCGCGCAGGGTGCGCGACGCGCTGCCGCTGAGGCTCATGTCCGCGGTGCGTGCGTCCAAGGCCGGTCTGGACATGCCCGCCGCCGCGTGGAGGAAGGCCTTCGCGCGCGCCTACAAGGCCATGGACAAGGACCTCCGCTCCCACGCTACCCTCGACTGCTTCTGCAGCGGCAGCACCGCCGTCACCGTCCTCAAGCTCGTACGTGCCACTGGACTTGACACGAGCCTCTTGTCCATCGATTCATCTTTCCTCTCACGCACAAATGTCAAATCAATTCTGTTGGATGTATGCGTCCAGCCTTACAACTCACGAGCTGTTTCCGCACGCAGGGCTCGGATCTCTACATGGCCAACATTGGCGACTCGCGCGCCGTGCTAGGCTCAAGGGACGGCGCCGCCGGTGGCATGGTGGCCGTGCAGCTCACCGTAGACCTCAAACCCGATGTTCCCAGTACGCCACCTTTATTCTCAGCCATTAAATCAGCTCCATTGATGCGGTGTGATTTTACGTGTTCGAGTTTTGATGGCTCTACTCGTGATTTAGGTGAGGCAGAGCGGATCAAGAAGTGCAGGGGCAGAGTGTTCGCGCTGCAGGACGAGCCGGAGGTGCCGCGGGTCTGGCTGCCGTTTGACGACGCGCCAGGCCTGGCAATGGCCCGCGCGTTTGGGGACTTCTGCCTCAAGGATTACGGTGTCATCTCGGTGCCCGAGTTCTTCCACTGGTCACTCACAGAGAAGGATCAGTTCGTCATCCTTGCATCAGACGGGGTAATTTCCTAGCAAGCACTCTAATTTAGTGTTCTATGTTTTGTTTTTGGGTAATTGTGCTTGCAAATATATGCATTTGAGAATATGTCTGAGCCAACAAAATCTTGCCATAATCTTTTTCATCAGAACATGATTAGTTGCAATGTAATGTCAATCTGCCGTGCTTTCGCATTCGTGATCTAAGTAGCCTCACATGGTGGGCCTTCAGCGTCCAGGATGTCCCGTGCATTTTCATTGAAGCTAAAAGGGTATTCATGATCATACCTACGAGTGATCCAGTCTTTTGACTTCAAAATGTTATAGCTTTAGGGATTGGTTGATAAACTGTTATCATGGCAGGTGCTAGAATAATAATTTCGCCATCGGTCCCTTTCCTGCCCGCTGCATATGTAATGATTAGCCAGCTTAACACACTTCTCCATTGCATCGTCACCGCCTGTTGTTATCTGCTGTCCTGTAGTTGTTAAATCTTATCCATATTCAACTTGACATGACCAATTGGTTTAGTTATTGTGGTGAGATGAGATGCACCTTCCAGCTTGAACAGTTTGAGCATGGAGCCGGAGAGCCGGTAATTTAGTGACTCTTTAATCACAATAGATAAAACTAAAATTGACCTAAAAAGGATAAATTAAAATTCTCAACAACTCTTCATTGCATTAGGTAAAGATAAAATTCTCATTCTCAAATAACTTACTTCCTCATTGATGATCTGCGGATCTGAATGATGTGGATTTGCAAGTGATGGACTGACCTTACCACTAAGATACCAAGACACACTAATGATAATGTTTCTTTAAGGTCCAGAGGTACGAATTTGAGCTTCCTTTGAATGATCTGGGCATCTAGCATTAATATTATTTACTGACACAGGTGACATGTCACTATTTCACTGTTATGAAGTTCATCGGCCAATCAAAATTAGTGAAATGTTTGACCATACCACTTGTTTTAATAAAGTAGTAGTAGTCAATATCTCCCCATGTGATAAGGTCTCTGCCCCAAAAAATTACTCCAGCACTGATTTATTGGCTTTTATTCCCTTCATCGAGGATTCAGCACTGATGATGTGTTATAGACGAATAGCAGTTTTCATTTTGTTGTCAGTTATACCATTGAGGAAACTGATTATCATTGGTATCTTGGCGGTTCCAAATTCTCCTTTGGATAGTATACCTTGCTGGATTGCCCTTTTCATTAGTGCATATATCAAAAGTGAGATTTTGTCGTGATTGAACTTTGAAGCCTTTGTTGAAATGATTATAGTTGGTGAAGAAACATAGTTTATTTTACCCTTTGTAATTGTAGTGGATTTCTCTATCACTTCAAATGTTTTTTCAACGGATGACTAGTTGGGTTGATTTTCTAGTCACTGTCTGTGTAATTGCTTTTGCCTTTTGCAGCTGTTTCCTATTACATGTCGCAAAGCATGCCACTTTGTCCCCTTTTGGCATCTATGTTTTTCTTTAAAAAAAGCTTGAAAGAGTATTCGTGTGGAATCAGCAGAGTGTTTCCATTGGTCTTCTTAGGGATGCGATCTTGAATCATTCTATTTGCCCTTCCGTCTTCTCCTGTTTGGCTCATGGCTCATTTCCTGTGTCTCTTTATTACTCAACAAAGTTGTATTCATATTTCAGGAAATCTAATGCTGATGCAAATCATGCAGGTATGGGATGTCCTTAGCAATCAGGAGGCTGTGGACATAGTGTCCTCATCCCCAAGCCGATCAAAGGCGGCAAAATCCTTAGTCGAGGCAGCCACTCGTGAATGGAAAACCAAGTACCCGACATCCAAAATCGATGACTGCGCAGTGGTTTGCCTATATTTGGATGGTAAAATGGACCACGAGCGTGACTCGACAGCCTCCATGGACAACATCAGCCTCGACGAGGGTTCCGTTGCAGACCCGAACGAAGCTCAGGAGCAGGAGCCAGCGCTGACCCGGAATTTCACGGTCAGGACAGTTGCTGGGAGCGCCCAGGAGAAGGTGCTGGCAGGGGCGGCTGATGCAGTGGTCGCCGGTGCAGCCCACGATCAGAATTGGTCTGGCCTTGATGGCGTGACAAGGGTGAACTCGCTCGTCCAGCTTCCCAGGTTCTCCGAGGAGAAGGCGATTGGCTGAGGAGCTGCAATTCTTTGTTTTTCATTAACTTATTTTTCTTCTATTTGAATTTAGTTTAGTTGCCAGTTGTTTGAGAGAAAAAGGTAGAAACGAAATATGGTCTTGTGATTTCCTCCGGTGCATAGCATGCCTTTGAGCCACTGTGTTTAGTGTCCCAGCCGCGTGACTTTTACCACAACAAAACTGCACATTTCCAGAGACAAAGGTTGCTCTTTGTGTGTTTATCTGACTTCAGGTGTGCAAAGGATACCTGAAAGGTCAAGCAACAAGGAGAGACCTTTACTCAGAGCGTGCAATTTTGTTGTGTTAAAACGAACAGTTGGTGCCCCTAAGCACAGTGGCCGCGGACGCATGCTAAACGCCAGTCATCTGGGACGATGACGCTGTCGGGTGACCTGTAAATTTCCCCACCGGCACTTGGCTTTTGTAGAGAGATGTTGTCTGTCTGGGCTCTTTTCGGGGTGTAGCTTTTGTTGACAGGGCGCGGTGCGCTGTGTCGGCTTTGCCGATCCATCCGCTGGCTGCTGAGTCCATGACGCCCTGACTTTACTTCCTTGCCATTTAGCCCTTGTTGGTAGCCGTACCGTACGTGTAGGAGAAAGGTTGAAGAAAATGTCACATCGGCCAACCTTTTGTTTATTTGTGGTAAACATTGTCCTATTATCATCTAACTAGGCTTAAAAGATTCGTCTCGTCGTGTACATCAAAATTATGTAATTAGTTTTTTTATTTACCTATGTTTAGTGTTCCACATGCATGAGGATAGAGATTTGATGTGATAGGTGGATAGTGATGTTTGGAGAGAGAATTTTGGGAATTTTAGTGATGTGATGGAGAACTAAACACAGCCAAATTATGTCTACGATGAGCGATAGTGATACCTGCCGAATTGTGCTGTAGGGCTGTACAGGTACCCGTGCGCCGTGCGAGGCTCACGGGTATAATCGTTCGTACCTGATCTATCAAATCCTAGCGCCATTTCTGCACTCCCCTAGTAGTTGGCTAGATCCAAGATGGGGTGTGTCTACTGTGTACTGTACTGTATGAGCTGTAGACGGCACCGATGGTTCCTGATACATGTGGAATGGAATGGAACAGGGATGATGATGGGCCATGGAATTTTAGAACCTGTTATTATGCATTCTGCACACTCTTGTTACAGCCTTTGCACCGTATATATATGGTCAGTTTTCCGGTGCAGGATGTAGCGTTCCTGTTCAGAACTAGTACCCGTACGTGAATCTGCCAAGATTTTTTTTTCTCTGTTTTCGGCGAGGCGCCTGCAATTCAAGTGCTACCTGCTACAATGAAATTATGCAGCACGTACTTCTTGTCGCCGTAACAGTCGAAGGGTGTACGTGCACGGCGAGGACGAGACGAGACCCTTCCATGATGACTGATGACTAAACCCAGGACCGGCCACAGGGCATCCGGCGGCATGCCAGCACCGTACCAGTACCGACGTGTACCCGTCACGTGATGTGGATCTCGCATCCGATCTGTCGCTGACCTAGGCCTTGTTTAGATGTTAGAATTATGAGGGTGAATTTGAGAGTATGATGTCACTTCGTAATCACTGCATCACTGTAGCATTTTATTTGTATTTGTAAAAAATTGTCCAAAAATTGATTAAGTAGGCTCAAAATGTTCGTCTCGCAGAGCACAACAAAACTGTGTAATTAGTTTTTGATTTCATCTACATTTAGTACCATGTTATGATATTTTGATGTGATGTGAAATCTTCTTTTTCATAGTAAATTTGGGAGTGGAATTTAGGCCTAAGTCTGGCGACATGGCATCAGTCATCACTCATCCGTGCAATCTACAGGGTCGTGTCTGGTGTGAACAGGGGGACTAGTTGGGCGCTGCACAGGTCGTGCTCGGCGAGTAGAAAGTGACGGACGGATCCCCGCGTGATACGGTGCGGGAGAAGGGGAAAGGAAGAACTGGAATGGTTCATCAAACGTGAAGTTAAAGCCTCCACCGGTGTTCAGTCACAACCCAAACACTAGCAGTGATGTCTATAGTCTCCACATCATCAAGAAACTAGTACAAGACACTACTCTCCCAAAGCAAACACTGATGCTCCATGACTAAATTAAATGCTGCCCCTCTCTCATCTTGTCTTGGATAGCGTGTAGAAACCATATCTCATGCAAGACCCGGTTTACTTCTCTTTTTTCATTAACTCACTTGCCATATCATCTTTTGTCACATGACATCTTATTTAATGATATGGACATCATCCTAGTCATTGGTTTGGGATTGCACCAACTTCGTTTTCATGCCTTTACCTCCCGTGGACCTGCTCACCTGCATCAGTAATTTTCAGAAAGATACGCTAGGCTTGGCAGTTGCACACTTTCATATTGGAGCTTAAAAGTGTCGCAAAATATCTTCGAGCGTCTTGCACACATCATTAATTTGGACAGTTTCAGGACGTGATCTGTTATTTTTTTGGAAGAAGAAAACAAGGACGAATTCTGTTCTCTGCACGGTCGAGCCACGGAGGAGTGTCGCGCGCAGACAGCCGGTACATGACCCGGACCTCAAAGACTGGTCAATTCCCGGAACCGATGACGATGCCCAAGACGCCAAGGAATGGTCAAAAATCTGAAAAGGCGCCACGCACCACTCGCGCCTGCTGCCCGTCGTAGCCCATCCAATAACCTCACCCGCACCCAGCTGTCTGGAGCTTCGAGGAGTTGGATTCCAATCCACACGGAAATCCAAATCCCCTTCCCCAGCCCACGAGCGAAGCGAATCCACTCCGGAAAATGAAAATCCCCTCCCGACACGACAGGGCAGTGCCGTCCAGCCCGGCGCGCACTCGCACGCCGCGACACGGCTCCCAAGCTCTCGAGCCCCTCTGCTCGCCGGGGCCCTCGGCCACGGCCCCTGGTCCGCGTCGCCCGCGCCGTGCACGATCGCGACACCCGCGCGCCAGTGGCCAGCCGGCCGCCGAGAGGCCAGACCCGCGAAAGGGTCATCAGCAGGAAAATCTGGGAAGGCCCGGCCGCGGCTGGTGTGGTCATTGGTCAAAGACGCGATCGAGTCGTCGGGGGCGCGCGCGCGAGCTGTAAAGCTTGCTTGCTTCCCCTGCGCCTTCGCTTCCAGGCTTCCAGCTCGCGGCATGAACGCGTGCGTGCGTGCGCGGGCGGCATATAAGAGAGGAGACGGCGGCTAGGAGAAGATCAGAAGACACAACAAAAAGAGGACAGGAACGGCACGGTAGCGGCCAAGGCAGCGATGATGATTTGTTCACGCGCGGCGTCGTCGTCGTCGGCGGCGGCGGCCGGAGGGGAGCGTCGGCTTCACCAGCACGTCACCTGCGGTGGGCTGCCGCGGCCCATCAGGCCATCCAAACCTGTCTCTTATACACATCTAGATGTGTATAAGAGACAGCGGCCGGGGCGGTCCCGTCCTGATGAGGAGGTGGAGCTTCCGGCCGGCGCCCAGCCGGCTGCGCAACGCGTCGTCGCTCTCCTCGCCGTCCCCTACCTCACCGCGGCCACGGCCATTGTGATCAACCCTCGCGATCGAATTCTTTATTGATCTGTACAGCATTTCAGAATTTTAACCAGTTGTATGTTCTGAAGTTTAGTGGAACTGCTCGGTTTTGAGTTTTGAACGAGAATTTTGGAAAGAAAGGGTACGTGTTCAGTGAAACTGCTCGGCTGCATGTAGTGATCCATTTGTGCACGCTTCAATCTACATTTGTGCACGCTTCAATTACGCTCCATCTGCGGCTTTGTGATATGTTTTTTCATCTACATCTGCATGTACTCGAGTACCTTTTTTTTTTGAACGTATACGTATACTCGAGTACTTCAACAAGAGAACATAGGAAGAACACCAGCCGGCACAAATTGAAGTGGCAGGTGGAAATTCTATGTTCGAACAGAATGTTGATTCAATCTTATCGCAAGGTCTAATGCACGTATCCTTCACATTGCTTGGAACATCTACAGATATACGGCGCTTGGACAAAAAAAAACAGATGATAGAAAAACAAACATGAAACACACCACTCGGTTTCACTTTCGACAACAAGAATATAAGTTTGTAAAAGAGAATAAAATTTCCAGCAGCGGGCTACTCTATATTTAAGAGCAGAGGATTGTGAAGGGACAATTCCTGCAACTATGGACAGATTGTAGCAAAGAAATATCTGAGATTCACTTTTTAATGTGTCAATGCTCTTTTAATTTGTACAAATCCTTCTACGAGTACTTGACATCTATCCATCTAACATCCGAGAGTACAATGGGTCATACAAGGAAAAAGGGTTAATTCCATTTGCCACATCTTCAAGAGTGCATATAACACGCACACATCTCTGATTCATATCATAGGACATGAGCTTCTTCCCGGGCCGATCATAGAAGAAAATCCTATCACGATTGGGATCAAATGCAGCCAAACTTTTATCCAGCCTAAACGGCAGTTTTTCTGGTCCAAACAGAAGTGTAGTTCTCACCTTGTGCTTTCGAGTCCACTTGTCACTGTTATGGTCCTCAAGAACATAGACTACCAGTGTGCCACGCCGATGTTCGGCTTGGTCGACATCCACGTACACCAAGCGGCCTTGAGAACGGCTAAGGAAACCATAGCCATCTGGCCAAGTGAGCGGCACACCGATCGTCCTCCATGACTGGCCCTTGGCGTCAACCATGGCGACAACGCTGTACCTTATGAGATGTAGGAAGCCGTTCAAGTAGGTCGGTCGTCGTAACCCTACGTACACTAGGTAGGTTTAGCGCGCTGTCGCCGCGCCCGTAGAGGAGGCGCGGTCTTTCGGTTTCGGCTGCTGCAGTGATGTAAATTTAATTTGTGCTACTTAATTATTAGTTTTGTAAATATTGATGGAGTCCATAAAGGCGCTGGATAGCCTGTGCTGACATTCTGACTTCCTTTTAACGACAGCCGAACCAATGCATTAGAACACAAAAGAAAGAAAAAAAGGTGCTTGTAGTCTAACTCCACCACTTACCACTGTCTTACCTCACCTGCCATCACCCGCCGCATCCTTTGGGCCGCCCCCTCCAAAGATCACCCCAAGCTCGGGCAGAAGCTGGGACTCTAGCCCCTGCCTTGAACATCAAACCTTGCTTCTTCTTTTTTTAAAACGGGACATTCATGTCAAGCTTAAAAACAATGCACATCGACGTGGTCATAAAGATCCCGGGATACAGTTTGTAGAGCTGTGACGATGACAGCACAAACTCGGAAGATGATCCTGCTTTGCATACAGGACGACAAAAAACAAACAACGCCGTAGCATCACAGTTTCTTTGAGCGAGGAGCGTGATTCGGTAACCGTAGCGGTTCCACTACTTCTACGCACACCAACAACCCAAAAGACCTAAAGTAGTAGGTGCCCTACGGCCGGCGGGCGGATAACCACGGACGGACGCATGCAAATCCTCTAGCTAGGGCGAGGGCACGTCACCGAAGGGACGTGATCGCACAAGAGATAGGGACGACGACCGGACAAGGATAAAGCCGCTGCTGCTGCCTTCCGATACAGTGTGCGTGTGCCCTCTCATGTCTGGCCGCTGATCATTAGGCTAGCCCATTCCCGGCGGGGTTTGAGGCCCGATCCACGGGGGTCGACCCAGCGTGGATTGCATCCCGGCCCAACAAAAAAACTGCCTTCGGTTACACCCGGCGTGGGTTTCACCCCGGCCCAACCCACTCGAAACCCCCCCGCCCCGGCCTGGGATAGGACCCTCGTCTCCGAGTCGTGGAACGAACCCCCGTCTTCTCTCCCGTGACGACCGTGAGGGACGTGAGGGCCGGTGGCGACACGACGGCGGCCAGCGGCGCTGCACGCGACGGGTAGGCGGAGGATCTGGCCGGCGGCGGAGCGAGGGGCGCTGCACGCGAGGGTCGCCGCGCAACCTGGACCAACGGCGGCGGCGGCGGCGGCGCACCTTCGAGGAGGAGGCGGCGGCGGCGCAATCCGGAGGCGGCGGCCATCCCCTCCGTTACCCACCTTGTCTCCGGTATGTTTCTCTTTCTTTCCCCTCACATATCCCTTCTTGCATCCGCAAAAGGTAGATCTCCTATGTTCTATGGTCTTGGTTAGGGTTCTTGGTTAGCAGAGCATCCGTTTCTTTCGCCGTCGTTCATCTCCGGCCGGCACCGGCAGCGGTTGCACTGTGAACTCGTTATGGACGAACCGCCTGTGGCCGGAGCAGCATCCACCATTGATTTCTTCCTGCAGCTCTTGTACGTGTGTGTAGCTAGCTATGGATGCATGGCCTCCGTATGTCGAAGCATTTAGCAACACAATTAAAAATCCGGTTGTGTGTGTTCTCTCGTTTTGGGGCTTAGGAGAAAAAAAATCTTGGATTCTTCACTGTGCCACTGTGTTTTCTTGTGACTCGACTCAAGATGTGCTTTGTATTGTAGGAATCAATTTGGGTGTAGCTCATGTGTTTGAGTGGCCAGCCGTCGATCTCTTACAATCCCAAAAGTAATATTCACTGTCATCATTCACTGTATGGGATTAGAACAACAGTCTGTTTGTAATAGAACATGATGGCTATGACCCTAGTTGTCAAATCAAATTCAGAATTCCTAGTTATCAGTTAATTTTCATGTGCACATTATTGATTGAATTGCATCGCTTTCTTCTGAAGATCAGAGTTTTTCACAAAGTGTCAAAATTTCAGAGTTCCAATTCAGAAGGTACATAGGTTCAGTGAAAAATGTACAGCTTAATTTTTCACAATGTCTGTACCTGTAGTTTGTTGATTGTGCTCTCATTTTGGTGGTAACAGGTCTTGCATTTTTCACAAGGTCTGTACCTTTAGTTTTCACAAGCTGGCAATCTGCCACTGTCCTTGCAGAGAAACAGCCGCTTTGTAGTTCATACACAGGAAATTGTCTCTGCTATTAGTGCACAGATTATGAACAGCCTGTAGAATCATAGGATTTGGATTTCTGATGTTGGGCTTTAGACATTTTGGTAATGCTGATTGCTCATGCTTCTCTAGTAAACCTTGACCAATATCTCTGAAAAATAATTTGTCTATGTGAATGGAAATAGAGGCAGCGTAGGTAGGGTACTATTTCTTTTTCTGCATTTTTAATCTTGTAAAGCAAGAAGTGTTTGGTTGCTTACTGCATTCGGTAGCATTTTAGTAGTTATCTCGTGCTGTCTCTGGAAGAGTCCGTTTATATGTTCCTCTTGGTGATTCACCTCCCGCTTATTTTGTTGATTGTTTGATTTTGGTGGTTCAGCTGTTTATGACACATGTAAAAGATGCATTACCTCTACTTATTTTGTGCCGTCAGCTATCCTCAAGACACTTTGGAATGAGATTTTGGTTGATTCTTGATCTCAATTAAAAAATGTAAGATGCATCCAGTTAGAAAATGCAGCAAATACTAGGTGATGAACTCTATTTAATTCTCATAAATCTTGAGATGAGTGCAATAGTCCTCTTGAGGAGATAAAAAAGAGAAGGAGAGTGGCTGCTGTCGGAGGTGGGTATGAGCACCGGTTGTAACTATCAACCGCTGCTAAATGTGTTTGGACACATTTGCACCGGTTGGTAGCCACCACCGGTGCTAATTTAGGACCTTTAGCACCGGGTCTTACTATGGCCCGGTGCTAATGGGCTGCATACGGTCACAGTTGTGCGTCGTTTCGCTCCTAGCTATTTGACCCGGTGCTAATGCACCTTTAGCACCGGGTTCAAATGGCGCCGAGGCATTTGAGTGGTGCGGATGTGAGTTATTCTGGTAGTGAAGGTTTGTTATAGGATTTTTTTTTGGATTAGTTTTGTTATAGGATTCCCTTACTGAAAAATTAAGGTGATATTATCTGATCGATCGAAGTGACCTGTTCCTGCTATTATAAATGCTGTTCAAATTTACTAGGCCAGTATTTGGCGAGGATTCGACTTGTAATCTTTCCTGTAATCATGCCTGTCTGAAAGTCGATTTCTCGCTTCTTTTTTTTTAAACGAAGTCAATTTCTTGTTTCTTTCTTTCTTTCTTCTTCTTTTCTTTTTGCAACGAAGTCGATCGATTCCTCGTTTTCTTTTTTGAGATGAATGAAGTCGATTTCTCGTTGGAACTCATTCATCTTGAGGCCGGCGAATAATAAGCCACCAAGGAGAAAGTGGTACCCAATTCGCTACGTACAGAAAAGATAATAAGAGTTGAAACGAGGATGTTCCCAAAAAAGAGTTAAGGAAATCATGCGAGGTATTTAATTATTCAGGTACAAATATATTTTTACTTGTAGTCGTGGATCATCAAAACCGTACAACTTTGACTATCGAATTATATAAACCCCAAGTAATTTCGTTTTTGTCAACCATTGCAAAGTTGGTTTGACTATATATGTAGTTTTCTAAAAATTAATACAAATATGGTGATGTCCTTCTCTAAAAGGTCATATGGCAGAGTTTTTTTTCCGAAAATACAAGGGAGTACGTAAAGTGAGGACAACAAAACTCTATTTCCCTCCGTTCCAATTTATTAGTCGTTTTGGCATTTCAAGATTCATAGTTAGTAGTATGTATCTAGACATAAGTACTTATATGTATATACATACTATTATCTATGAATCTAGATTTGCCAAAACGACTTATAATTTGAAACGGAGGGAGTAGTATGTAATGCCAAAGTATAGAACCGGTAAAGGCTAAACAAAGATAGTTCAATTACATATGCAAATTATAGTCCATATCACTGCATGCAGTGAGTTTCAGCTGCTTTTGCATAGGGCAATGAGCATTGGTAGTTGGCCGGCCTCCTTTTAAACTGATATCTGAAAATGAGCTAGCTTGTCATTTTCTTGATGTTTGGAAACAATTAAGCATGGGATGATATCGATGCTTTTGGTAAGGAGATAATATGAGGTAAACATTTGTTGTATTATGTAATATCATTGTAAATATCAGGAACCAAGATTACTGCCTCAGTTGTTAGAACACCAAAGAACTTGGTAAAAAGGGCAGAACGGAGAAGCCAAATAGAAAGACAATCATGTCTTAAAAATTAGTGCTTGCTACTGTAAAATAGTTTCAATACTTTGAGCCCAGCAGCCTCGTTGGGCCTTGCCGTTGAAGCAGACTTGCTTGATAGATCTATAGGAAAATCATGAGTGCACACTTTTGACAGACCTTGGTAAATATTTTCTGAAAATATGCAGCATTGATCAGAATTATAAACAAAATGGAATGAACAACATTTGCAATCAACAATTTGGCAGATGAGAGCCAACTTATCCGATGCAAAACTGGGATGATGTTGGAAACATTGCCCTTTACTATTTGTACAAAGATGTCATCTACAAAGCCCAAAATTAAATATTATGTTGAAAATTCAGCTATTGAACCATGAGGCATGAGGGTTAAGCTGTTTGTGAAGAGCTAAGATGCAGGCTGCTGCCAGCAATCGAGGTAACAGGGCCGATAAAACCACAATGCAGAACTTCCCAGTACAGAGAATGGTAACCTGCTTTGAGAATT
>OAMR01000075.1:1327331-1352889 GCA_900205405.1 Echinochloa crus-galli
CCAGCCTCCGGCCGGCCGTGCGACCGCTGCCGACATGCCCGACTCGCGCCGGGGGTCGGGGAGTGTCGCGGCGCCCCTGGCTCGCGCCGCCCGCCTGATGGTGAGCTGCCCCTGGCTCACGCCGCCGGCCGCTCGACGCGCTGCCCCAGACGAGCGGAGGCGCGCACGGGCGTGCCCGCCGAGCGCCGCCACCATGCCGAGAAGGCCATGGTGCGCGTGGCCAAGAAGCTGCGGAAGGCCAGCTTTGAGGTGCAGGTCGTCAGCGTCGGCCCGGAGCAGGAGGAGAAGCCCGACGAGGCCGCCAAGAAAATGGCCGACGAGCCCAAGAAGCCGCCGCCTTGCTGTCCCGGCTGCGCTGGCTCCGGGCCGCCGCCTTGCTGCCCAAGCTGCAACGCCTGCAGCCTGCCGCCTCCCTTCTCAGCGCCGTCGTGTGCTAGTGCTACGAGGAACCGCCCGCTGGCAACGCGTGCGTCATCCTCTGAATTGCTGAGAGTTTGGTTCTATCTTCAGAGATCAAATGACGATGGGAACCATACTGGATAATTCATAATTGTGTATGATTGGATACATACAGACAGATCAAACCTTTGTTTACCGGTACAATGTGTTGGGCATGGACGAGCTGTGCAAGAAGCGCAGCCGGCCGCGCAAGTACGTGCCCGACGGCAGCATGGCCCTGGCGCTGTCCTCCGCCTCCGTCGGCGGCGCCGGGGGCCCCGGCCAGCAGCAGCACGATGGTTTCTCCATCAGCAGCCCGCCGTCCGACCCCAACGCCAAGTGCCGCAGCAGGCCCTCGGGTTATTTAACTATTTGCCACCGTTCCGGATGGCCATCCTTCAAAAACCACTCTTATAATGGCATCTATATTATCACCACTGGCCTTTTCAAAACTCTACATTTTTGCCACTTTTGCTTACGTGGCACGACATGTCAGCACTCCACCGTGTGAACGACGTGGCAAACAGACGCGAAAAGACCCTGCTGCCCCTCTCCTTATCCAGCCCCATCTCATGCACGAGCCATCCACTCACCTTCCTTCTACCACTGACGCGTGGGACCCGCATGTCATAGCCATCTTCAACCTCCAAGAAGTACCTGATGGCCACCGTCTTGCTCTCGAGCCCAGGCTCGCCATCGCCGCCGGCGTCGGCGACGAGCTCCTCGGCCTCCCCTGCGGCACCGACTCCCACCGCGTCACCATCCGCCTCGCACGAGGGCGGACCCGCCTCCTCGTCCTGTCGTCCAGCCCCGCCGCCGCCAAAGCTCGATTCCCCAAGCCGCCACTTCCTCCTGCGCCTGTGCGCCCGCGGACGAGGACGGCGCGGAGGAGGCTCGCTCCACGCGGCGGCGACGGCGGCGGGCTTGGACGGCGACGTGTAGGCGCAGGCGAAGATCCCCTCGGCGTTTGTGCCCACGAGCACGACGCGGAAGCGCCCGTCCTCGTCGCAGAGCAGCGCGGCATCGGGGCGAGGAGCGGGTCCCAGACGGCGAGGCGGATCGCCTGCGCGGCGGCGCGGCGGAGGAGGACGCGGCCGGCGCGGGCGTCGAGCGCGTACCAGCCTTGACGGGCATGAGGCTGCGGTGCGGACGAAGTGGGCGGAGCAGGTGTCATCGTCGCCGGCGACGTGTAGGTGTCATCCGATGCCAAGATGGGCTGGCTGGGGAGGTCTCGCTCGCTCCACGCTCCAACGCCGAGTCCCGCCTCACCGGGGATGAGGTCAACTGGGATCTGGGAGAGGATCTCGTCGAGGCCACCTCGCGTAATTAAGCTCGCCGGAGCTCCCGCTCGCGTGCCCAGCGTGATGTAGTACGATTTATAATACCTCTGTCTGATGCCTCTTCATCGTCAAAGTTTGGATCTTTGGCTTGTGAATTGAGCTTGCTGTACATTTTTTTCGAGTAGCTTACTGTACCTTTGATCATGATGTGAATTATCTTGGCAATTCGGTGCAATAGCAACACTTGTGATGATGACGAGCAGATATCGAATTGGTTCATCAACGTGCGCGTACATGGCTATTGCACCTGTTAATTTTGATTTGTTGCTTGCTGAGCTGCGCAAGAGGAGCACAGGGAAAGGCAAAGTTGGGATAGCGAGAGGTTGAAGATGGTTCTGACATATGGGTCCCACGCGTCGGTGGCAGAAGAAAGAGAAGTGGATGGCTAACGGTGAAAGAGGCAAGGGCATTACGGTCTTTTTATATGCTCAATCCACGCTGTCACGAGGAGGTGGCTTGCCATGTCAGCAAAAATGGCAAATGTGTTGAGTTTTAATCGAAGCGATGGCAAATATGTAGGTGCCATTCTAAAACTGGCATTAAAGTAGCGCCATCCGTAAGGATGGCAAATAATTAAATAACCCCATGCCATCGGGCTCCGGCAAGAAGAAGCAGTTTGAAGCCTCGCCGGCCGCGCGCCGCCTCGCCGACCGGCCGTGCGCAGCTCGCCGGCCGCGGTGACGAACGCCGCCTCCGCCGCATCGGCCGCGCGCTTCTCGATTGCGAAGATGAGATGGAGGAGACAGAGAAAAATATCAAGTCACTTTCAGGTGGGACCCACATGTAAGGAAAGGGAAAGGGAAAGAAGAAAAGGGGATATGCTGGAGCACCTCTCCCCAATATCCTGAAAATCTGAAAGGGAATTCCCCTGTAGCTAAAATAAAAAGAAAGGAAAAAAAAGGAAACTGTTAGAGTTGCTTTTAGCACGTAGGAGGAGTATATTCTATACACCTCGGGCCGGGCCGCCCATTTATTTTGGCCCATTTGGCCATTTATATCAGCGATTGTCACGTTAGACGAACACTTTTGATAACCCGTCGATCCATCGGACTAGCGATTGTCACGCAGACGAAGATATTGTGGATCCCGTTCTTGCCAGGCTCCCCGGGCCGTGTACCAGGAAGAGCTCGAGGGCCTCAACATGCACATACCATATTTTCGAAAGGCAAAAAAAAGCACACACATGTACATACCACATCAATACATGATTTGGACACGCCATCTTCTTGACAACCAGACACGTATATCAAATTGGTGATCATATATCGTATTGCCACAAAAAAGTTCTGATGTTACTCCTACAAGATGTTCTAAGTGCAACCAGAATATAATCTAAAAAACAGGAATGTGCAAGCACTGAATAAGTTATGAATAGAAAGGTGGATAAATAATGAGAACTTTAGAATTGTTTGCAGGTAATGGATTTTAACTCCATAAGATCCAATACCAATAATGTCTAAGATTGTTCACATTTCAAGAGGTAAAATAGTAATCATTAGTATATAACAGTTGAAAAAGGGTATTGCCACATTACCAGAACGTTTCGAAGGGAAGAAAGCCCCCTCAAATGTAAATGTGGTGACTTGATACAATTGAAAATTTCACTTAATCCATATGATGCGTTCGCTATGAATGTTCAGAATGAAATGGAATGCGAAGCAGCTTGTTTCAAGAATGCAAAATGAGTACCTGAATTATTAACACATATATGTCCCCGGAAGATAAATAAAGGAGTGATATGAATATAGTCATTCACGATAGAACTAAAATATGTATGCGAAGGGGTGTAGATTTTATTTCTGTTAGACTCAGAAGTCAGAACGCTCAGATCTACACATCACGGCTTTCCAAGCTTTTCAGTTGCTCTCAAGAAGCAAATTGGTAGCAGAAGAATTTTTTGATCAAGGAAAAAAATTCCCACCATAATTCGGAAGCAACCAGCAGACTATGGCCATTTCGACCTTCATTGGAGAACAAAAATTAAGTCATATCTTCTCCAAACTCCAAAGAGATCCAAACATGATGGCGCTGCTTCATCCTTCAGTGTTCCTTCCTGAAGGCAAAATTAAGATGACCCACACAACTGCTGCTTGGAGCTCGAGATTAGTAAGATAAAAAAATCTGTTTTTAAACATGGATAAAATTCCTTGGTCTCCATACATGAGAAATGTTGTTTCCTAAAACAATAAAAGCAGGTGCGCATCTATACAGATTAGCACAACGGGGCATATGGAAATCAGCTATGTTCACACTGACTTGCATCTAGCACTGGTTGGCATACATTTAGTTTAGAAGGTCAGTAGTGCTCCTTTGTTGTTAGAAAACAAGATTGAATTAACAGAATGGACATCATCTGTGCTGATGAGTGATTCAGTTCAGTTCAACATCTTTCAATTCTGAAGCCGTCAAACGGATATTGGAATTAGAAACCCGGCCTGTAGTGGAGAATGTGCAGCACTTCTAGCTGGTACTCGGTGATGCCAATCCCCTTGAGTACCATGGGACGTATGGAAAAAACGGGTGATGGGCATGCTCGAAGTCTGAGAGAGCGCAAACAACATGCCAATCCCCGCGATTCATATCATAGGAAATAAGCCTTTCCCTTGTCCGGTCGTAGAAGAAAATCAAATCAGCATGCGGATGAAATCCAGCTATGTAGTATGTTGGTTTTAACACATTCTTCCAAGGCTCAAAAGGAAGATCTGTCTTGCTAACGCGGTGCTTAAGATCCCACTTCCCACTGTCTTGGTCCTCAAGAACGTATATTGACAGGACATCATCCTTGTAGCCATTGTTCACGAAAAGCAACCGCACTTGAGAATAGCCCACGTAACCACGACTTAGGTAATGACCACGGTCTTCACCGTGCTGCATTTGGGTGACTCTCCATGACTGACCCTTGTTGTCCACCGACGAAACTTGCTCAATAACAGCAGGGAGATGCAGGGAGTCATTGAAATAGGTCATGCGGCCCCTAAAGTCGAAGCATTCATCCTCTGTTTTCCTTAGAACGAGTAGATCTCCACTGCCTCGAGGTAAGAGTATATGTTCTCATTAAACTCCACCGTCTGAAACACATAGAAATGCGAGGAGATCGCCGGATCGAAGCCAACCGCAGCATACCAGGTTCGAAAGTACTTGTCCTCCAATGGGGTGTACCTCGGTTGGGGCAAGGCCACCCACTCCCTGGTGGCGGGATTGCAGACCACGTAGAACGGCGGCGGGGGAGAGTACGGGATCCCGTTCTTGCATCGCAGGAGGAGGAGCCCATTGCATGAGTCTAGAATCTCGATCTCCCCACAGCTGGGGGGCAAGAAGGAGAGGGCGGCATCCACCAGAGGCGGGCCACCGTCTCCGTCGAGGGGAGTCACAGACGACGGCAAGCCGGCGAAGCGCCAGGCGGGATCCTCGGAGACGAAGAAGAAGCCGGAGAGGGTCTGCGCTAACTGGGCGCGGTGGGCGGGGTCGGAGATGAGGCGGCGCCAGCGCCGGGAGACGCACTTGAAGCGGCAGAGCGACTTGGCCGGCAGCCGTGCGAGGATGTCGACGACGAGTTCGTCCGGAAGGTACGCCGCCGCCGTTGTGCCCTGCTGATCGTGCTCCATCCCGGGAAGGACCGGCGATCTGCAGTTGTGGTTAGGGTTTAGGCGCTGCAGAGTCTGCTGAAAATCGAACAACTAGAACAAATAGAATAGAATGCGAAAGATCGGACCAGTAATTCTACGACTTACTACAAATAATGTGCAGCAAATTCTAGATTTGATGATATATTGATATGTCTGAGGCACTGGAGGCGCGTACTTCTGGAACTCGGAACCGTAAACTACTTGAACTCACCGGGATATCGGGTCGTCCTGTGTTGTTGGGCTGTCAGGCCCGTGGGCCGTGGCGCGTGCCAACGGGGAAGCGAAGGGGAACCAAAGCGCGGGGCGCGCGGTTCTGACAAGGAGGTGGACCTTCCGGCCCGTGCGTGGCCGGCTGCGCAACGTGTAGTGAGTCAGGGATCCTTTGCCTTTCGGAAGTTTTTTTTTTCTAGCTTCCGATGTTTGAGATTTATGTGGCTAATATGAGCCACACGATCTCCATCGTCTTTCTCCTCACGCACGTGCACGAACGCCGCCGGCGCCGGCGGGACGACAAGGCCGGAGGAGCGGGAGATGGCGAAGGGGCGGGAGGTGGGCGGGGGCGGCGTCGCCGCCAGCCGTGGATGGTGGGCGAGGCCGGCAGCGATGGCGGTGGCGGTGGTTTTAGGGTTAGGGCTTCGGGGTTGTCGGGATGAGGGCTCCAATGGCCGCCGGTCTTAGAGAAGAAAGGGGGTGGAGCAGCAGAGGACCGGCGGCGGTGGCGGCTTCGACGTCGCCGGCGGGGGCGGTGGGTGGTGACCGGCGGCGGGGACGGCGAGGGCCACTGGATTAGGAAGGGCGGGGCGAATGGTGGGCGGGCGGCGCGCAAGCCGCTGGCTGAGGCGGTGGCGGGGGTGGAGATCGCATCAGGGTCAGCAGGCGATGGCGGGGGCGGTGAGATCCGACGGCCGTGTCGAGGCAGAGCGCGGCGGGGGCGGACGGTGGACGGGAGGCGTGGTGGGGACGGCGAGCAAGCGGAGGAAGAAGAAGACATGCACCTTTGTTAGTTGTTACCCACCAGTACATATGGCCTGCTTCGAACAGCACACCTATGCTGCTCATGCCTGGATCTCATTGTCGAGATCATAGTCGCTTCGTTCAGTGCCAACGCACGCGAGTCCAACACGATTACACGAGCATGCATGACGCAAAACTGTGACATAGTAGCTCAGCCGCAGCACAGGGTCCCTCGCGAAATAAATCACGCACCGCCGGGGAGGGTTCGTGCGCGCGGCCACCGATCTCCCAAGATCAGAAAACAGTGTTATTCACTGGTCCACAGAGATACTCCCTCCGTCCCAAATATAACATCCTAAAGTATTCAAACTCAGAAAACAACAGTGAAAAAAAATGATCTCTATATCCTTCATTTTACACTACCCACCAACTCTCTATCCACCCACCAACCCCATCTACTTTTGTCCTATCCCTCCAGGACCTTATATTTCGGTACAAATTTTGAATCCTCCGGGACCTAATATAATAGGATGGAGGGAGTAGAATCACTCTACTGCACTCTGCACTGTTGGTCCGATTCGTCGCCTCACCTGGCGCGCCCTGGTCTACCACTGTGTGCCCAGTGGATTTCCCGTGTACGTCCGGGCACATACGCAGGCCGCACTGCCACAGCCACTGCAGTGCAGGCAACCGTGTCGCGGAGGCCGGCCGGTCCGGTCCTTGTTGGCTTCCTTGGCCGCTTCTCCGTTTGGCATGAATGCAACGCGAATTGGGGGCGCACCGGCGCAGTACGCCCGCCCGGGCCGACGCATCGCCGCGCATGTGTAGATGCCCGCCGCGTTTCTGGTTGACGATCTCCTCCGCCCGTCCGCCGCCCCGCGTCGAGCTAGATGCAAAATCTGGGGAGTCACTGAACGGACTCCACATGGGTCGTCGTTGCCTTGTTTGAGATGGGAGAGATTTAAAAGAGGGCCATGTAGCTGAACTCCCAAATCGGATGTTTTGAAAAAAGAAAGAAGTTTCAGAACATCCTCCGCAGGCAACGCCGGCTCCGGAATCTGATCATCAGCCCCTCAGCATCTACCCAACTGCAACACATTAGGATCGGTATCAAGCAGCTACCGGCCGGCGAGTGGATCTTTCAAAGGGTTGATCTGATCGAATCAGGCAGGCGCAGGCGCAGTGCCTGTGCGTACAGCAAAGCAACGTGCCACTACATACTGGGCCCATCTCCCGCACTCCCGGTACATGCGTCCGTAGGGCAGTTTGCGCAACAACCGCCATAAATCACCTCGCCGTTCGCGGGAGGTGGATCGATCGGCGGCCCAATGGCGAGGCCTCGATGGAGCCCGAAATGCCCACGTACGACAAGGCAGTGGCTCCCATGTCCCAACCCTCGGAAGCTTCCAATTCTAACCTGACGAACGAAACGAGGCAGCCCCACGCCGGCTACAGCCTACAGCCTGCAGCTGATCCATGCCGGAGCCGGCAGTCCGGCACCGCCCCGAGGACCTGACCTGCCGGAGATTGGTGCTGGTACTGTAAATTCTACGAGATCCCCAAGTACGCCGTCATTAATCGCGGCGTCGGCGTGCAGGAGCAGCAACACCCGGCCGTATGGTCTGGTCTGCGCCTGTGCTCACGAGACTCGGTGGTTTTTGACCTTTCCTGCGGTAGATGCAAACGATTGGATTGGCCAGGAGAGCATGCCGCCGTACATTGTACAGCACCAACGCCCCAACGGCCAACCTGCGGATGGTAGCTGCAAAACTTGGAGTAGTAGTAGGGAGTAGGGACCAAGAGAGATTAACCGACAGTGCGGATCGTCCCACTTGTGCTAACCTAAACTGTAGTAGTAAGTTTGATTGACAAATGCGCCCCTGTTGTTGGTGGCAGAGCTATATGTTGCTTCTCTCTTTTGACTTTGTTTTGTTTTGTTGAAAGTTTGTGTAATTCAGTTGGTTGGTTGTTGGATTCGATCGTCCTGGAATGAAAAAAAATGTCTAGTGATGATTATCTTCTCAAATGAATCGCAAACCTCACGTGTCATGGCATTGTTTTTTCAGCTGGAATTATCCAAGTTCGAAACTGTACCTGGCACGGTAATTAAGGATTCTGATCGAGCAAGGTATACAGGAGTGGTCAAGTGTGGGTTCTTGCTCAAGCATGGGTGATTTAGTGATTAAGCTTCCTCGCTGGATGGGTTAATCATTGCACGGCTCGGCCATCATCTGTGCTTAGTACCGACTACCGAGCCCCAAAAATTAGTTGATGGAGTCCGCCAAGAACGGAGCATCATCACCGCGTGGTGTCTAGATCGATTAGTGTGACAGTCACAGTCCAGCACTACTCAGATAGTAGCTCACCCTCAGCAGGCTAGAAGGCCGTTTTGAAGGCAACATGTTGAAGCTAGTACTCCTCGGTGCCATCAATACAGGCATGCATCACACCACTAATCATGCATGTAAGCATATGTTTCCTGAATCCTGATCAGACAACTGAACCTTATGAGCGAGAGGGACGTCCTTGTGCTTGGATTACATCAGTGCTAGAGCTCGACAGTGATCGAGTGTCTGGGTGATGGTCAGTGTCAGCAGAGTCTGTTTCTGTTCTATAATCAGCGTACAGGAGGACGATCGCAACCTTCACATATCAGGCCGAAATAAGTAGCCACCCCCACGATCGCCGTCGCCACAATAAAGAGCAGCGTAGAGTGGGTGGAAGTGGAACCTAGGCGCGAGCGTGACAGCCACATCTCAATCAATAGCCACGGAAGCGGAGCGGGCCACGCCCGGCCTCCGCCCGACCCCCGATCCGTCGCCGTCGAACTGTAACGAGCCAAGCCACCAACACGCCGCGCCGCCGCCGACGACTCACCCAACCCAATACGCACACCCGCCGGAGAGGCCGGCCGGCCATGACCACCACGCGACGCGCACGCCCAGATCGCGAGCACACACGGATCCAACCGCCGATTTGATCCCCCGCGGCCTCCCTCGCGGCTCGCTCGCTCGCTGGCCGAAGCGTGGTACGGAAACACATGCGGCTACCTAGCCCGGGGAGAGGGGCGCCGTGCCGAAGCAGCGGCCGAGAATTAAACGCACCGACTTTTCACGCCCCGGCCGGTCGCTCGATGGCGCCGTGCGCCCTATATAAGCCCGGGCGCGGCGTCACCGGTAGTCACACCACGAAAGCAACAGCAGCCAAGACGGATCATCAGTGAGCGAGTCGTGATCAGGTAGGTGGTCGATCAGCAACCAGAAGAGATCGTCGGCATGGCCAGGTCGTCGTCGTCGTCGGCTCTGCTCCTCGCCCTGCTCGTCGCGGCGTGCGTCGCCCAGCTGGGCTCCGCGACGCGCCCCGTCGCGGTCAAGCAGCAGGCGGCGGCGGCCTCGGTGGCAGCGGAGGAGGTGAAGCACCCGGACACGCTGCACGAGGGGACGGTGCTGATCCCGGGGCTCGGGCGCGTCGAGCTCGGCAGCCACTACATCCCGGACATCGGCGGGCTGGACCACAGCATCCCCGCCGCCACCCACGCGCAGTACCTCCCCGGCGCCGACGACACCTGGGTGCCCAACCCCGGCTTCGAGATCCCCAACCCCTTCCGCCCCGGCGCGGCCACTCCCTGAACACACAACGCGCCACGCGCCCGCTCGCCGGCGAAGGTGATGGCGGTGCTCTCGATTCATCAGCCGGCTCTCCACCGCCAGAATAATTCTCTCTACTGCGTACTGCGTATATAGCTTATTATAGCTAGAGCTAGCCGTGCTTGCTTCCCTGCATGCACGCATGTCTTTGTGTGGTCCGTCCCACGTCGTCGTCTCTGCTTTCTTGTGCAGTTGTGCTCGTGTTGTTCAGTGTGCACGCGATGCGTAGGAAGAAGCATCGATCAGATCTTGGCCGAGTTGGTTTGTGGTTATTAGTAGCGTGGAGCTTTGTGTATTTCTCCGCCGCTGGTCGAATAAAGTTTTCCTTGATATATCCATCATTTGTCACTGTCAACTGTGCGCTGCATGCTTCTTTACGTGATTGGTGAGATGATGAGCAACAGTGGGGTGCACGCAGTATATACTGTAGTAGTTGTGGACTTGTGGTACCAAACCATGGGCAGGGTAGCAGGAAGTTCAGGCAAACAGCACTGTACTCTCTTGGGGGCAAAGTACTACGTGACCATGCTGTACTCATCGCTATCCTCCTATACACCCATGGGAGCCTTTAATTTTCTTGAGCTTTTTTCTTTTTGTGATGTGAAAAAGGAGCTGCGTACAAGGGAGGCCCCATGAACGGAGCGGATCTCTGATACGCCGGTTCAGAGAGGGGTAGATCCGTATATGTGTTTGCTGATGATCCACCATACAGTATGTCCGAGTCAATATGATGGCTACGGTCATCTAGTAAAACTAAAAAGTCCTAATAACTTCCCAAGTTTGGAATTTGGATAACCCCTGGACTATAAGATCGTTCTGTTGTTAGATACAAACAGGAGCCCAATTAGCAAGGACCTATTCTGGCCTGCGTGAGAGCTGCTGGGTGAGATGCTACGGTTCCACATGTCACATGACCATTGCTGCGCATATCTGCATTAGTTTCCCTTCAGCGCAGAATGATCGCAAATCACATACTCAGAGTGATTCAGTGAGTGCTAGATTTCGTCGTGATGCTCGATCAGTGCTAGACTTGCTTGGTGTCAATCAACAGAGACGACGAGTTTCGTTGGTAAATTTGGGGATAATTAGGACTGAGATTCAGGTTGGTTATCGGCTACCATGGTTCCTTGGGAGTTATATGTTCCTTGCGTGCGACAGCGCCAACTAAGAATGAATAGGATACCACGTGGATTTTTCACCGGCGCAGGGACGAGCTGGTGGACCGGCACCACGAACCGTTCTATGGCTCGCCTTTACTCTACCTACCCCGAAATGAATCGAGTTCGAGTCCCCGTCCCGCACCCAAACGCCTCTTTCTCCCCTGCCCGCTACGCAACTGGCAGCAGCGACTGCCCCCACTCGCCGGCCACCAATAGTTCCCCATCCACACCGCACCCCCACCCCCACGCCAAACTTCCGGGAGCAAATTCCCAATTCCGATCCCCACCATGCCGGCGGACGGGCAGCAGCTGGACGCGGACGCGCCGGCGCCGGCGCCGGCCGTCCACTTCTGGGGCGACAGCCCGGCCACGGAGGCGGAGTTCTACGCGGCGCACGGCGCGGAGGGCGAGCACTCCTACTTCACCACGCCCGACGAGGGCGCCCGGCGGCTCTTCACGCGCGCGTGGCGGCCCCGCGCGCCGGCGCGCCCCAGGGCGCTCGTCTTCATGGTCCACGGCTACGGCAACGACGTCAGCTGGACGTTCCAGTCCACGGCGGTCTTCCTCGCGCGGTCCGGGTTCGCCTGCTTCGCGGCCGACCTCCCGGGCCACGGCCGCTCCCACGGCCTCCGCGCCTTCGTCCCCGACCTCGACGCCGCCGTCGCTGACCTCCTCGCCTTCTTCCGCGCCGTCAGGGCGCGGGAGGAGCACGCGGGCCTGCCCTGCTTCCTCTTCGGGGAGTCCATGGGCGGCGCCATCTGCCTGCTCATCCACCTCCGCACGCCGCCCGAGGAGTGGGCGGGGGCCGTCCTCGTCGCGCCCATGTGCAGGATCTCCGACCGGATCCGCCCGCCCTGGCCGCTGCCGGAGATCCTCACCTTCGTCGCGCGGTTCGCTCCCACGGCCGCCATCGTCCCCACCGCCGACCTCATCGAGAAGTCCGTCAAGGTGCCCGCCAAGCGCGTCATCGCGGCGCGCAACCCCGTGCGCTACAACGGCCGCCCCAGGCTCGGCACCGTCGTCGAGCTGCTGCGCGCCACCGATGAGCTGGGCAAGCGCCTCGGCGATGTCACCGTCCCGTTCCTCGTCCTGCACGGCAGCGCCGACGAGGTCACCGACCCCGAAGTCAGCCGCGCCCTGTACGCGGCCGCCGCCAGCAAGGACAAGACGATCAAGATGTACGACGGGATGCTCCACTCCTTGCTCTTCGGGGAGCCAGACGAGAACATCGAGCGCGTCCGTGGCGACATCCTTGCCTGGCTGAACGAGAGGTGCACACCGCCGGCAATCTCCGGGCACCGTAACATAATTGTCGAATAAGCATTCGCTCACTTCAGATTCCGAAGTGATCACACACCAGAAAAATGGTCTCATGTACAATGATTCTTATTTATTTATTTATTTATTTATATATATACACACACACACACTATATGATTATGAACTGCTTGGTCTGGTTTAGTGGCATGAATGTACAAAATGCGTATTGCCTGATCAGTGGAAAGAATGCTGCAATGCTTGTGTTCCGGTTATATCAACTCTCTTCAGGCGCTGCTGATGGCAGCACAAGGCGTTCTCTGCCTTGTACAAGTTTGGCAGAACGAATTTTATCTCCAGTCTTAATCTGTGACAGAACGTCTCTTCCATCCGTGGTATACCTGCGGGTGTTTGGATGCACATAACAATTCTTACTTGCTCCTTATTCACTCATGAAAAGGACGAATCTGCTATATCATAAAATGAAATGCATCACCACTTACCCAAAAACTGAAAATTGTCCTTCATCAAATGATATTCCTCCTAAACCAGACTACAAAAAAGAAACAGAACCATATTAAATCACATATTCAAATATATACACAATTTATGCTTCTAATGATACACAATTCACATATATAGCAGATTGTGCACTCCTACTTTTGAATGACCTGTCAGTCTGGCAGTTATCTCTTATCTGAACACTCTGTATTCAGCATTTTATTTCAAAAAAAAGAAAAACATATAATGACCCTTTTAAGATAGCAAATAAGGTTCACAATATTTAAATTTCATAGTAAAATATGTATAGGTCTTATTGGTATGAGGATGAGTTATATATGACTTCTTTACTCACGTTTCTCTTGTCATAAAGATAGAAGAAGAACTGCGTTGGCGAGGAGTACTCATCTGAATCCACACTATGTGCCATGGCAATAGCACCGTATACAGACATCGGCAGGACTGGCAATTCTCCATCCTAGATTAGATGAAACAGAAGAAAGGAATTACAAAAGAGGAGATCATTCACCTAAAAAACAGAGAGATCATATGCTTAAACTTCCGTGGCCACTTGAGCAGGAGCATGACTGACCTGAATGCTTAGTGGAGTTCTGTACAATGGTTCGAATTGTCCTGCAGGCATGACCTCTAATGGAACAGTGTACCCTTTTTTCCCAGTCTCATTATCTGCAATAATTGCCTGACTTGCACATTTCAGTGTTACTCCGTCATATGCCCCATCCAAGACCTGAAGGAAGGTAATTACATTGAATTAGAGCTGGTAATAAGAAAAAGAACTAGTGAAGTAAAATCTAATGAACTTTATAAAGAGAATTTATGTGCATACCCCCACCCCACCCACACACTGTTTGTTTACTCGTCATTTTGGATATTGATACAGCCTTGTGTCACCAAGAGCATCCAATCAAGCTTGTGGACTTATTGTTAGTTATAAGCATTTGCTGTTAAAAGTTACTGAAAAGATCTTCATTTGAAGGTATGTATGACAAATCTTCTATTATCATTTTTGGTGGCATTACCTAGTACTTTTGTGTTTTGATTGTCAAAAATTTGCAATTTTTTGTTCCAGAAAGGAAGAAGCATAAAAGTTTACAATTTATGAATTCCCCCATAACAACCTTAAGGAAATAATGATATTGGTTCAGAGTTAAGCAGCCTTACCAATTTTGCAAAGTTTCCAGTAGTCAGTGGGGCAGAGAAGCCATCAATGACGACCTACATTAGCACACAATCAGTACCTGACATAATTCTCTAGATGACATTACAAAGGCTAGTATGGCAGAAATGGCTCTTATCATCAACTACCATAGTAAAAGAAGAAGGCGACGTTTATGAACAGCTACTAGTAGAGATACTAAAACACTTACAAATTATAAGAGATTCTTCTCAGAACAGACGGTGTGGAAGGAAAAAAAACATGATAGAAGAGTCTTAAGTTTAAATGTTGATTTACATTAAGTTTTCCAAGGACTATAAGTATACATCGCTCTGTTATCTACCTGAATTGTAGCAACACTTTTTGGTTCACCACCGCCAGTTGGAAAGAATGTTGAACCGTCACCTTTTTCAACTGTGAATTCAACTACTCCTCTTCCTGTTAGCCTATTAATAGCAAGCTGTTTAAACTAAATTTCATAAAAAATATTTTGTCAGAGAATGGAGGACTGCATGCTCAATTATGTAAATGTCCCTAGAGACTGACCAGTCATATTGTCATTACATCATGAATCTATTCTTTTCTTATACTAATTAAAGTTAATGGTGATTAGAAATTATGCTCGTAAGAAGTACAAAAAGAATTATATTGCTGCCCTTATTACGAACTACGTTGTGGCGCTTATTATGTTACTCCGTACTATATACATCACACAACACTATATGATGGCAAGGAAACGTCTAGCAATTTGGAAAGGAAGAAAACAAGACAGAAGGGGCAGACACATTATAGAATTAAATGAGGTTTCACAAGTCACACAAAGATTTCAAATATTCCTACTAAGGGCAGCCCTGAATCATTGATTACTACATCAAGAAGCTAAGGAAGTTGGTATTTCTCATTCTCCACTGAAAATAACTAATAAATCATGCATGATGAAATTCCATACTACATTCAGCTAAGTTATTTATCATCTAGACTGGGCTGGTTGAGACAAGAAAAACAATTATGAAAAAATAAAAGCAATCGCAGAGATAGAATTTTGAGCTTAAGAGAAAAATCAAGAAAGTGTCACCTTGGATATTCTAAATACTGTTGGGGCAGGAGAAAGGACAAACCAGGAGCCTGTTGAAAGGAGAGAGAAAATGACATTTCAAGTAATACTGATGGTCTAAGGAATCCTTAGAATTGTCTAAACTCTATTCAACAGTTTATGGGTTCATTGAGGTACCTGCAGCAGTTCCAATTCAGCAATAGTATCAAGTGACGAAGCAAGTGCTATTGAAAGCTTGTCAGGGTTGTTCTCCTTAATATATTTCAAGAGAGTCTGCAAGCCACCCTGAGGTGATGCTAAAATATCTCAGTTATCATGTAACAGGAATAACGAATAAAGGTTCGTGTCTAAGTACAGGTTGAGAAGTGGGTTCATGTTTGGTCTGCGAACTACATTCTCCTAACACAGCATGCTTACCTTCTCTTCGAGCAGAGAAGTATATAGCTTGGCGCCCTCCTCCTTGTTCTCTGCAGGTATGCTTCCCAGGATTGCCTCCTTGTTGTCCATTGCAATCTGCACCAAGAGCATGTAAATCTATATGTACCAAGTGCAATGCTATCAAGTGGGAAGTGCAATGTGAAGGCCATAGTGCCCACTGCCCAGATCAAGCATGAGCCGTCTGTCTAAATTGCTCCAGAGACTAGTTATTCTGAACTCTGAAAAGCAGCTAGGAAAAGGAAAAGACATGCCATGGAAACTATTTACTTTCATGGCTTTCTTCACATCACCCTCCATGGAACCGTACGGCTTCCTCTGCGGTATCCTCAGCAAATACGAGATGTCCTCCAGCGATTCCTGCCAAATGCAGCATTGCAGCACTATAAGGGAATGCCCAGACCGAAGAATTGAATAAGCGAACCTCAATGACAATTCAGAATTGCATAGGATCAGGTAAACGTAAACCTGTATGATCTTCATGTTTGGGTTCGCGGGGATGGCCCTCCTCAGAGCCAGCTCCCCGGTCCTAGGGATCTTCGTGTCCGGCGAGTAGAGAACCGCGTTCGCCGGCAGCGACACGGAAATTTGGGCGGCGATGGCCAGCGCCGCTGCCGCGCTCCTCAACCACTGCATAACCCCCTCCTACACCCATTACGCCAAAACCAGGAGGACAAATAAGTTGCTGCAACCTTGAATAAGTCCAGCGCCAGCGAGCCCACCTCAGCAGAGCAGGAGGTTTCCTCTTACTACTAGCCCATTCGGTCGACAGTAAAAAAACTAAAAAAAATAGCACATCGTTTTCTTTCGAAAAAATGAATGCATCCCTTCTCGGCTAAAACTAGGGGTGGAATTGAGCCGAGTGGCTCGGCTCGGCTTGTGAAAGCTTGGTACGAGGGTGGCTCGGCTTGGTTAAACAAACGAGCTAATCTTTAGGCTCGGCTCGGCTCGTAAACGAGCTCGAGCTAGCTCGAGCCAGCCTGTGAGCTTGTCAGCAAAATAAATTGTTGGGTGCGTTGTTTCTGAAGAACTAGAAGGAACAAGACAATCATCACTAATACATCATTTAGCAATGAATTTAACTATTGAAATGTGAATTTAAAACACAAAAGACATGTTTGAGTAACATGTCCAACCCATATTATGGTCTTTAAATAATAAAATCTCAAGGCCTTATATTAATAAGGTCTCATAATATAGTCAAACATCTAAATATTTATTTTACAAAATAATAATAAGATAATATATGAGTGGGCTTTTTTTTAAGAGAAGAAAACAACATCTCCAACTGGCTCATTAAGCTCGTGAGTTGCTCGCGAGCCGGCTCGACTCGGCTCAATTCGCTAACGAGCTAAAATATTGCCTCAGGCTCGGCTCATTTAGAATTCGAGCCGAGCCGAGCTAGGCGAACTCGAGCCGAGACCGAGCCGAACTCACGAGCCCGAGCTTTTTGTCCACCCTTATATAGAGCTTCCGTTCTGGCTTAGGGCCCGTTGAAGCCCATCAAGTAGCGTGGGAGGACAAACGTGTGAGCGGCCCAAGCAACAGACACACGCGGGATTTTTTCCGTTACCACCATGCGTAGCCTCGTTTTAACTTTTTTAAACGGACTTTTCCTCGTGCTTTGACTTTTTTTAACGTGCTCAATTATCACTACTAAGTATGTAGTTACTTATAGAAGGTACGATATTGCAGTCGACATTCCAAAAAAACAGTTCAGCATTCCGATTATACCATTTCAACATTTTCCACATAAAAGCTAAACTAACATGCTCAAAGTGTTAAACAAATATAGTCAACATTTTCATATACTAGGTTCAACATTTGTCTCAAATTTAATTCAACAATTCGTATAAACTAGATCAGCATTTTATAATGTTGAAGCAGTACGTCTAATAGTTATTCGAAATGTTGAAATAACATATTGAAAGTGTTGATTTTAAAAGATACACGTATAAAATAAAAATATACTCATACTGGATCTTATTCTGTCGCATTAATTGTAAGTAACATGGTAGTTCAAATGGATTCGAAAAATGATAAACGTTTAGAAGAAAATCATATTTAAAGGTTGAAATTCAAATAAGTTCCCGTCTCAAGATGGCAATGGGTACCCGAAACCCGCGTACCCGATGGGTTTTACCCGATAAGAAGACGGGTATGAAAAGATATCTTCACCCGCGGGTGTGGTAATGGGCATAAATCTCTACCCATCGGGTAAGCGGGTGCGGGTGTGGGTGCAAACTACCCATACCCTCCTACCCGTGGGTAAAATATACCCGCCTGTAATATGTAATTAGATCATAAACTTGTACTTTGATAGCAAGTGATGACTTGATACTAATAATAAACTCGTAATCTATTAATTTATTATACTACTAATTAGTGAATGTTTGTCACTTGTACTACTTATTTACTCATATTTGTTCATATGCGCTTTCTATCATGATTATATTTATAATTACTATACTTTTTAGTGGGTGTATAATTGGGTACGGGTTACCCGATGGGTAGAAAAAACCCGCGCGGGTACAGGTATGGGTAAGTTGTTGTACCCGCATACGGGTGTGGGTACTTAAACGGGTAAACTTCTATTTGACGGGTACGGGTATGGATTGGCAGTACCCAGCGGGTACGTACCCGTTGCCATCTTGATTCCCGTCCGTACGTGGCTGACGTCCGCCGCCAACTCGTCTCGGGTCCGAATAGGATCCACACTGTTGCACGGATCTCAAACACTAGAAGCCAACTAGCTAAAAAAACTTGCGGAAGCTATATAGGTTTCCCGCTACGCCCCGTCGAAACTGGGCACCTATACAGCTTTCGTTCACTTTCTAAGCTAGCTGGCTTAGAAGCCCATTAAAGCCCACCAACCACGCGCAAGAGAAACAGACACGCGGAGGGTCTAAAAAAGGAAGCGTGCGGGAAAAACGGATTTTTGTTTACCACGTCGTCAAACCAGATGCATGCTGGAGAAATATCCTCACGTCATAAATATTTTTATATAAAAATTAAATTAACATATTCAAAGTGTTGAAATAATGCAGGATAAACTAGATCAATATTTTTAAATACTAGGTTCAATATTTTTTTAAACTTAATTCAACAATTCAGATAAACTAGATCAATATTTGTGTGGAAATGTTGAAGCACTACTTTTAAGATGTTGAGATAGTTATTCAAAATGTTGAAATAGCATATTAGAAATATTGATTAAAAAATATACATATATAAAATAAAAATATACTTATATTGGATCTTATTTTGTTGCATTAATTCCAAATAACATGATGGTTCAAATGGATTTGAAAAATGATTAATGGTTTAGGAGAAAATCGCATTTAAAGGTTGGAACTCAAATTAGATTCCATTTCGTCGCTGACGTCAGACGCTCACCCGCCCACCAGAAACCTGCTTTCTATCCGAAGAAACGTGCAATCCTAGTCGTTGCACGGATCTCAAACATTGAAAGCCATACAGCTAAAAAAGACTTTCAGAAACCATATAGAATTCCCGGTCAGAACTTCGCCATTAGGCCCACGTTTTTGAACGCTTTGTGAAGCCCATCTTTTTTCACATCATCACCGTCTGTCGCTAACTCGGCCCAGGTAGCCTGCCTCCCCCTCCCCGGGGCCCGGAGGGGTCCGGTGGCCGACCGGTGGGGACGCCGCAGGGGGGCGGCGCCAAAGCCAGACTGCCAAGGCCTCCGCTGCCCATGAAACCACCGGCACGGCGTCTGGCCCGACACCCCCACTCGGAGCGGCGGGTGGCCGCCTGCCGCCATGCCGCGGCACCCCGCCTGCCCCCTGGTTCCCCGATCGGCCACGCCGCCTCCACCTGTCACCGGCAGCGGCAGGAGGCGCAGGGGCTCGCGCATCGCCATCAGTCTCACTCTCACACGAGCGCTAGTCCACCACTCCACCCTCATCAAGCCATCAGCTCAACGACCTGTCAGCTAATCCCATGTCCAATCACCAATCAGTATGCTGGAGTTGATTAAGCGGTGATTCCGGCTGACACGTCGCGCACTCATGCAGTCATGCTTGCAAACGTTTTGTGATTAAGCTCGTTTTCCCAAAGCATGACGATTAGTTGCATGGTCGTGTACCTCGTGTAACCATGATAATTGGGGCCTTGAGGCAGTACTCCAGCACAGTACAGGGCGTGATGTCTTTCTTTCTGCAATGGATATCTACTACAATTAGGCAAGTATCTAGCTGTGCTCGCGCTATTCGGCCACATCTGAGTCAGCGCCAGTTGGGGATGCGTGTACCACTGTACCGGGCTCGCGGGATTTATGGAGCCGCCGCTGATGGGCACGAGGGATGCTCCCCGTTCTACGTACCGCCGCCCTTAAACTAGTGCGCGCGCGGCAAGAACATTTTCCAATTTCCATCGGATCGGAGGAATGGAGGATCGAGGATGGCAGAAGACTGAAGGCTTCCTTTCTTGTTCTTGTGGATCAGTCTCTACTTCTGGTTAAAGAAAAATTCCAGTTCGCGCAGCGTCTGATATGCTCGTGCGGATTCGAGTCCGATGAACCGAGACAACGGTGCCGGCTTGTTGGTGGGGTCGAAGGTTGCTGGTGCTTGTTGGGGGCGTCGTGGTGATGCCTCGGACTGTACCAGGGCTTCTTCCGGTGGAGGCGATGCGGAGGCGTGGAGGAGCGGGCTACTTGCCTTGCCAAGAACGTGCGGTAGACATGGTGTCGAGTCAGGCGAAAGCCTTCACTGATGTTTCTATCAGTGGCGATGGCGGTGGCGCCCTTGTGGCGTCCCTCTCTCTGTTGGGGCACCATTGTGAGGCACCATATCCTCTGCTTCACGGGGCTCTCAAGGGTGAGAACCCTGTCCATCTGGACGTGCGACGGCGACGCCATTGGCGCCGTGCCCTTCTTGCAGGCGCCGCATTTGAGACCCATCTTGGTTAGGCGGTGGTGGTGGTCAGAGGGTGGAGTTGCCCGCGCGGTGTGACAGAGGAGGTGCGCTTGGACCTTGTCGGCAGGATGGTGCAGAGGATCCATGGGCGCTGGAGGTCTGAGGACTCAAGATGGCAACGGGTACGTACCCGTCGGGTAGTGCTATTTTTACCCGCGGGTACGCGGGTATGGGTAGTATGTACCCGCACCCGCTTACCCGATGGGTAGAAGATGTTGCCCATTAATATACCCGCGGGTAGAGATATGTTTCCATACCCGCGCTCTAGTCGGGTAAAACCCATCGGGTACGCGGGTTTCGGGTACCCATTGCCATCTTGACTGAGGACTCGCTCGATGCTGTAGTGATTCCGGTGACGGCTGGGCGAAAATGTCGCTCTCATAGCGGTACAGATACCTGCGTCCTTGACAGAGGAGTGAGGCGGTGGAAGTGGCGAGGCCCCCACGCAGAGTGGTCAGGACCAGTGATTTTCATTGGCGTCGCGATGAGAGTGTTCTGTTGATGCTCTACTGGGACTTGGAGATCGACGGTTCTGCGTGTGGCCTGAGGGTGACACTCCCATGGTGGAGGAGCTCGAGGTGCCGCTGAGCTTGCAGCGGGCCACGACGAGTGGCACAGCGTTGGCAACGACGGCGCAGCGCGTGGTCCCTCTCTTGGCTTCTCTCCCAGTTTGTGGTGGTGTAGTGTATTGTTGGGTGCGTTGTTTGCATATGTTGTTCGTGTGGTGGGGTGTTCGCTTCCGCGCGTTATATATGATTGCTCTTCTTCTTATATGATATGGTAGTGCTCCTACCTTTATTTTCAAAAAGAAAAATGAACCGAGACAAGGCACGCACATCGGCACATGTCCTCGACGGCGGACAGTGGCTCAGTGTACCAAGAGCATGGCTAATACTCCCTCCGTTCCATTATATAACAACCAAAATATAAGGTTCTGAAGGAATAAGACAAAACTAAACATGGTTGGTGAGTAGGTGGAGAGTTGATGGGTAGTGTAAAATGAGAGGTATAGATGTTATTTCTCTTGTATGTTATTTTTTAAGTTTGAATCCTTCAGGACTTTATATTTTACGACGGAGGGAGTAGATTTGGCCCACAGCCGGCTGCAACAAACGCCACGTCACCGTACAGCATCGATCCTCTTCCCCTCCCTCGGTTTGCGGGGCCTTTCTCATCGTCACGGCTCCCAGTCTCACAAAGCTTCCAATTTTTTTTTTGTCTCACTCGTTGACGTAGCTGACCTGAGGGGAAACGAGCCTCTTTTACGCCATGCATCGAGGCATCGAGCCATGCAGCTGCAGTGAAGTGCGTGACGGCTGAGCTGAGGCCGCATGGTCGTGAAAAGACACTTGCCTTGTGTGGGAGTGACAAGTGTACGGTAGAGGAGCTTGGGTGTGTTTAGTTCCAAAAAGTGTAGGCTGTGTTCAGTTTTAAAAAGAGAGTGAAAAAAGTGGTCAAAAAGTCACATCGGACGCTGTAGCACTTTTCGTTGTTTGTGGTAAAAATCGTCCTACCGTGACCCAACTAGGCTCAAAAGATTCGTCTCGTCATGTACATCAAAACTATGTAACTAGTTTTTTTATTTACCCACGTTTAGTGCTTCATGCATGAGAAGAGATATTTGATGTGATTTGATGTGACAGGTGAATAGTGAAATTTGGAGAGTGGGAACTAAACACAGCCGTAGGAGAAAGTTTGGAAAAAATGTCACATCGGACACTGTAGTGTACTGTAGCACATTTCGTTTGTTTGTGGTAAACATTGTCCTATCATGACCTAACTAGGCTCAAAAGATTCGTCTCGTCGTGTACATCAAAACCATGCAATTAGTTTTTTTATTTACCCACATTTAGTGTTTCATGCATGAGGAGAGAAATTTGATGTGATAGGTGGATAGTGATGTTTGGAGAGAGAATTTTGAGAATTTTGGTGATGCCTAAACACAGCCCTCGTCCTCAGTCCTCACTCCTCAGTTCCTTGCTCCGATCAGCGATCATGATGACCGCGCTGCATGGGCCATATAGGGTGTGCGCGCGCGCTTCGTGCGTTCTTCGCCTGCTAGGTGACAACTGACAAGTGACACAGAACTTTCTTTACCCCTTGTTTAGATGTTAGAATTGGGAGGGTGAATTTGGGAGTATGATCTCACTTCGTAATCATTGCACCACTGTAGCATTTCGTTTGTATTTGTCAAAAATTGTCCAAAAATTGCTTAATTAGGCCCAAAATGTTCGCCTCGCAGAGTACAACAAAACTGTGTAATTAATTTTTGATTTCATCTATATTTAGTACTTCATACATGTTATGACATTTTGATGTGATTGGGAATCTTCTTTTTATATAGTAAATTTGGGAGTGAAATTTGGGATCTAAACAATGGCCAGGATAAGGTTCCTCATCGGATCACTTGTTTAATGGTAAGCGTCTAATCGAAGGGCGCTATCTGCCAAGTGCGCAGCGGACCTGCAGATCCGAGCTCTTGCAATGCGCGCTTAACTAGCTTGTTGACTGTCTAAGAGCTTCCAGCGGTCATGCTATATGGTGTTTAACATTGTCATTGACAACAAAAGTTTGTAATGGTTCTCTCAATTAGAAAAACGTACGTGCGGCACGCACGTTTATGACATATAGGTACTAAAACAATATCACTTCATTTTAGTACAAAGTGCTTTTAAAAATATTTTATATTCGCTCTTTCATATATGGATAGCTTTAGGTATTCTCAAAGCTCATGATAGTTGGCATTTATTTATATGGAGAAAACTCTCTAATTTATTGTCTTTTAGTAATACGGGATAATTGTGTATAGACGTGGGTACAAATGTGGGTATATTTAGGTGGGCCCTTTTTTGGTAAAAAAGGTTTTGGGTTTAGAAGAGGAAATCAACATAGGAATGTCCCTTTCCCCCTCTTTTTTGACCATTCATTAACCAGTTTTCCCGACAGGTGGGTCCTATGTGAGGTGGGTGTGGGTTTTTTGTTGGTGAGAAGTGTTTTCAAATCTAATTCTTTTTATAGTATATAGATAGATATTAGAGGTCGCTTTGTGCTGCTAATTAAGGGCTAAGTTGATCTGGCTTAGCCTGACAAAGAATTTAACATTGTCTATGGTAACAAAAAAAAATCATAGTGGTCATATCATAATCGGATAAAATCCAAATTATTCTCTTTTAAGTCTAGATGAAGTCCAAATAATCTATTAAAGTATATTTTGGTTCAATTACTTCTATAGCTATGTAAATTGGTCCAACCTACCTTTTATGAAACTTGTCCTTTTTTTTCTTTTCTCATGCACAATTGGAGTTTTAAGTTCAAAATTTGTGAGGCGATAGTGAACATGATAAAATATTTTAAAAATATACATTACAATTTTCAACATTATTTTATATAATTTAGTATCATTATAGTTAATTTAATATTGGATTTGATAGCCTATGTCAAATCAATGATTAGGAAATTATAATAATTTTTAAAAATGGTAAACCTCCTCACACAAGGAAATCAGTGGGATGCCTCCTTGACGAACCCTAGCTCTCTCAAAGCTCTCAAGTGCTCTCCCAACACTCCTTGCTTCGATCTCCTAGCTTGTGGTGGTGTGTTGGTTGAGAGATTTGAGCTAAGTGATTCAAGCTTCATTCTTTCTCACTCTTGAGCATCAAGTTCGTGGTTCTTGTGGTTCTTGTTTGTTACTCTTGGGGATTCATCCCCTAGACGGTTAGGCGTCACCAAGAGCATCCAATCAAGCTTGTGGACTCGCCTTGGAAGTTTGTATCACCCCATCCTTCGTGGATTTGCAAGTAAGTGAGCTTAGCACCTTTGTGGTGACTAAGTAGAGGAAAGTGGCTTGAGGTTGATAAGCCCTCCTTTCGTAGGCCCTCAACGGAGACGTAGCTCCTTCTTTATTAATCATATTCAGTTTAGACTCATTGGGTTGACGTGGACCGTTAGATCTACATAAAATCTGTCGGCATATATTTTTCTCTTTTCTATCAATGGAATAATGTGAACTATTAGAGCTTCATAAAATCCGATGGCCAAAAAAACCGAACGCAGTAGCCCGGCATGATCTTGTGCCGGGCAAGGGAGCCGGTCTCATGATCGCGACGTGTCGGTATAACTGTCAGCGCCTCCTTTTCTCCCCCTTTTCTATTTTGACTGCACCGGTACCTTTCTGTTCTCCCGGGGCAAATATAGTGTTTAGATCCGTAAAGAGGGGGTGAAAAGTGTCGCATCGGATACTGTAGGGTTTATTGGTTTATTTGTGATAATTATTGTTCTATCATAACCTAAGTAGGTTTAAAAAATTCGTCTTATCGTATACATCAAAACTATGTAATTAATTTTTTTATCTCATACACATATTATTTACTATATTTAATGTTTCGTGAGGTTAATGTGAAAGATTTGACGAAACTGCTGCCAGCCGGTCAGCCTGCCGTCAACCTGCCGCCAGTGGGGGCCGGTGCTGACGTGCGTTGATCTTGCGGCTGGGCCGAACAACGACAGCTACAGTTTTCTAGCGGGTAAACTCTACACAATCACTGTGCGTGAACAGTGACTCCTGATGGATGGAAGGCAGTACTAGCATGATTGATTGCGGTACTTAGAGATACACTGACTTGCCGTCAGTTTGGCAGTTGAGATTGTCAGCTCTTGCTGCAGATAGCAATAATAATCCTGTGTCGTATTTCACAAGATAGTGCCCGTCATTTCTCATTTGGCCTTCTCATTTGATGGAACTTTGCTCTGCTTGTTGTAATGATGTTTGCTCTCTAGCTACTGTCTCTCTTTTTTCCTTCTGAAAACCTGTCTATCTGCTAGTATTTTTATATACTACTGCTTAATGGTCTAATTCTCGTTTAATTTATAGTTGGCAGCAATGGCTGAAGGATATTGTCTCGTTCATCAATTGAGCTCAATCTTCGTTTTAATATGTGTAAATGCAGAAGATTGAAATGCACAGAACAGGCCACGTTGTGTGTTATCCAGATGACACATGTAACTTTGTTTTCAGTTTTGGATCTCTATTTTG
>OAMR01000075.1:1358248-1381702 GCA_900205405.1 Echinochloa crus-galli
TTTTTGCTGGGCATCATCGGAAATCTCCGGTGAATGGCGGAAATTTCCGGCAAATGCGACGGAAATTTCCGGTATTCAGCGGAAATTTACGACTGACTGTGCTGTGCTTTCAGCACCGTCGGAAATCTCCGGTGAACGGCGGAAATTTCCGGCAAATGCGACGGAAATTTCCGGTATTCAGCGGAAATTTACGGCTGATTGTGCTGTGCTTTCAGCACCGTCGGAAATCTCCGGTGAACGGCGGAAATTTCCGGCAAATGCGACGGAAATTTCCGGTATTCAGCGGAAATTTACGGCTGATTGTGCTGTGCTTTCAGCACCGTCGGAAATCTCCGGTGAACGGCGGAAATTTCCGGCAAATGCGACGGAAATTTCCGGTATTCAGCGGAAATTTACGACGGACCATGCTGTGCTTTCAGCATCGTCGGAAATCTCCGGTGAACGGCGGAAATTTCCGGCAAATGCGACGGAAATTTCCAGTGTTCAGCGGATATTTCCGGTTCCCGCAGAACGTTAACCCCCTCGTGGAGTGAACTTCGGTTAAATCTTGTGTCTCTAGTTGTTGTTCTCATTATTGCCTCTAATTCCTCTATAGTCATATTGTTCAAAGCTAGTTCATATCCTTTATTGTTCGATCTATCATTCTGTGTAGTTGCTGTGTATATCTTCTACTTCAGGGCACCTACAACTTACAATTGAACACTTTGATTCATACACTTTGTTGTCTTTACTCCGAAATTTGCATTATTGTCATTTGGTCGCCTGTCACCGGAAATCTCCGGTAGTGACAGGAAATTTCCGTCATTCTAGCGGAAATTTCCGGTAGCTACCGGAAATTCCGGCAGAATTAATTTGTTGTGGAGTTGTTTGTGATATTTTTCAGGAACGCCTTTTCCCCCCCCCCCCCCTCTAGGCCTAGTGTTGATCCTTTCACTTTCTAGTGGAGGGACATTATGAATCTGGCTGAGCAATTTATGATGATAGCCACTTGTTCTATTCAGAGAGGAGATTCTGTTGCTTTTTGGAGTGATCTTTGGAATATGGGAGTTCTGAAATGGAAATATCCACAGCTACACAATTTTGCAAAGAATAAAAACATTTCAGCATTCAAATTCTTAAGCAGACCGTCAGCAGACAACTTCCACATGCCCTTATCAGCTCAAGCTGCTGATCAGCTCCTGGTTCTTGGTGATTGTCTACAGCTTCTAAATAGACAAACAGCAGAGCATGATTGATGGCACTATATTTGGGGAACACAGGAGTTCACTTGTAAGTAGGCTTATGATCAACTGTCAGGTTCAATGCCGGCCTCACCACTTTTCAAATGGACATGGAAATCTAATGTGTTACCCAAACATAAATTCTTCTTCTAACTGCTGCTATGGGATCGTCTGAATACTAGGAATCTGTTGAGGCAAAAGCATAAGCACTTGGAAAGCTATGCCTGTGTCCAGTATGTGGAGAATTCAGAGGAGTTCCTTCTTCATCTATTCTTTGAATGTCCCTTCAGCCAAGCATGTTGGATCTTTTTGGGTATTCAGTGGAATACGGCTTTGCCAATACTGGATATGATAATCCAATCCAGAGAGGCATTTAATTCGTGTATTTTCAGAGAGATAATAGTTGTTGCATGCTGGTCCCTATGGGTGCATAGGAATAGCATTATTTTTGATAGAGGTTCCACTTCTTTTGCTAGTTAGAGAGCAGTTTTTCCCCGGAGCAGATGCGGTTGGTCACTCTTCGAGCAAGGCCAAGGTTACGGGAGAAACTAAATATTTGGCTGAGTAGTACTTTGTAACTCTTTCTCTTTTTTCTTCTGGCCTGAGGTCAAAACTCTGTAAATATTTTTGTCTATAGTTATAAAAAAAAAGAGGTAGGGGCCTTCCCTACCGTTCCCGTCAAAAAAAATATTTTTTTAAAAACTATTACACGTTACCACCTACTATATTTCAATTTAAAACTCCATTTGAATAAAAATAAACAAAAATATAAATCCAATTAATTGTAGATTGGACAAATCAAATGGTTAGGGGAATAATTTGAACCAAAAAGTAGTTTAGAAGGTTACCCAAACTTTGGTATTATTTGGGAGGAGTAATTTAAACTTTTTTTGTTATCATCAAATAAGTTATTCATTTCAGCTTACAGAGGGTATTGTACTGGATAAAGAACTCATAGGTTGTAACCCCTGAATAAAATGGGTGGAAGAACAAAGAACCGACTACTAGCACACCTAGTTACATACTCCGTACATCATACAAGTCGCTATGGTAAAATGCCGAGTGTCAGTAGGGATTGAAAGCAACAGTTGCTGGTACTCCCATCAGTCCATCACGCATTAATAGTTTCGACGAAGAAATTTTTTTTGGAAAGTTTGTATTTTTTAAAAGGAAATAGAATTTTATAATGCTATTGCCATCCTTTTATCAAGGGCCCGCAATTAGGTCTAGCAAGAAGAAGAGGCAGTCTTTGCCAACGCTTTAGGTTGAGACCTGAGAGTGGTTTACTTCAACACCGTTTGGCTGTAGTATAGCTCTACGTCCTCGAAAAACACAGTTACTACTTGGTAGCTCGAACCCGAGACGAGTTAGGGGCAATTCTGGTACCCAAGCCAATAAAAACTTGGATGATGAAACGCCGTCCCATTGCGATGAAACGGGACGATGCACCTCGTTCGTTTGGATTATCAGTCATCAGTCAGCAGCGTTTTTCTCTCAGAGCAAGATTAATAATACAGCCAGCAAATGGACTGTATGTTGTTGCCACATCACTCATAGCCAACTAAAAGCCCACTCATATAATAGGTTGGTTAAGAAACATACTACTTGGCCCACCATTCACTCTCACAAAATTTCTAAGAACCTGTGCCTCAGCTGGCTGTAAGTTTACAGTTCACTTTCTTCTCTCTCTTCTCTTCTCTCCTCCACGAAATGCCCGTCCTGCCCCTTACCACGCCTCGTACTTATCCGCGAAAAGGGCCTCTAGCCTTGCCTCAGCTGGCTGTAAGTTTACAGTTCACTTTCTTCTCTCTCTTCTCTTCTCTCCTCCACGAAATGCCCGTCCTGCCCCTTACCACGCCTCGTACTTCTCCGCGAAAAGGGCCTCTAGCCTTGCTGCGCAGCGAAAAAGGATCGCGTCGCGTAGACCGTGCCCGACCCCTCCTCAGTCCTCTCCTCAGGTCTGTCCCCTCCTCTCCCTCTGAACTCAACTCACGGGTCGACAACTAGCCAAGCCACACCCACTCTCGCGGGGCAAAGCAAGGAGCCGGCCGGCAATGGCGCCGAGCGTGCCGTGAGTCCGTGACCGGAGGCGGAGCGGCTGTGTGGAGACGGCTAGTGTTCCAGTGGTGGGAAAGAACTAATATTAAACTAATATTCTCGGCGAGGAAGCTCCAAGGCCACGCGCCACTCGAGGTACGCTACGCGCGCCACACTGTTCCCGCACGCCTCGCCCCCTCCTCGCGCCCGTCCATGGCGCGACGCTTTAATCATTTCGTCGCCTCGCCTTTTCCTCAGCTTTCCCTTGTCGCGTGGCTTCGCTTTTCGCTACTGCGTGCCTCCGCATCAGATGGACCTGATTGCGAATCTTGTCGGACCCCCGTTCTTGTCATCCTCTAGTCTTCTGCTCTACTCGAACATAATGCAGCGGTGGCACGATTGCATCTGCCGAGGAAGGTGCAAATGCAAATGATTTCTTACCTATAACTTTCGATTGACTGTTAAAGAGCTCATGCAACTGCAATCCTTAGGTTTAGAAATTTGGACACCCTCTGTAATGATTCGATGCATAGTAGGTATCTGATTGTGCAGGGAAAAATCATGCATTGCATTTAAAAAAAGCGAAGGAGGATATTTTGATCTTAATTAGGGCTGGTAACGGATCATGGCCCGTTTGTTCCTTCACAATCTAACTTGGCCTTAACAAAATTTAGCTCAAAAACTAGTATTATTTTAGCCCGGCCCTAACCCGGCCCATCCTTGAAATATCTAGTCACTTCAAAAGTGAGGGCCCTTTACCACCCCTAATCTTAATAAATGTCAAGTTCTTGCAGATGTCTAGTGTAGTCAAATCATAGAAGCTGTTATTCCTTTATGCACATGAGTTCCACTTCCACTAGGGCTTGTCTAATCCCAAGACGGACAATTTACTAATTAGTTTGATGGGCACTCGATTATTCCAACTTCATGTATGCACACGGGCTCTACTGGTTCAGCTCCACAAGTATCTACTGCTAACTGAGATACCCATATCCAGATGTCCAATTAGATAAGCCATATACTCACTGTTGCTGCCTCGTTTGTGCATATCCTGCTTTTGGCCCAATGCTTGTTTAAATTTTGTCAGGGCCTTGATCGATCTGAAAGGATAAGCGGGAAATTTGAGGGAGAAAATGGGAGATTAGGAGGAGGAAAGCTACAGCTAGGATTATAGTCATAGGAAAAATAAGAACAGATAGTAAAACGATAGTGTTTGCATTTGATAGCTTGCTAGACGGAGAGTACAACCTGGGCATATATAGCCTTGAGGTCACAATGATAAAAGGTAAACGAACCTACAGTAATTCGGTAATAAAGATGACTCCTCTTGAATGTTTCTCATCAGTTGGATCAGGTGAATATATCTTGATGTATTTGAACCACTGGATCTTCATCTTCATCCTCATATACTGTCTCTAGTAGTCCTGACACACTGCCATTTATACTGTTTTCTGGAAAGTGGGGGATAAGTAGTGCTTGTTGAGTGCCAAGAGAGGCTAGTGTAGATAAGGGCACCGAGAATGTAGGTATAAGTATCGGTCCTCGAATGCCATTCCATCTATCACTCTATCTCCCCAAATTGCATATTTTGGCTAAGTTCAGGTAACAGTGTAACACGTTCGTATAACTTGTCACAAGAGTCCTGTACATATTGTCTGAAGGAATATATATAGCAAAGGAGCCATAAAAGATTGGGCCTATATTCTTTCAGAAAAGGAGAGCATGAGTTATGGAATTGAGAGGGGAATTTGGCTGACAGCAGCAAACAGACAAGGGCCCATCATTGTCTGCAGTCACACCAAAGTCTGGACCTGGTGTAGTTTACAAATTGCAATCTTGGTTGTCCACAGGACCACAACTAGGTACAGGTCCTAGATGTTGTCATCATTTTTGCTGCTTAATAATTGTTAGTGATGTTGTCTTATGGAGCATCTTGTTATTAAGATGGATCAGCAGACAGCGGTCGAACATAGTTACTGTTCGAGCAGTGGATCAGACCATGAAGATCAAACATTTACTCTCATGTGAGAGGTGTTTCCAAACTTAAAATATAAATTCCATTCTTCTCTAACAGTTTGAAAGTTAGAACATTTTTTCAGTTGAACTACTGGTACATCGATTTAAATTTATGGTGAGAAACTGTCTACCGATAGATCATATATAGCCTTAGTTTCAAGTTTATTGCTTTACTTTACAGAGTTCAGGCCCAGTGTAATGTTTACAAGTACGCACTATGCAGTGCAGTACGCTTGAGAACTCACGAAAATTTTAAGATGATTGGCTAACTGCTTGCCACCATCTGGTGTGTTCTAGTGTTCCAGTGGTGGGAAAGAACTAATATTAAACTAATATTATGAGCAAACTAGTACACTCAAAGTTGAAACCCTGCCCCCAACAGCGGATCAACAACTATCTCCTGTATTCAACTCATTTTCAGCATTAGTTCCTGCTTACTAGTGCACAGGATGCAACTTTTATGATTACTAGGGGAGGTGCGGAAAAACTAAATGCTGAACTATTGTAACTATTGTAGGGGACTGTAGAGGATCTGGCCTTAATCATTGAGCATGCATTGGAAAAGAACAGTACCATCTTTTTATGACCTGCAAGCCAAAGATTGTTGTTGTGCCCACTATAGTTGGGGAAATTTTGTATCACTACAATTCATTTTAACTAACTGTTAGTAGAAAGCCACCACATACACATGGTTTCAAGCAAACCTGCATTCTTTCCTTTTTTGTTCTTTTGGTCCATTTGACAATCTAGGTTGTGTTGCAGCCCCACTGGAAAGTTCCTTGGATGGTGGGTTTGAACTTTGATAATTCATTTGTAAGAACAACATGGTTATTCACTTGCTAGATTTCTTTATTAACTTTTGTTATTCTGCATGAAAGTTCGTTGTCCAGTATACCTAATTTTTCACTTCCAATTCCAACCTCCGCTGACATTTTTATTCTGTGATCAGTTTTGCATAGTAGGTCTGAATTTCATCATAACTGTTGACACCAAATGGTTCTGGATTGCTTGTGTGTGCCGGGATATGATCTAGGCAGAATGAAAAGTGACTACATGTAGTTTTTAGAAGCCCCCTTCTAGACCTGGTTTTCTCTGGACATTGTGAAATTACAACCTGCTGAAAACCCATTTGTTAGTTGACACGATAACGTCTTTTGCTCTTCTTGTGAAAATGGAAATATTTCTGCTCACATTATCATGAAGTATGAAAATTTGTTCTTGTTTGAAAATATCATTAATCTCGCATTCCAGTTCATCAAAATATCATGCATGCTTGTTTCTACTGCAATGTAGATAGATGTAGCATGAAGTCATGACGTCATCATTTGGACTTGCATCAAAACATTTAACATTTCTGTTTTCACATTGGCCACAGGGAGTTCACTTGATGAATTTTTGCTGACCACCTTGTTCATGTCCCTTGCAGATACCTGTCTACCCCAAAGGTGTCTCAGTTCTGATGCCAGGGCAAGACGTGCCGACATTCATTGCGCATCCCGCCCCAGCACCCTGCCCCCCAGAGAGGATCCAATGGCCATCGCATCAGCCCCCTCCTTTCATTGCCTCCTCATCAAACCCTAGCTAGCGAGGTGGTACACACACCACATCGAGACCATGGTTTGTTGTCAGAATCACCAAGTCTGTAGAGAGGCCACCGTGTGTTCTGTGGACGTTTCGCGGACCCTTTCCTCTCTGGTGGATCAGGACTTCAGGAGCATGCATGACAGTCATGATCATGGTTTGCTCGCTGGCTCTCTCTGTATGACTTTATGTATGTATATGTACAGGTTTAGGTTTGTTCTGATTTCTGAAACAAGTTTTGCCGCTACTCTCTGCTGTCTTGTGGCAGGCGAGCGGGGGCTGGTGGATCTGTGGAGTCGTTGCTGATCCCGCTTGCTGTGTTAGTAGATGCCTGAATGCCTGATGGAGCATGTAATGTGAACTCGGTTGGCAAATATGAGCCCTCCAGGCTCCAGGTGTTTAATTTAAGGAAGTCCTTCTCGTCGTATTCTGTCTGAAGATTGGTTCTTGAATGGCTACCATGTTTGACGGATGCAAAACGAAGTATTGCACCTTTTCGAACCAGGAAATTCAAGACCCACAAGTTTAGTCTGAAATCACACTGCTTACAAGCTGGCAAGACGTAGGCACACCACCTGGAACCGGTACATACAGCTAAACGATTCAGCTAAGCTGAAAGTCTGAAACGGAGTGAACGGTGCATAATCACCCGAAGGAGGTATTGTCAATTGTCTCTAACCAACAACTGAACGGTGCATAATTGTATCATTAGGGCAGTCCCAACCCAAAATATTAGACATAATTTCCATAGCCTCCACATCACCAAGAAACTAGTAGTAGGCATTACACTCCCAATGCAAACACCACTCTTCCACCTTTCAATTTAATACTAGTTCTTTCACATCTTGTCTTGGATGGTGTGTAGACACCATGTCTCATGCAAGACCCGGTTTTGTTCTATTTCTTCATTTATTCACTTGCCAATCATCTTTCATCCTAGGTGGCAGTCTATTTAATACTATGGACACCATCTTAGTCATTGGGTTGGGACTACCCTTAGACCAGTCTCAGTAGATGTTTTATGAGAGTTTCATGAAACCCGCCGGTTTCTTTGCCGGTCAAAGATGTACTACGACGGTACAGTACTAATAGATAAAGCCCGGCGTCCCGTGGTCAGGGACCGCCCGCCTGGCTTTGTTTCCCTTTCGGTAACTGCGGTCGCTTTCGCTCGCATAATTACACCCTTTAACCGGTCAAAATCAATAAATGTGCAACAGTGCAGGTGTCTCCGACTGTGAGAAGCGGCTAGCTTTCCCGTTGTCAGGTGACAAAGCCCCCGTGCCGACGACGTCTAATCTTGGCAGCCACAGGTTCGGTGGCGACCGTCGAACCGGCACGCAGAGGGGCCAGACGATGACACGACGCCGTCGAGGTACACAGGCGATTCTACTGTACGCTCCGACTCCGACGGACGACGCTGTCGTGGTAGGTAGAATGCCTTCGTTGGCGGCCAGGGCCCAGATGCCATTCGCCCAGGCTGTCAGTCAGCGTGCACCGTGCGGGTCCACGGACTCGACGGCCGGCTCACCCCGGGTACAAATCACGCTGCAACGGCCAACGCAACGAGGCCGTAACCACCGTGGAGAGGGTCCGAGTGGTCAGCGCCGCGAGCCAGATCCACGGCGAAATTGCGGCCGCTGCTGCACGCACGGCGGAGACGACAGGCGGAATCCGGTCACTGTTCCACCAACCACCAGCCCCGCCTCGGCGCCTATTCGCTTGCGCCTCCTTGTCGCGCCGTACAAGAGGGCAACTTGGATTGTAAGGCTGTTCGCACTGCAATTCCCCTATTTCCCTCCTCTAAAAGAAATATTCTAGCCTAGTCATCAAAATTCTTTCCTCTATCTCAATTTCTTCCGCACTCGTCACTCTCCAGTACCCTTCCTCTATCCCAACTATCACATATTATATTCATAAAGAAATATTCTAGCCTAGTCATCAAAATTCCTTCCTCTATCTCAATTTCTTCCGCACTCGTCACTCTCCAATACCCTTCCTCTATCCCAACTATCACATATTATATTCATTTTTTCCATCTCCTTCCCATCCCCCGGCCGGCTCTCTCTCTCCCTCTCCCTCCCCCTCTCCTCCCCTGCTCTCTCCCCACGGTCGGCGCCTCCACTCCCTCCGGCGCGCCCGCCGCCTCCACTCCACCGGCCGCCGCCTCTCCCTCGCCATCCGCGCCGCCGCCGCCTCCTCCCCACTGTGCCACCGTCTCCTCCCCCTCCCCTCTCCACCCGCGTCGCCGATTCCAAGGTGTGGAGCTCGTGGCCGGCTGCTCGGCCGTCGACGGCACCGTCTCCGGCGTTGACCGCGAGCTCCAGGCGGCCTCCGCCGCGCGGCCCCACCTCGCGCGCCTCCTCTCCCACCTCGCCCTCGCTCTCGCCCTCGCCGAGCTTCCCCGGTGCTCTCCTCCTCTGCGTCGCCGACTCCGGCCTCCCCACTCCGACCCCACCCTCGCCGCCGAGATAGCCGCGGCCGCGGCCGCCGCCGGCTGCACACGGCCAGCGACGGCGGGCGCGGAGCTCCGGCGGCGGGAGCAGCGGCCGCCTTCGCGGGGACGACGGCGGCGGGTCTCCCTGCTGCTCCTCGTCGACGGTGGACGCAGCCGAGCGGAGCTTGAAGAGGTGCGGCACGGAGCATAGGGGCTAGAGGTGCTGGAGGTGCTCACCCACGTGCTGCAGTGCCTCCCTCGACGGTCCAGGACGACGTGAGCGGCGCCGCGGCCGGGGACGGCGTGCGCGGCGCGGTGGCCCCTGCGTCGTCGTCGTTGGCTCCGGCGGAGGATTTGGTCAAGGAGGAGAAGGGCGAGGGGCTGTCGGCGACTGACGCGGCCGTGGCCGGAGCTGCGGCGGGAGCGGCACCACCGAGCTCGCCGGCCTGCCCCTGCTCGGCGAGGACGATGGGGACGTCGCCGAGGCGTTGGCGGGGCGGACGACGGCCTTCACGGAGCGACGGCGGCGCGGCGGCTCGGAGCGACGGGCGGGCGGCGGGAGTTGGTGCGGGCCCCACCTGGCGCGGTAGGGGAGCTCCCGTACCTCCTCTGGCTTTGGGGGAGGCGCGGGGCTCCTCTGCCGTAGGGGAGGTGACAGAGGAGACCGCTGCGGGCGTTTGCTCCTCTAAAGCCTCCTACGTGGCATAGAGGAGACCTTTTCAGGAGGCCACTGCGAACAGCCTAAACCCAACTTGCTTCGCCGGGATGCGGGACGATCCGTGATTGATTACCGATTACCGATTGGGTTGGCGACGCACGTGAATAAGTACGTGAGTGCAGCCATCGCGCCTGTTGAGTGTTGACGGTGAACGGTGATTAATCCATTTTTAATAGGGGATCGTGATACTCCCTCCGTTCCACAATATAAGTATTTATTGATTTTTTCTGTTCATATTTGACCGTCCGTCTTATTCAAAAAATTTATAAAAATATTATTTATTTTATTATGACATGTTTTATAATCGTATACTCCCTCCGGTTTGGTAAAATAAGTCGTTTAGGACAGCGACACGGTCACCAAAGCACAACTTTAACTTCCCTTTTCTATAAAAATATTTATTAAAAATAATATATGTATATTTTTATGAAAGTAATTTTTAAGACTAATCTATTTATATAATTTTTACATTTTCAAACTCAATGACTTAAATATTATTCATGATTTATATTCTTAATATTTGACTCAAATATTGTCCAAAATGACTTCTTTTACAAAACTGGAGGGAGTATATTTTAAATATATTGTAATAATTTTTATAATTTTATAAATTTTTTAAATGAGACGAGCGGTTAAAAATGATGCGCAGTAATCGAAAAATGTTTATATTGCGGGACTGACTGGGAAGTAATAAAATTACCCTGATTGATTCCTATTAGGATCAGGACAAGCCGTCCTGTCGTGTCAGTGCGGCTGCCGGGCTCGACTCGAAGGCCTTGTTTAGTTCTAAAATTGGGTGTGCCAAATTTGAGATTTCGGACTCTCTTTATAATCATTGCGCCACTGTAGCATTTCGTTTTTATGTGCGAAAAATTGTTTAAAAATTGATTAATTAGGCTCAAAATGTTCGTCTCGCAGAGTACAACAAAACTGTGCAATTAGTTTTGATTTTATCTACATTTAGTACTCCATGCATGTTATGATATTTTGATGTGATGAAAAATCTTCTTTTTGTATAGTGAATTTGGAAGTTAATTTTTGATCTAAACAAGGCCAAAGCGGATCGCCGGCACTGACACGGCTACAACGGCTACTAGACCGACTGCCTACAGCACTAGCCGTAGTTTAGTACAGGCAAAGCCGTTTAGTAGCCGTTACAACGGGAAACCGACTGGTAACCACTAAGCACGACTAAATTGTGCGGATGCGATTACTCGACTGTAGGATCGGAGGAGTACTTAACTAACACGCCACTTTACGATTATAGCCAACCACACGGCACCGTGGCGTGCAGCGCACAGCGCCAAAAGGCTCGAAAAAGTCCTGTCACCTTTTTTCTCTGGCAATGGATCCAATCGACGGTCTAGCACCGCGCATCTTGCATTCTTGCTGCATGCATTGCTGGCTGGAAAATGGAATATCATGCTCCTCGCCGTCGCCGGTAGGGAATTGTATTCATCTCTGTCCTTTTCCTTCCTTTTCTTTTCTGGAAATGCTGGTAGGAATTTGTATCCTGTACAGCGGTAGTACGTACTCTCTCCGTCCCAAAATATTGGTACCTTTGGACTTTTACCAATCACATTTGACCATTCGTCTTATTCAAAAAAATTATAAAAATATAAAAATAATTATGATATATTTAAAGTATATACGATGGTAAAACATATCATAACAAAATAAATAATATTTTCATAATTTTTTCAAATAAGACGAATGGTCAAACATGAAGCATAGAAGTCAAAAGGCGCAAATATTTTGGGACGGAGGGAGTACAGAGGAAAACAAAAGGAGAGAAAAATTCCACGTGCGGTTCGTCCAATCGCGTGCTCGGAGACGGCACGGGCCGGCGCTCGTATGATCGTATCCGATGCCACCATGCCCGACGTGCAGATTCGGAGGTGATGGTACCATGTGTGACGGGGAACCGGATGGAAATGGTGCCCCGAGGAATTTTCGCTGGATTCGGCTGGAAAGACGGGACAAAAGGGCTCACGAGGTTGGAGGCAGGGTGCGATCATTGCATGACCCCATCGGTTTGTCCAGGGGCCAGCGCCAACGCCATCAGCGTTGCCAGAAAATCGAAAGGCAAACCGAAAGCATACTTCACTCGGGACCTGTCGAAATACACCCATTTTTCACACGCCTCCTTGTTTCTTCCGTGTCCCCGGGGCCCGGAGTGGTCCTCTTGGATTAAATAGTTTGTCATCGTTTTTTACTGACTAGCGAGTGAAATGATAAGAGAATTCGACTGGGACTGGGTCCATATATTTATTGAAATGTCCGCGTTCACAGTGAACTGGATTCATTTAATCTCATTGTAGACAAAAAAAAGATCCTGGTGCGCTATTCTTAGCAGTGCAAGCCAGGGATTTCTAATTTAAATACGCGTTCAGCTCAAAAAAAAGATAATTTAAATACGCGTTCACATGATCAATCGGATTTAATCGGGGTGCTTCGGTGAGTAATTGCCTAGTAGTAGTACACATGAAACATTCTCGTTTTTCTTTTTTTTTAGAAAAAACACGAGCTGTGTCCGTACCACTCCGCTGTCCCCATCACTGCTCATTCCCAGCGCTGGCTACTGGCCCTGGCAGCGGCGGCAGCGGTGAATTCAAAAGCGGCTCGCTTTGGTGGGGGCTTTGTCCTTTTCCTGCCTGCCCCAGCTGTTCCCGTCGCCTCCCCTCTCGCCGCTCGCCTCGCCTGCGCGCACTCATCAACCACAAGACGCTCCCCTCCCCACCCCTCCCCGCAGTCCCGCCGCACGACACGCCCGGTCCTCTTTCCGGCGCCCGCGACGGATTGCGACGAGCGGATAGAGATAGATCTGCGCCGTGCCCGTCGATCCCAGCTCATTTAATCCACCCCCGTCCCTGTCTCGCCGTCTCCTTTCTCCTCCCTCTTCCTCCACTCTCTCCACCCAGCGGAGCGAATCCTTAGCGGGCAAGGCTTTGCGAGCTCATCAGGGAGTGGAAGTGGAGTGGGAGTTTTAAACGCGGCCCGAGAAAAGGAGGACCGCACTCGCTGCCGCTGGTTCGCTTGCTTGCTTGCTTTCGGTGGCGAGCGTCTCGGTAAAGCGGCGTCGGCGGCTGCGGCAGAGATTGGGCTCGCTGGTTGCGCAGTGCAGTGCTGCCGTGGAGACAGGAATCTGCTTAGGTATCAGGGCTTTCTTCTCTGCCTTTCTTCTCTCTGGCTGTTCTGCTTCTTCTTCTTCCCTCAATCCCTCTTTCCCGCTTTGGTTTCCCATCTGCGATCTCTTCCACGGGAAGAAGATGTTAAGTGAATTTCCTTAACAAGCGCACGGTCGCGAGAAGGGAGAGGTGGGATTTTCTCTCTATCTCCCCAGATGATGTGAGTTTCTTGCGGAATTTTGGCCGGTTTTCTCGGTTGCAACAAGAATCTTCCGGCATCAGCAGCATTGTTTACTTTCTCGTGCGCCGCTCGTTTCTCTGCCCTCCTGTTTTCTACTGTTCCCTCCCTTTTTTGGACCCCAGGCTGTATTAATTCTTCCGGGACTCATAATTGATCATTGTTTCCAAAGGTCGGAGTAACGTGACCGAGTTTGCCACCTTCTTCCTCCCCGGGTCGCTCGTCACTTCGTCAGTTGATGCCCGCATTGGGGGATTGCTGAAGGGATAAGGTTGTGGCGATGAGCAAGCCGGCAAGCGTGCTGCGCGCGTCCCGGCCTCCCCTGGTTGCTTCGGCGGCCATCTTGCTGCTACTCTCCGCGTTACCGCGCTGTCAACCCTACACTTACGAGGAAGACGGTCTGTATCATCCTCCTAGGTCTTCTCCTCTATTTTCTTATTAATTCAGTATTCGTAAGTGTACTGTAAACATTCTTGATAGTTACACAAGTTCATGCAGGCACCAGATTGTTTATGTTTTTTTTATATAAAATTTACTTACGGGAACGGGATTGAGCAGACCTATTTTTTTGGTACCTTATATGATGTATTGTTTGTTATGTTAACCAGTGTTTGCGATAAATGGCTTGTACACGGCACTCGGAGCACCACAGCTGCCTAATTGGACTCAAAATGGCGGTGATCCATGCAATGAGGGCTGGCAGGGTGTTTCATGCGTTGTCTCAAATATTACCTCCATGTATGATCAGTTCTTATATATTCATCCTTCAATCTTTCTACTTAATGTCCCCTTCAATTGGTGATCTGAACAATGTAGCATGTTTTTCTTGTAGAATTCTCAGCGGTGCAAATTTGGGTGGACAGCTGGGTAACACTTTGGGGAATTTCACATCATTAATCACCTTGTAAGCTGATTATGCGTTGAGTTTGCAATGCCAATATGTCTGGTCCTGAATTTGTGATGTCACATCAATTTGGCGCTTAACACTTCCCGTTTTACCTCATTTAGGGATCTTAGCAACAATAATATTGGCGGAACCATACCAGATGGCCTACCAGTCACAATGCAGAAATTGTATGTCTATTGGCGAATTCCAGTGCTCTGTCCATTCACTTCATGGCTATTTTTTTTACTAAGCCCTTTCTGTCAATCACAGTTTCCTTTCAGCTAACCAGCTAAGTGGTAGCCTCCCACTTACATTGTCATCACTTACACTTTTGACAAGCATGTAAGTATATTATTCTCAATACAAATTCACAGGCCTTCAGCAAATTTACTTCCATGATGGTTTCTCAAACTGTGCGTCCTGCGTCCGTTCATTTGCAGGTCGCTAAATAACAACCAATTGTCTGGAGATATACCAGATGTATTTGCAGCACTCACTGGACTCGCGAATCTGTAAGAATACCCTGACTTGGTTTACAGTGCTATTCTATACTGCCAGTAACTGATAATTTGAAGGAGATAGTAACGACAGTCGACTTTCTTGATTAGAGATTTTTCTTCCAACAACTTGACCGGTCCGCTGCCACCTTCAATGGGAAATCTGACAGCATTGACTAGCCTGTGAGTATTGAAGGCTTCTACCAATGTTTCGGGATGAACTTTTAGCTAATGTGAATTGCCTAATTTGCCACAACCATTGCAGGCATATTCAGAACAATCAACTAACCGGAACCCTTGATGTGTTGCAAGATCTCCCTTTCCAAGATTTGTAAGCCCACTCAATTATAGTTTCTATGTATTTTATTTTCTTGAAAGCATGTGAATTTGCATTTCAATGAAATGAAATTTCTGGCTTATTTTACCACAACTGATTTAATTCAACAGGAATGTAGAAAACAATCTTTTCTCTGGTCCTGTGCCTGTGAAGTTACTCAACTTGCCAAACTTTAAGTAAGAAACTTATATGCTCCTCCTTGATCAAGCTCATATAGTTAGTTTCTTTATAGGTTCACAATGCTCATATAATTTAATTTACTGCACAGGAAGGATGGGAACCCATTCAATACCAGCATAGCCCCATCCGCACAGCCTCCTGTGGCGCCAACACCATCACCATTACCATCAGTCTCACCACCAGCTAGTAGGCATGTCCCCTCAAAAGAACCTTCAACCTCTTCTAGTGTTCCAGGAGGAAGTACTCCAGGATCGGGAAAACATACTGTTTCTACAATCAAACTGGTTGGATATATCCTTATAGGGGTGGTATCAGCAGTTGTTATTGTGCTAATGGCAATGTACTGTTTCTCCAAGTGCAAAGAAAGAAAATCCAGGAACGACATTTATACCAAAAACAAGATAGGAAGGGTGCCCCAGAAGCTTGGAGAGCCTAAAATCAAGGAAGTGACAGAAATCAAGGAGCCACCAGTAAAACTTGAGAATAATGTTGGGAAAGGTTCCAGTTCTCTCAGTTGAGTACAGTTGACATCCAAAATTATATTCTCTCTGATCTTGCCCCTTAGTTTTAACATCTGAAAATTTTATTGTCAGCTGCCAATGTTGTTTCTGATGCCAAGGAGGAGCATAGGGTAAAAATGCCAACATCAGGTGAATGACTTCAAACCTAGGAAAATGCATACAAATATCACCATTTTGCTGCCTTGCAAGTTTGAATACAAGACCCTCAATCATTTACATTTGAAGAATGTTTTGCAGCACCTTCAAAGGCGGATTCTGACGCAAGAGATGGGCTGAAGTTAGATTCATCGATGTCAGGTAGATGCGTTGAAATTCAATAGTGTCAGAAATCAGAATTATTGTTTCAGTGTACTGCAAGTTTGAGTATATGAAAGTTAACAGCAACGCATGCTTGGCAGCTGTTCCTGGGGTGGTCACAAAGAAGCAAAAAGAGCATGTAATTGATATGGAAAAGGCTGATAATTTCGTTGAGGAACAGCAGTGTTCTAGGCAGCCTGTTGCACTCCGTACCGAAAAAGTCACTGTCAATTCCAGTGTTCGTACTAGAAAGGGAAGAGTACCTTCAGTTGGAAAGGTAGACCTGACAACTACTGTCAAGTCTTTTTCCATTGCATCCCTTCAACAATACACCAATAGTTTCAGTGAGGAAAATTTCATAAGAGACAGCAGGTTTGGTAAGGTATATTTGGCAGAGCTTCCTGATGGAGAGGTAAATGATCCAGGGAAATTTCAAGTATTTTTTTCATGTTTTTATTGATGATACAATCATCAGTTCTGAAATTGTGGCACTCATTTTGTAAGCAGTTACTGGAAGTTTTGAAGATAGATGAATCTAACTCAAAAGTACCAGTGGATGCCTTTCTTGAGCTAGTTGTGAGCATTTCTGAACTGAGGCATCCTAACATACTTGGGCTTGTTGGATACTGTGCGGAGTTTGAGCAGCGATTGCTTATATATGAGCACTGTAGCAAGATGACCCTACATGATGAACTGCATTATGTAGATGACTCAAGCAAGCCGTTATCATGGAATGCTCGCCTCCAAGTTGCTGTAGGGGCAGCAAAAGCATTACAGTAAGCAGAACAGTTTGCTCCATCTTTTCTTGTTTGGGCTGTTTTGCATGATTCAGAAAGATGTCTGAAAATGCTATGTATATCCTTTTTTGCAGACATCTTCATGACGGTTGCCAACCACCAATTGTACATCAGAATTTTGAACCATCCGTTGTTCTTATCAACAGCACCTTAGTTGTGCATATTTCTGAATCTGGCCTTGCATCATTAACATCAAAATCAGTATCCCAGGTAAAATAATGTTAATGAAGATACTGGGTATTAAGTAGATTTTTTCTTACAGATGCTTGGAACTTTAGGTGACACCGTTTCTATTATCCGAGTCCTGACCTATCTATTGTATGCTAGTTAAGTCTCTTAAACAGGTTTGTATTGACCACATATAAATGTCTAGCTGAAAAATTATATGTTAAAACAAATGTGAAGCTAGACATAACTAAAACATGCATTATGTCATGATGCTTTTGGAAGCTATGTATTTCTAGCTTATTGCTTCTTTATCTGCTGTCATGCTGGTTCTCTCCTTACATTCTGTAACCATTTCAAATAGTACTGAGCTATATTTTTTTTCTTGATATTTTGATGCTTGACTTAAAGGTGAATATAGAATGTTATCCTCTCTTTTTTCCCTTTTTGATACATTGATTTCATAAAAGTTGAATTGTTCATTTCAAAGTAGTGAATACTGGTTAATCAATGTTTTCATGAGAAGGGAGTGAATTTTATTATTTCATCTTTAATGACGTGTGTCCTTCTTTGTATGTTAGTTGTCTGGCCGCACCTTATTCCATTACGAAGCCCCTGAGGTGCATGAATCTGGATCCATAAGTGATCGAAGTGATGTTTACAGCTTCGGTGTTGTTATGTTAGAACTTCTAACAGGGCGTAAACCTTATGACAGGTAACATTATAAATAAACAACACAAATCCAATTTTCACACTCATCTGGCACATTTATTTTTCTTGAAGATGATTTCTGATCCAGCCAATTCAACAATGGATTGACATGTAATGGAATTGCAGCTCACGGCCACGTGCTGAACAACATCTGGTGCGATGGGCCACTTCTCAGCTCTATGATATTGATGCTATAGCAAAGATGGTAGATCCTTCCATTCAAGGACAATGTTCTGAAAAGGCATTATCACGTTTCGCTGACATTATTAGCCGCTGCATTCAGGTAAAAACAATTGATCTTAAATTTGGCATCCTCTTTAACATGAAAAATAGACTGCCACTAACCTGAGACGTCTTTTGCAGCACGAACCAGAATTTAGGCCACCAATATCTGAAGTTGTCCAAGACTTAACTCGCATGGTAAATAATGCATCAAAGGCTTCCATGTAGCAATCCCTGAAGGAGGGGAAAATGTGGAATGCACCTCATTTTGAAGTGTCATGTAGAGCTGCTTCTTTCCAGATTCGGTTCTCTCTGGTCATGTTGCAAAGACGCCTTTGAGGCTTTGATGATCATCGGTGCAGCTGTAGGATATTCTAGCCGACGCAAGAAGGATGGGATACAGTAGTGAGGGGTGCAAGAATGCTCCACTGAATTTCTGATCAATTTATGGCGCGAATCTATTATTGTAGTTATGTAGTCAGCATCAGTATTCCAGATCACTTGATGTGATCACGCTTGGTTCTCTAGAACATATGTAAATACAAGAAACACATATATTAGTTTGCTCGTGTTAAATATTGCTCCATGATGACGCTCGAGTCCAGTCCCTGTGGCTTATTTTGCTCCGTTTTGTTGAAATGCTGCTGAGAATATCCTGTGAAAACGTATTGAACCTTTTCTTGATGGCTAATGGATAGGTGCAGGAAAAAGTTCCAGTCCAGTTCATGGCCAGATTTTAAAGGAAGAAGAAAGTAGGAATCGGAATCCGGGCCATGTTTGTTTTGGGTGGAAAAATTTTTCCACCCTTTGACCAATGGTATTAAATAAAGTCAGTTTACAAAACTAACTTTACAACATTAAACTATTTCGCGAGACCTATCTATTGAGGCATTTGACCACACGATTAGAGGATGGTTACTGCAGCACTACTGTAACAAAACATGGTTTAATTAGACTCATTAGATTCGTCGCGTAAAGTTACACTCATCCATAAATGGGTTTTACAAATAGACATACTTCATGCATATAAGATTCTTTTTGGAAAATTTTTTCCGCTCAACTGTGAAACACGGCCCTGTATTCCAAAATTCTCCAATGTCCCATCCAATTCCAGGCTGTGTTTAGTTCCCCATCTCATCAACAAAATTCCCAAAATTCTCTCTCCAAACATCACTATCCACCTACACATCAAATCTCTCTCCTCATGCATGGAACGCTAAACGTGTGTAAATAAAAAAACTAATTGCATGGTTTTGATATACACGACGAGACGAATCTTTTGAGCCTAGTTAGGTCATGATAGGACAACATTTACCACAAACAAACGAAAGATGCTACAGTACACTACAGTGTCCGATATGACATTTTTTTTAAACTTTCTCATGCACTTTTTGCAACTAGCCCCAGGCCTTTCCGACACTGACCCAATTCAGTCACCCTCGGCTCATCCGATTCCGAATTCCGATGCATACTGCGGGGTCTCAACGGGAAAAAAGCTAAGCGGCGAGGGAAAAGCGCTTCGTGGCGCGGCGTGGGGCCCCACCACTCCTCGCACACGCACGCTCTCGCTCTCCCGCCCGAGTCCGCCCGCGGCGCGGCGCCGAGATTAGCACGGCCCGGACCCAGAAATAGCAACCCACGAAATCCATCGCCCACGAACCCGAAAAACTGCAGGCGGAACGGAACAGGGCGACGAGCTCCGGACCCGCTCCCCGTGCGCCTTCTCGCCCGAGGTCCGCACCCCGCAACCTATCAAACCCTAGCTCGCGCGCGCGTGTGTCTGTGTGCAGCTCCCGTCCGACTAGGACACGGATTAGGGCATGGCTTGGGGGCCCACTGGCCTGGAATAACTGTCTCGAGAGAAATTGAGGCTAGGGTTTGACCTGTGCGTATGCTTAATTTTGCAATGTCTGTAGAGCTATGTGATCCTAGAAATGTTGAACTGTAGATTGGGTAGAATTTACCATGCCACGATTTTGAGTTTAGCAAAGGGGAGGCCAGTCACAAGGACAACGATGTAGTAGGTATTAATGAAGGCACAGTAACTAGTAACGCTACGGCGACATTCATCGTACGTTACTACTCAAATTTCCGCTAGATATTCTAGTAGCCATTGAAATGCTTTACACGGGGCACATAAATCACTCTATTAGGTAAAGGTTTGCCCCTGCTTTTATAGAAAGCTTATAAAGTTTTTTGGCGCAACAAGATAATTTTCTGGGCAGCCTATCCCAATTTGCTTGGGACTAAAAGGCTTTGTTGTTGCTGCTGTACATTTTTTGGCGTGTGTTTAGGCTGCTATTACTATACTGACTTTTTTCTAACAATGCAAATGTTGGGGAACCTTGAGCCTAACGATGTGCACTCTTGGTGTAACTAGTCTTTCACACCAAGCCTTTTCTGATTACATTACATTTCAACTGTTTTATTATCATCTTGAAGTTATGGCAAACTAGTTGAATGGTTGCTACTAGAGTAGTAGAGTTGCATACCACTTTGTTGCTTACAATTGTTTATATATGCAGGAATGTGAAGCCAAATTTGCAGAGATACAGTTGCGCTACTCTGAATGCAAGTAAGTGTACACCTGATCTGGTTTATACTTTGCACCTGCTTGTCCATTACATGACCTTGCAAATTGATTGTGTTTTGTAGAACACCTACTGCATATCAATATGTATTCAAGAATTTGATGAAATTAGATGGATTTAAGCCCTTTTTTGGGGACTAATGCTGCCTATTGAATAAGAATTTCATGAATATCGGAACATATAGCATGTGTCTATTCATCATATAGCACACAATAGTTGAAAAGAATCTTTGCTATTTTACCAAAAGATAAAAAGTGCACCACGCGCTACATTTTGATCATATTAAATAATTGTTGTTAATCAGCATGTCTGCAGGCTGCACTTGACCATTAGAAATGATTGCAGTTCTTTCTATTTGCGGGTTGGTGATTTCAGGTTTTTAAGCTGGCATTTTGCTAGTTCCAGCAGTGAGCTGATTTAGGCTGGATAGGGGATAAATACAAGAGAATAAAGAGGGGGAAAATATTAAATTGCAGACCACTTGATCACCAACCTTAGTTTGAAGATTGGATTCTCAATCCCATAAATAACAAATTATGTATGCGGAAATGTAGGACATTGTAGTGTCTTTAAGATGGCTGCAGTTAAATATAGATAATTCTTTTTTTTAACGGAACGAATATAGATAATTCTATGATGTGAAGTATCTTGTATTTATATGAGTTCTGATCATTCTATTTGCTTCAATACAGTGCTTGGTTTGAAGAGCTTCGCAAGCAGAGAGTTGCTGAACTGAAACGGGAATTGGAGAAGTCGGAAAATTCTATTGGGTTAGTGCCAATTTGTCCACCAGTATTTGAGCATTTTTTGCATTTCACTTTGTTGATATTTTCTTCTTACATGCTTGTCTATCTCAGATACATTTTCTGTTTATTGTTTTTCCATCCACACAAGTGATTGTTGGATACTTTGCCAACTTTGTGGATTTTCTCTATGTTTTGGTAATGTGTGATCTTCTTTTTACGCTTCCAGATCCCTCCAATCTGTGATTGAAAGCCTCAGCAATAGCAAACATGGTGATGGGGGTTCTGAATGCCGCACTAGTCATACTGAATCATGTTCGCACTCTGAAAATACAGCAGATACTTCCTCAGGTAAAGAAGCGTCCAGGGACAGATCATCAGCAGCTAGTTTCACAGAGGAAGCAAGCAACAGTCAGAAATCTCAGCAAGTGCAGCGGTGTGATACTGATTCAATTCTAGCTAATAATCCATCACCAGATGAGTCATATCCCCAGGCCCAAGTTGAGGTCTGTCCCAAAGATAGCTTGCTTTGGGGCTCTAGAAAGCAAAGGGGAAGGAGAGCTAGAAGGACTCTTCTGAAAGGTGGTGATAGTAGTAGAGATGGTGAGCCTACATCTACAACAGGCATAGAGAGGGAGGGTTCCTCTGAAGGCTGCATGAAGGACTTGAAAATTCCAAAGGTAGAATCTGTTGTAATGAAGAAGGGTTTGAAAACTGCAAAGGTAGAATCTGGTGTGACAAATAAGGATTTGAAAACTCCAAATGTAGGCTCTGGTGTAATGAAGAACGGTTTGAAAACTTCAAATGGAGAATCTGATGTGATGAATAAGGGCTTGAAAATTCCCAAAGCAGAATCTGATGTGATGAAGAAGGGCCTGAAAACTCCCAAAGCAGAATCTGATGTGATGAAGAAGGGCCTGAAAACTCCCAAAGCAGAATCTGATGTTATGAAGAAGGGCTTGAAAACTCCCAAAGTAGAATCTGATGTTCTGAAGAAGGGCTTGAAAACTCCAAAAGAAGAATGTGGTCAGGCCGTGTCTGAGAGAATTAAATTAAAGCTGGCAGAGATTTTGAAAACTATATCCACTCAGGGCGACTGTTTAATGTTACAACGCCAACTTGATACCCAGGTGTGATGGATTTACCAAATTTAATCACCTTTTTTGTATTTCCGGTGCCTCAATAGATGGTCTAAAATATTGGTATATACTTCCTTCACTGATAAATATAGGGCTTTATTGACTTTGATAAAGACTAAGGGGGTCATAATTGAGAGAGCTACGCCAGGAAATAACCTAGATACCTTATCATAATCGTTTTTGAGTGATGAGAGGGGATACTTGCGCGCGCGCTAATAGTTTTGAAACTTCTGTTAGAACTGTTAAACTGTTTTTCCTGCTAGGAGATTAGTCAAGTCAGATTTTCGTGGGTCTTTAATTAGGTTATGTGTCTTATTGCTATGTGGTTGTGGTTGGTCTTGTTGAATTGGGTAGACTATGGAGTGCTTGTGCGATATATAGTCGTGCTACAAGGATTATTTTACTTCTCAAATTAATTGTCATGAAATCATTCTCAAGCGCAGTCATATATCATGAACGTTTTTTGGATCTGAATGTTATCTCACTTCTTACCTTTTCGTGTACAGAGGAAAAGGGTTAGATACAAGAAGATGATTCGCCGGCATATGGACTTCCGGACCCTTCACACTAAGATCAAGAGTGGCACCATCTCTTCCACCAAGGAGCTTCTGAGAGACATTCTCATTTTTGTGAATAATGTAATAGCTTTCTACCCAAAGGCTACATTGGAGCACATGGCTGCAGTTGAGCTTCGGGGCATTGCATGCAAAATTGTGAAGCAGAGTGCAAGCTTACTCTTGAAGATCCATGGAGAGACAGGAACAGCTGCTGCCTCCGTTGTGAAGAAGAATGCTCGAGGCCAGCAGCCTGGACGCCCTGGCCCTGGTAGCAAGGTTTCTTCAAGGGAAGGTAATGCCAAGGAGGGTGAGGGCAAGAATTCTCATAGTGATGCATCATTAACAGCTAATCAAAAGACTATCGAGAGAAATGAGCCAGTCAAGAAGAGAGGTGTTGGTCGGCCGCAAAAGAGTGGTCAGAGGACTTCTGGCGCACAGG